>CM061233.1:43693618-44171544 GCA_030844895.1 Ambrosia x helenae
TTTGAATCAAGGCCATGTTACTGCTGAAGCGGAATGAATTCGGGTCGCAAGATTCCTTTCAACGTGGGATGATGTGACATCCGGTAAGTTTCTTTTTGTTCGTTCTTTTCGTTTCTTTCTTTTTGGGCTTTGCGCAATTTTCGGGACAAAAATTCTTTCAACGTGGGGATGATGTGACACACGGCATGTTCGGCTTAAACATTTTAGTAACATCTAAGTCTACCTTAGCGAGAGAAACGGTTATAAACAAACTTAAATGGGTTAGTTGAGTTGGGTCAAGTAAGGATTGTCCAGGGTACAATGATCTGGAGGATCATTGGGAGTCGTTTTGGTAATACATAGTACGGGTTCCGTTGTTGGTGACATTACATGAACTAATTAAGTATATGTGTAGATTATGGGTCGTGTGGTGGGATTATATACATAGATGTGTTTAAATGATGTGTAAATGTTTATCTGTGCTTTAATGTGTTAAATATAGACTAAGATGCATGCTTATGTGTTAAGATGTGTTAGAATGCGTTAAACACGACAAACTGGGAAAACTAGTTAAAAAGGGGCTTGGTTTTCGACCGCTTCGAGTTGGTTCGAAGGAGAGGAAAATTGGTCTGGTTCGACCATGCATAAAGTGGGCGAACCAGGGAAGTAGAATTGAGGAATTCCCTTCGACCAACAAGTCTCATTCGACCCTGTGAAAGGGGCGAAGGAGACTACATTCGACCCATGTGTTGGTGCGAAGGAAGACTTGTATAAATACAAACTTTGTCATTTTTCTCATTTCACAAACCCTAACCGTCCAAACGCTCTCAAACGAATCTTAAACCATAAGGAAGGAGTTTTTGCTCTTCTTTTTCATAATCTAACCTATCTACAATTCTTAAACAAGAATCCAAGGTGGTTCATTGTTCATATTCATAAACCTTTTAAAAGCATTTTAATTCGTTTTCATTAAACCCTAATTGTCCCGATCTGTTCTAAGGGTGTTTTTATGATTAAAAAACCTTTTAAACATCTTTCTAAATCAAAACATGATCATTTAATATAGGTTTTCATTATGAATAACATGTGTTAGTTGTGTGTTATGTGGTGTTATGTGTTGTTCACTGATTTGCTGCTATATCTATGATAGAAACATGATATAGGATCGATGTAATGATTGGATTATGGTTATCTAGGGTTGAGGATTGGGTATATTGATATTTGGGGGTTTTATGGGATTAATACTTGATGCATGAATATTTATGATCAATAGAATGAATAAGAAGGATCGGATAATCGACAAACTGAGTATTTTAAGCTAACATGAATCGATTTCAAAAGTTTCCAAATTGGGTAAATATCCATGCATGAAAGTGATGTTTCCATAATCTTTACCATTTTGGGAAAGGGCTGTGAAACGGACGTATTATGGGGGAAATCGATGGGGGTTTTGTAGGGATAAGTTATTCATGCTTGACTGCTGTGTTTGATGATGTTTCGGGTCGTTTTGAATGTGTTTGAAGCGTTTTAGGAAAAATATACAACAGGGGCGAACCTGGCCTCCTTCGACCAGTCGATGGTGCGAAGGAGGGATCCAGGGTCGAACCTGGGATTTTTATTGGACGAATGTGCATAAACGGGCGAAGGAAGCATCAAACGGTTCGAACGTACTGTAAATGGTGCGAAGGAGACAAAAAAAGGTGCGAAGGAGAGACTCAAAACTGACTGGTTCGGACCGTTCTGCTGCAGAAATGAGATTTTTGATACAAACTAAGTGTTTTATACTTGAACCTTGTGTGTAATCTACGTGTACTTGATTAGTTAAGGTAATGGGTCACCAACGGGATGTCGGGTCGGTCTAGTGTGTCGGTTAAACATTTAAACACACTTTAAAACATACTTGGTTACGATCTGGACAATCGGGGACTAGATAACCTTATGGTTATTAGTCGGAACACTTATGTGAAACATTTTGATAGATCTCCGGTAGAGGGATTATCAAGGGCTAAACATCTATACTTATATTTGAAGAACGCTATCTAAGGTGAGTTCACGGCCCCACTTTTACTGCTTTAACTTTTGGGGAGAAAAACATGCGCTAAACTGTTTTGGTAACATATGTCATACTATGGTTTTAACTTATTATTGCTATACGATCTTTTGGAAAGTCCCGGGGGAAACCCATGAATGTGCGGGTTTGCACAACGGGGGAAATGTGGATAGATCTATTGGGCGTGACCTGCCCCACTCGTCGGCTTGGAGGGCGGGGCGGGTGCATATTGTCTCGAACAGGTACATTGGTATCATGCTGAACATACGGGCTGCTTAAACATGCTGAACATTGCTAAACGTGTCTAGTAATGGTTTCCAATCGTAGTATATGAAACATACGCCTAGCTAGCGTACTTGGTAACATTGATATAGTATGGACATGGTAAACTTTGGTAACATTTTTGAACAAAAACCTGTGAACTCACCAGCATTATATGTTGACATCTTTTTGGCATGTTTTTCTCAGGTCGCTAAGGTAGCAATGAACGGAAACTAGGCGCACGGGTCTGCATTGGCGTCTAGATTTTAGCGCACGTTTTGTAATAAATGTCTTGAATACTTGGGAACACTGTTTTGTAGAGATTAAATTCTTTAAATGCTTCCGCTTATGAAATTTATGTTTTTGGGTTTACGTACTTCATATAGTGTCGTTTATTGTGATCGGTGACTTGGATCCTGGTTTGTCATGCGCCTCGCGGTTAAAACCCCGCAAGTGGTAATTTGAGGGTGTGACAGAATACCCGGACGGTACCGAACGAGATTAACTTAAACATAATATTAGACAATAATTGGCCAAGTGGACCCCACCCATACCTCTTGGGGGCCGGCCATGGCCCACCCAAATGAGTAATATCTTTTATTATCTCCTTTAAACCCTTCACCTCCTTAATATCTAATAATTAGAACTAATCATGATCATGCATGGACTCTCATTGGCCAAGAAAACTAACTAATCCTCTCCTCTCTCTCTCTCTAAACTCGGCCAAACACCCTCATTATAATCTTCCAAGGATTTCTTCATATCTAGTGCAATCTTCTAAATCCTTCCAAGATATTACATACTCTAAGAAGATATTAGGTGATCTTTGCAAGATTTGAAGGTGAGATTATAAGCCACTTGAGAAGACACTTGAAACAAATCACAAAAATTTTCTTCTTCCTTCTTCCTCTTGGCCGTAGGTTTGCACCTCTACATTAACATTTCTCTTTCAATTTTTATTACTTCCAAATCACCTCTAAATCATCATTCTTCAAAACCCCCTTTGTGTGTTCAAGAGCTTGGAGCTTAACCCATTGGAAGAACACATTAAACCTCACCCAAATCCAAGATTTTTGTCTTCCCTAGCCTTGAGCTAGTAGTAAGTATTACATTGTTTTTATTCTTAAATGTTCATGTTTTGTGCTATTGAAAGCAAGTTGTACATTAATGGGTAATAAAATGGATTTTATAAAGTTAATGTGTTTTGTTAGAATAAAAATGGAAGAATAATAATAACCTAAGTGAATCTTGGATTTATATTAATAAATGTAATATTTGGAGAAAAAGATGATGAATGCACATACACTTGAGAAAGTTGATGATTTGGGTATGATTAATGAGAAGGACTTGAATGAGATGGAAGATGATTTTAATCATCATAAGATGATATGTTAATGACAAAAATGGATTAAAATGGGTTAAATAACCATAGATGAAAAAGTTTCCATATTCAAAGTCCACTCACTTGAATAAGTGAAAAATTGATGTTTTGGATAAAAGTATGGAACAAACATGTTAATGGCATCTAGGATGGATTATAAGATCATTAAAAGTGAAATGAAGTAAAAACAACTAAGCATTAAGAAAATGGGTCTTCAAAGTCCACTAAAATGGAAGAAAGTGCCAACCATGAAAGATAAGATGAAAAATGCAACGAATATAAGTTAAAGGACTAATATTATAACTTGGAAAGTCGAGGGACTAAAATATGTATTTTAGAAACTTTAGTCCAAAAATGCACTAACAAAGAGTTCGGTGTCAAAAGCATAAATAATAACCTTTCCAAGTGTAGTTTTTGACAAATACGAGGAACTTACTTGTGAAAACTAAAAAGGAGCATTTTTATAAAGATGGAAGTTTTATAAAAATAAAAGGGTAACACGAGGATCTTATAAAAAATAAGATTTTATAAGATATTAGTAAAGACTTGGGAAAAACTTGTACAAAAAATGGATACTTTTATATAAATGGGAATATAAAAGTATCGGAAACATTTTTGGGTTACAAGTTGGACAAGTTGGGCTAAACGTACAAAGTATTTTTTTTCCAAGAAATAAACGTTCGAAATTGGAAGTAGGAATAATACTTCCATAAGAACGCGCAATGGAAACAAATATGAAAAACGCTAACTAACGAACTTAGTTACATGAGCTAACGTAAACGGACATATGAGAAAAATGCCATTACGACAAGATAAAGATATACATATATATTTTAAGGAAATAAAATATATATAACAAGGGTGAAACGTGCGAAACACTTTCCTAAGTGTAGAAAGAATATTCGTGGGGAAAGGAAAACACAACGTAACGAATTAAAAACGCTAAAAAACTTAACAAGTAGTATCCACGCGATGGTATATGTACATATGCTCGTTTTCGACGAAATTCTAGTATATCTATTTGAATGGGAAAATAGATATGCGAGAAGGAAAACCGAGACGAGTAGGTGAAATATACCTGTGAACGTGTGAGTGACCGACAAGATCCTAGTACATTTATTTAAATGGGAAAATAAATGTACGGTGTGGTGAGTCTAGTCGGGCGTTAAGAATATGCTACCGAACGACAAGAACTTAGCATATTTATTTGAATGGGAAAATAAATATGTGGCAAAGTGAGTCGGGTCGGATAATAAGAAATCACATTATATCGAGCGAAACGATCCTAAGTATAATTATTTAAATGGGAAAATAATTATACGTTGGGTAGAGTCGTGTCGAGTATAATAGTGTACAAGTCACAAAGAATATTAATAAGAATTATATATGACTTGTAAGGAAAGGGTAATCCATCGCCATTTAACCCTAGGATACGAAACTATTAAACGGGAATTGGAATAAAGACGTGGTCGGGAAGTTGGGTGTACAACTTGCCAAGGCACATACGCTATAGGTGTAGTGACTTATACGCCTAGAACATTTGTAGGTGCGGGATCACAAACTTTACTATTTTCTTCTTTGAGCCGAGCACAGTTACAGGTGAGTCTCACGGCCCCATTTCTAAACTATTTAACGTTTTTACGGGGGAAAGATATGTTGGGATTTGTATGACGGGTTGGATACTTGAGTTAAGATCGCCACTCGGGGTTGAGACCTCCCCACTATAATCATTAATTCAGGAAAGAGAAACCAAAGGAATATTTGGATAGTACTATTGGTGCCTGACAAGGCCACCCCTAATCGATAGCGTCGATTATGCATCGGCGTATGCCTGGGGTGCACGTATTCTGAAATCAAGTCGTAGGAATACCGAGTAACGACTTGGGGCGGGGGCATTGTTAATTGTCTTGGTTTGGTTATAGGCTCAAGTAAATTGTAGGACTTTGCAACTCCTATAAATGTCATAACAAGGATATTCCCACTTAATAAAGTTTTATTAAATCAAAACCTGTGAACTCACCAATATTTATATATTGACGATTTTCAAACATATCTTTCAGGTAATTGATTGATGAAGGTTAACGTGGCAAGCAGGGTCGGGGGAATCTCCAAGTCGAGCGTGGGAATGTCATGAAGGGGTCTCATCTCTTTATCCATGGACTTCGGGATATAGGGAGGAGCCTCCTTATTTATTTCAAAAACAATTTAAGATTATGTACGAATAATTTGACATAATTATCGGCGTTGAATAAATGCCCGTTTGTTTAATTATTATTGTGGTTTGCATTAATCTTGGCTTAATCCTCTGAACCGTCGCGCCACGTGTTTCCGCCATAGGCGTGGTGTGACAGAAAGTGGTATCAGAGCCAAGGTTATAGCGAATTAGCATTTTTAAAATCTAAACTATAACCGGATTTGGTTCAAAAGTTAAAAGCTTTCAAAATAAATGCGAAACGCAATAAACTAATTTTTTCCAACGACCATTTGGGTATGTGGAGATTCCGACCAAGCTAGCCATGGGTAAGAATACGTGTTATTTTAGTATTAGAAGGTTAGGAAGAGTACCGTAGATGTGTGCCTTAACTGTTCAACGAATAATACTTAAATATTAGTACGGTTCTTTTGCCAGGATGTCAGACGCAGGGAGCGTAGCACCGAGCTACGACAGTAGCATTCAGATCATCCCAGCACCGCCAGCAGAGCCGATCGAGGTTGTGGTACTCGATCCTGAGGATGACGACATGGAGGTTGACGCCGCCATAGAGGGCGCAGACGGAGACAGCTCCGACGAGACGGACCCGAGCGAGGACCCAGCGTGGGCCCCCGCTGGAGGCGACGTGGCCGCCGTAGCCGACCTACCGATGGCCGAGGCACCACAGGCTGACTTGCCTCTAGTGCCATTCCAGGCAGCACCACTGCCAGCACTTCCCCTCCGAGCCGTCAGGGGACTTCCCTGAAGGCTGTGCAGGTCCATCGAGGCCTGTCCCCACGCAGTCGGAGACCGTTGAGTCTCCATACGACCGACACACACCTGTCGATCGTGAGCCCTTACCCACCCCACTTATCCCCGTTCCCTCGGGCATGAGGCTCGTGCCCGTTTGCCGAGGACACAACGGGTGGATCTCGGATGACTCCGATGATGAGTCGACCGCATCGGTAGAGCACATTGCTGTGCCGATCCGACCAGCAGACCAGGAGGAGCACGTCGCTCCGATGATAGGGCATGCCACCACTGCCCCAGCCACCCTACCCGCCATACCCGAGCCCGTACCACAGGATGGGCCAGCTTCTACTGGGCGCATCCTTGAGGGCAGCTCAGCCCGTAGCTCTGAGCTGCACCGAGCAGGTTTGGCAGCTTACGCCACTGCTAGCCCTCCCACCCCTACCACCGTGATATCCGCTCCAGAGTGGGTCGCTGTCACACAGCCCCTCATGGTCCCACTCGCCGAGCTTATAGTCCCCTTACCAGTATCCATGACACTACCCATCACCACCTTTCCCACACTACCACCCCTACCCGAGATGCTCCCTACACCACCACCTGCACCATTCACTATGGATGCAGGAGCCCCTTTTCTGATACCCCCACTTGCACCGTATACTCTAGGTGCAGGAGACCCATACCAGGTACCACCCTATTTCTTCACCGGATTACCGGGCTTTGCCCCACCCTTCACCTCCCTACCTATACCCGATATAGTCGGCCCGTCCCAGCCGACGTATACTGACATCCCCGGGCCGTCACAGCCCCACGGGATGGCCCCACTGTCGGGACCAGCATGGTCCATGGTGATCTCCTTGGAGAGAGATTTCCAGACTCTCACCGACACGGTGCAGCGCACCGTGAGTCAGATGGAGCAGCAGGCCCAGCTCATGTGGGCCAGGATCATCGATGCCAGAGACGCACTGGCACATTATGCTGAGGAGTTGCTGAGCATGGACGCTCATTGTGGGATTACGGGCGACGCACACTTTGCGCATCACCAATTCTTGTACGATCGCATTATGGCGATTAGTATGACCATTAGCATGTGCGCACCCCAGTATCAGTACCCGCCGCCGCCGCCACCACAGTAGCGATACATCAGAGACGCTTGGGGGATCACTTACGGACATAGTAGTAGTAGTATGATAGCACAGTATGGGTTATAGCACCCATCTGCATTTTTTCCTAGCCGAGCGGGATTGTGCCGGTATATGACATTATATTTCTAGTGTATTTCAAAAGAGCAATGTATGAGGAATGTATCCTCGGTTTTTGTTATTATGAACAAATCATTGTACTCATGGTATTGAAATTAATGAAAATTTTGTTATGGTAAAATATGTGTTATGATTGTCTACAATTATTATTACCTGTTCTGTTTATATTGTGATTGTGTGATGTTGTTATGGTGATTATTGTGTCGGGTGTTGTGTTGTTATTTATACTTTATGTATGACGATATTGTATGAATGATCGCCAAATTAACCTTTGATAATGATTATTGAAGAAAAATGGCACCAGCCACCCGAAGCAATAGTGGAAACGAAAGACTACCCACGACACCCGAGGAGCTTGAAACCCTGGTTTCGGGACGCATCGCCCAAGCTCTCGCGGAACACAATGCCACGCGCACCGAAAGGTCGCGAGATCGAACAGGGAGCGACCGACGCGAAACCTCCCCTACCGGTAAAAAGACTTCGAATATATGCAACAGGAGTTTTCGTAAAACTCCTACCTCTTAATGACATGCTATTTTATTTTTGCAGAAACGGCCTCACGAGAGCGTGGTTGCACGTTCAAAGCTTTCCTGGACTGCAAACCGCTCAACTTCAGTGGCACTGAAGGTTCTTTCGGACTAGTCAAGTGGTTCGAGAAAACGAAGCGGTGATTCGTATCAGCAGCTGTACCCCGCGACAGGCTGTCATGTACGCCACTAACCTGTTTCTGGACCAAGCTCTGACATGGTGGAACAACCAAGTGCAAACACTGGGAGACGATGCTGCTTACTCCTTGTCATGGTTGGAGTTGAAGGAACTAATGATCGCCGAGTACTGCCCGGCAAGTGAAGTGCAGAAGCTAGAGACTGAGTTCTGGAACCTCACCATGGTTGGATCGGACGTAGCTGGGTACACGTCCAGGTTTCATGATCTCTCCCGGTTAGTGCCTCGCTTGGTCACCCCGGAAAGCAAGAAGGTGGAAAGATACCTATTCGGACTAGCACCACAGATACGCGGCGTGGTCACTGCTTCCAAACCCACGACCATGCGCGAAGCTATCGACCTCGCCTTAAGCCTCACTGAAGACGCCATTCGAATGGGCACCCTAATCCGAAAAGTATCAGGACTGAAGCTTACTGAGTCCAGCAGTGTTGAGGGTAAGAATCTGGGTACGAGTTCAGCCGTTGGGTCAAGCGAACAAGGAAATAAGCCAAGGTTTGGGAAGCGTAAGCGCGATGAGAGGAAAAAGGATGGATCATCAGGAGGTTCAGGGAAGAAAGGGAAAGGGTATGTGGCCACTGGACGTGGAAACAATGGAAAGCAAGGTTACCAGGGCAAGAACGAAGTGATCTGCGGTAAGTGCCGTCGTTCTGGGCACAAGACAGAAGACTGCAGGTCAGGAGCACCAAAGAACGGAGGAGCGAGGCCCTGTTTCTCATGTGGATCGCTCGATCATTGGAAGAGGGATTGCCCCAAACTCAACAACCAAGCCCGTGGGCGGGCATTCGTGATTGGTGCCGGTGATGCACGACAAGACCCTAATGTGGTCAATGGTACGTTCCCTCTAAATGGTCATTATGCTTCAGTATTGTTTGATACTGGCGCCGATTTTAGCTTCGTATCTGTCGAATTTAAAAGATTACTTGGACTAAAAACTAGTAAGCTAGACACACCATACTCTATAGAACTGGCTAACGGTAAGACTATAGAAACTCGAGAAGTAGCGAAGGATTGTAAGTTGGATCTCTGTGGTCACGAGTTTGGCATTGACCTGTTGCCAGTCGTGCTGGGTAGCTTTGACATAGTTGTTGGCATGGATTGGCTATCCGCACACCGCGCCGTCGTTGTTTGCAATGACAAAGTAATTCAAGTTCCCCTCGCAAGCGGTGAAACCCTATCGATCCAAGGGGAAAGGCGTGGAACGCCGTTGAGAATTATTACCAGCATGAAAGCCAGGAAGTGTCTAAGGAAAGGTCTCGTCGCATTCTTGGCGCACGTAGTAGATAAGAAGTCCGACGAGCGAAAGTTAGAAGACATTCCAATAGCCAGAGACTTTCCAGATGTGTTCCCAGAAGATTTGCCGGGACTGCCACCACCCCGACAAGTCGAGTTTCGCATCGACCTTGTTCCAGGAGCTGCACCCATAGCGCGATCGCCATATCGCCTAGCTCCATCTGAGATGCAGGAACTGTCTGGTCAACTACAGGAGTTGTTGGACAAAGGTTTCATAAGACCAAGCTTCTCACCCTGGGGAGCTCCCGTCTTATTTGTAAAGAAGAAGGATGGCACTTTTCGAATGTGCATTGACTATCGAGAACTGAACAAGCTAACCATTAAAAATCGCTATCCTCTTCCCAGGATCGACGATTTGTTTGATCAACTTCAAGGATCCAGTTTCTACTCCAAGATCGATCTAAGGTCCGGCTATCATCAGTTGCGTATCCAAGAAGAAGACGTGCCAAAAACAGCATTCAGGACTCGTTATGGGCACTATGAGTTTCTGGTTATGCCATTCGGTTTAACCAACGCACCAGCTGTTTTCATGGATTTGATGAATCGCGTGTGTAAGCCATACTTGGACAAATTTGTCATTGTCTTCATTGATGATATCTTGATCTACTCACGCACTAAGGAAGAACACGAGGATCATCTTCGGTTAATCCTCGAGGTACTACGCAAAGAGAAGCTCTATGCTAAGTTCTCGAAATGTGACTTTTGGATTCGAGAGGTTCACTTCTTAGGCCACGTAGTGAATGAAAAGGGTATACATGTCGATCCTGCCAAGATCGAAGCAATCAAAAATTGGGACGCCCCTAGAACTCCTACTGAAGTACGACAATTTCTTGGCCTTGCGGGTTACTACAGAAGGTTCATCGAGAACTTTTCTAAGATAGCACAGTCTTTAACCATGCTAACCCAAAAGGATAAGAAGTTCGAATGGACGGAAAGCAGAAAGCAGCATTTCAATTGCTAAAGGATAAGTTATGTGGCGCCCCGATACTATCACTCCCCGATGGTACGGAAGACTTTGTGGTTTACTGTGACGCCTCTCATCAGGGATTGGGTTGTGTATTGATGCAACGAGAGAAGGTCATAGCCTATGCTTCCAGACAACTAAAGCTTCACGAGAAGAATTACACCACACATGATCTGGAATTGGGAGCCGTGGTATTCGCGCTCAAGATATGGAGACATTATCTATACGGAACCAAGTGTACAATCTTCACTGATCATAAAAGTTTGCAGCACATCTTTGACCAAAAGGAGTTGAACATGCGACAACGGCGATGGGTCGAGTTATTGAACGATTACGATTGTGAGATAAAGTACCATCCCGGGAAGGCGAACGTTGTAGCCGACGCCTTGAGTCGCAAGGAACGGGTTAAGCCATTGCGTGTCCGAGCCTTGGGTCTAACCATCCACACGAACCTGACTGACCGGATTCGTGAAGCTCAAACTAACGCTCTTAAACCCGAGAATGTCAAAGTTGAAAGATTGCGGAAGATGGTTGATTCACTAGAGCCAAAAGCGGATCAAGCCCTGTATTTCATGAACAGGATTTGGGTACCAGTGTATGGTGGATTGCGTGAACTAGTATTAGCCGAAGCCCACAGTTCGCGATATTCGGTTCACCCTGGAGCAGACAAAATTTTCCATTATTTGAAGGAATTTTACTGGTGGCCAAATTTCAAGAGAGATATAGCAGCATATGTTGCACGATGCTTGACTTGCGCGAAGGTCAAAGCCGAGCATCAGAGACCATCCGGTTTGCTCCAGCAACCGGAAATACCAGAATGGAAATGGGAACGGATTACTATGGATTTCATTACCAAGTTACCCAAGACAACAAGCGGCCATGACATGATCTGGGTAATCGTTGATCGATTGACAAAATCTGCACACTTCCTCCCGATTCGCGAAAAGGATAAGTTGGAGAAACTGACCCGTTTGTACATTAAGGAAGTTGTATCAAAGCACGGTGTACCTATTTCCATCATCTCCGATCGAGATAGTCGCTTCACCTCGAGATTTTGGGAATGTTTAAATGAAGCCCTCGGTACTCGCCTTGACATGAGTACCGCATATCATCCACAAACCGATGGTCAGAGTGAACTGACCATCCAGACTTTGGAAGATATGCTACGAGCATGCGCAATCGATTTCAGCGGAAATTGGGATACACACTTGCCACTGGTAGAGTTTTCGTATAACAACAGTTACCACACGAGCATTCAAGCTGCACCTTTTGAAGCTCTATATGGACGCAAGTGTAGATCGCCTCTATGTTGGGCTGAAGTTGGTGAAAAGCAACTTACCGGGCCCGAAATTGTTCAAGAGACAACGGATAAGGTCTTTCTGATAAGAGAACGTCTCAAAGCGGCACGCGACCGGCAGAAAAGCTACGCTGATATGAGGCGAAAGCCTTTGGAATTTCAAGTCGGAGACAGGGTCCTACTAAAGGTGTCACCTTGGAAAGGTGTCGTGCGCTTTGGGAAGCGCGGAAAACTGAACCCACGATATGTTGGACCGTTCGAAATCCTGTCCAGAGTAGGCCCCGTAGCGTACAAGCTCAAGTTACCACAAGAACTTAACGGTGTACATGACACGTTCCACGTGTCGAACTTGAAGAAGTGCTTATCCGACGAAACTCTCATCATCCCCGCAGACGAAATCCACATTGACGACAAGTTACACTTCGTCGAAGAACCAATCGATGTAACCGATTGGAAGGTCCAAAAGTTAAGACGCAGTAAGATCAGATTGGTCAAAGTGCGTTGGAACGCCAAGCGTGGACCGGAGTTCACGTGGGAAAGGCTGGACCGGATGAAGCAAAAATATCCCGCCCTATTCGAGAAGAACCCTATACCGGAGAGCTCGAAGTGAATTCCGGGACGGAATTCTCTTAACGGGGGGAGAATGTAACAACCGGCAAAATTAAGGTAATTCCGTACTAATTAATTAAACGCGATTAACGTAATTAAACGTAATTATGTGCTGATTATTTAACTGAGGCCTTAGAAAGATAGAAGTTCCCAAATAATGCATAGGAATGCATAAGTTTAATAGCAAAGCATGATAGGATCATGCGCAAGCAAATCTATCCGGTATGGACACTGGCGATTACCCGGTAAAAATTAAATAAGCGAAACGAACTCCGGACACCCGGAATACAAAATAAATAATATTTTCACAAAATATAACGAGTTTTGGAAACCCAAAGCCATACGTGAAAGCTTATTGTACAAATCTCCCGGTAACGAATAAAGTGCGCGTACCGCACCCGATACGCGCGTAGCACGTAATTTCACCCGGCAAAAGCCGAAATAAATTATCAGTAATTTAACTGGGCAAAATTTAAGGAATATTAATGGTATTTTAATATTCGGGTGACACACGGTTAAAAACCCAAGAATACACGGACGGTACCCGAACGAGATTAACTTAAACATAATATTAGACAATATTTGGCCAAGTGGACCCCACCCATACCTCTTGGGGGCCGGCCATGGCCCACCCAAAATGAGTAATATCTTTTATTATCTCCTTTAAACCCTTCACCTCCTTAATATCTAATAATTAGAACTAATCATGATCATGCATGGACTCTCATTGGCCAAGAAAACTAACTAATCCTCTCCTCTCTCTCTCTCTTAAACTCGGCCAAACACCCTCATTATAATCTTCCAAGGATTTCTTCCATATCTAGTGCAATCCTCTAAATCCTTCCAAGATATTACATAATCTAAGAAAGATATTAGGTGATCTTTGCAAGATTTGAAGGTGAGATTATAAGCCACTTGAGAAGACACTTGAAACAAATCACAAAAATTTCTTCTTCCTTCTTCCTCTTGGCCGTAGGTTTGCACCTCTACATTAACATTTCTCTTTCAATTTTTATACTTCCAAATCACCTCTAAATCATCATTCTTCAAAACCCCCTTTGTGTGTTCAAGAGCTTGGAGCTTAACCCATTGGAAGAACACATTAAACCTCACCCAATCCAAGATTTTTGTCTTCCCTAGCCTTGAGCTAGTAGTAAGTATTACATTGTTTTTATTCATAAATGTTCATGTTTTGTGCTATTGAAAGCAAGTTGTACATTAATGGGTAATAAAATGGATTTTATAAAGTTAATGTGTTTTGTTAGAATAAAAATGGAAGAATAATAATAACCTAAGTGAATCTTGGATTTATATTAATAAATGTAATATTTGGAGAAAAGATGATGAAATGCACATACACTTGAGAAAGTTGATGATTTGGGTATGATTAATGAGAAGGACTTGAATGAGATGGAAGATGATTTTAATCATCATAAGATGATATGTTAATGACAAAAATGGATTAAAATGGGTTAAATAACCATAGATGAAAAAGTTCCATATTCAAAGTCCACTCACTTGAATAAGTGAAAAATTGATGTTTTGGATAAAAGTATGGAACAAACATGTTAATGGCATCTAGGATGGATTATAAGATCATTAAAAGCGAAATGAAGTAAAAACAACTAAGCATTAAGAAAATGGGTCTTCAAAGTCCACTAAAATGGAAGAAAGTGCCAACCATGAAAGATAAGATGAAAAATGCAACAATATAAGTTAAAGGACTAATATTATAACTTGGAAAGTCGAGGGACTAAAATATGTATTTTAGAAACTTTAGTCCAAGAATGCACTAACAAAGAGTTCGGTGTCAAAAGCATAAATAATAACCTTTCCAAGTGTAGTTTTTGATAAACACGAGGAACTTACTTGTGAAAACTAAAAGGAGCATTTTTATAAAGATGGAAGTTTTATAAAAATAAAAGGGTAACACGAGGATCTTATAAAAATAAGATTTTATAAGATATTAGTAAAGACTTGGGAAAACTTGTACAAAAAAATGGATACTTTTATATAAATGGGAATATAAAAGTATCGGA
Organism: Ambrosia x helenae; assembly: GCA_030844895.1. Lineage (NCBI taxonomy): Eukaryota > Viridiplantae > Streptophyta > Magnoliopsida > Asterales > Asteraceae > Ambrosia > Ambrosia x helenae. The sequence continues at coordinate 43,708,415 of CM061233.1, forward strand.
AACATTTTTGGGTTACAAGTTGGACAAGTTGGGCTAAACGTACAAAGTATATTTTTTTCCAAGAAATAAACGTTCGAAATTGGAAGTAGGAATAATACTTCCATAAGAACGCGCAATGGAAACAAATATGAAAAACGCTAACTAACGAACTTAGTTACATGAGCTAACGTAAACGGACATATGAGAAAAATGCCATTACGACAAGATAAAGATATACATATATATTTTAAGGAAATAAAATATATATAACAAGGGTGAAACGTGCGAAACACTTTCCTAAGTGTAGAAAGAATATTCGTGGGGAAAGGAAAACACAACGTAACGAATTAAAAACGCTAAAAACTTAACAAGTAGTATCCACGCGATGGTATATGTACATATGCTCGTTTTCGACGAAATTCTAGTATATCTATTTGAATGGGAAAATAGATATGCGAGAAGGAAAACCGAGACGAGTAGGTGAAATATACCTGCGAACGTGTGAGTGACCGACAAGATCCTAGTACATTTATTTAAATGGGAAAATAAATGTACGGTGTGGTGAGTCTAGTCGGGCGTTAAGAATATGCTACCGAACGACAAGAACTTAGCATATTTATTTGAATGGGAAAATAAATATGTGGCAAAGTGAGTCGGGTCGGATAATAAGAAATCACATTATATCGAGCGAAACGATCCTAAGTATAATTATTTAAATGGGAAAATAATTATACGTTGGGTAGAGTCGTGTCGAGTATAATAGTGTACAAGTCACAAAGAATATTAATAAGAATAATATATGACTTGTAAGGAAAGGGTAATCCATCGCCATTAAACCTAGGATACGAAACTATTAAACGGGAATTGGGATAAAGACGTGGTCGGGAAGTTGGGTGTACAACTTGCCAAGGCACATACGCTATAGGTGTAGTGACTTATACGCCTAGAACGTTTGTAGGTGCGGGATCACAAACTTTACTATTTTCTTCTTTGAGCCGAGCACAGTTACAGGTGAGTCTCACGGCCCCATTTCTAAACTATTTAACGTTTTTACGGGGGAAAGATATGTTGGGATTTGTATGACGGGTTGGATACTTGAGTTAAGATCGCCACTCGGGGTTGACACCTCCCCACTATAATCATTAATTCAGGAAAGAGAAACCAAAGGAATATTTGGATAGTACTATTGGTGCCTGACAAGGCCCACCCCTAATCGATAGCGTCGATTATGCATTGGTGTATGCCTGGGGTGCACGTATTCTGAAATCAAGTCGTAGGAATACCGAGTAACGACTTGGGGCGGGGGCATTGTTAATTGTCTTGGTTTGGTTATAGGCTCAAGTAAATTGTAGGACTTTGCAACTCCTATAAATGTCATAACAAGGATATTCCCACTTAATAAAGTTTTATTAAATCAAAACCTGTGAACTCACCAATATTTATATATTGACGATTTTCAAACATATCTTTCAGGTAATTGATTGATGAAGGTTAACGTGGCAAGCAGGGTCGGGGGAATCTCCAAGTCGGGCGTTGGAATGTCATGAAGGGGTCTCATCTCTTTATCCCATGGACTTCGGGATATAGGGAGGAGCCTCCTTATTTATTTCAAAAACAATTTAAGATTATGTACGAATAATTTGACATAATTATCGGCGTTGAATAAATGCCCGTTTGTTTAATTATTATTGTGGTTTGCATTAATCTTGGCTTAATCCTCTTGAACCGTCGCGCCACGTGTTTCCGCCATAGGCGTGGTGTGACAGTACCTAACAACCTGCTCAACGATTGGTAGAGGTCATCATGCCTGCTCAACAGTCGGTAGAGGTTCTAATAACCTGCTCAACGACTGGTAGAGGCTATCACACCTGCTCAACAATCGTAGAGGTTCCTACTCACTGACTCGTAGAGGTCTTTTCCTGCTCAACAGTTGGATTCATTTTTGGATACATCATACATGTAATTTGATACAAAGATTTATTAGACTCATTGATACAAAGATTCAATCACAAGGTTATTTTGCATTACTTACATATGTGTTTAGAGTCATAGAAGGACACAAAACCCTAATGCAAGGTAAATTGGTGATTGCGGTCCGGAACGTAATCATGAATTTATAGGTACGTTAAAGTAGTGTGGAATTCGATCAAGGTTTTCGGTAGATAATCAATTATAAACTCTAGTTACCTGGTAGTTCATTTAGTCTTTCTATAGTCAATCAACTCATGCATTTCTTTCCTAACACTTAAGTTTAGTGTTTTGCTAGATTCTTATTCTCCTTGCTATTTCAGACGAACCTAATCCAACCCTTAAAACTCACACATATCAAACCTTTTATCCAAATTATTCGAAACAGATTATTCTATTACCTATAAATTCATGTCGTGCCTTAACCCAAATTTTCCAAACCCCAGTTGACTTAATTTCTACCTAATCATCCTCAACCCTGTGTTTTTAATAAACTTCGAGACGAAGTTCCTATAAGTAGGGGAGACTGTAACATCACACAATTTTTATATATATATATATATAGAACTCCCTCGTTTATTCATCCGATTTATGTTTACATTATCTTTCCCATCCATTTTATTAATTTTTTTGTTTAAATAATGACTTATAATCAATATTAAATTGGATTTTATTAAAAATTCTGATTTAAAAATGTTAAAAAAAATGTTTGCCTGAGCCAGGATTCGAACCCGAGTCCCTAGCGGGCTAAACCTTAACCACACCACACAAACCACTACACCATTTGGTGTTTTGTGATGTTAATTAAAACCAATTAAACTTAAACCCTTTCAAGGTCCCTTAGTCAAACCTGAAAAGTCAAACGTAGTCTCTTAGTCAAGTCAAGTCAAAGTGTTAGTAAATATGGTCTTCTAGTCAAGTCAAAGTTGTTCCTAAATTCTAGCCTAGTCAAAATAGTCCCTAATTACAACTCCAATTTCTACACTATAAATACAATAGCCTACCATTCAACTCTTTATAACATTCAATAAAAAAAAACATTATTATCCCATCTCCCACATACTAAAGTTTTCATCCATCATTATCTCCTCTAGCTAGTTCCGAGTTTTCCAAGGCATTATTACTAAGTGTTTGCACGCTCAAGAAAACTCACGAACTCATTAAGCACCTAAGGTGAGTTTTACATAGCCCCTTTTCCATTTCACTATTTTGGGGTGAAACATGTTACAACATTCAATTTACAATTCAATCATAAGTGTCTATGTGTTATTCTATGTTGCATTACGTCTTAAACATTACTAATGTAAGCACAATTATTCTAGCATAATCATTAACTCCGTACAAGCCAACGATACACAATGATAGATCTATTGGACTGACAATCCCACCCGGATACGTGTACCTCCTACATAGGTAGCGTGGGTGATTGTTATCGAATTTATAACATAATCGAGTGAACCATGAGCGTATGGGATGGACCACAATATTCTAGTCACAAGGTTTGATTATGCACTCGATTTACCCGATTGTTTTGTTTTCACATATGGACTAGACTTGCCATGACACTCGAATTGTACAAGTTTTTATTCAATTATCAAAACCTATGTAATTCTCACCAACTTTTGTTGGCCCAAAAATATTTTCAAAATTAACATGTTTCAGGTAACAATGAAGCTGAGGCTTAGAGTATGCTTGATGGATTCTATGAAGTTGTTTGAAGTTATTTGTTTATTTGATGTTATGTATTAGATATTTTGGGGTTTTTAGACATCGTTTCATTTGGATATTTATGTTATCAATAAATTATTTAAAATTTCAATATATATCATGTGCTACTAAAACAATCATCAATATGTGACATCCCGATGTTTCCGCCATCGGTTGGGGTGTTACAGTTACCGTTCCCGCCCCTTCCATTATCACCCTGCTTCAGCTTAGGACATTCACGCTTGAAGTGTCCCGCGTCACCACAGTTATAGCACCCCTGCTTTCCTGGAGTCCCCTGAGCAGCAGGAGTAGGGTAGCAGCAAGAGTCTGAGTTGAGGTATGTGCCACCCTGCAATCCTTAGCATGATGCCCCAACTGATGGCACCGATGACAACGAGCCCGGTCACAACTCCCAAAATGATGAAAACCACACTTGTTGCACTGGGATGCTTCCCAACATATCCTCCCGACTTCTGCCCTGAAGAAGACCCAGATGAATCAAACTTCTTCGCCGACTGAGATGGCGCTGGCACAGCACTCTTCCCCACACTATCCCACTTCCTCTTGCTCCGTTCAGAAACCTTCACATAAGTACCTTTAGGAGGCAAAACACCTTCTGCCTCCTTCAGGTTAGTCATCCGATGAGCTGATCGGACAACTTCAGCAAGAGTGGGAAGATTCCCAGCAGCCACCAATCCAGCAATCTCCGGCACTAGCCTAGACACATAGTGCTCGATCCTCCTTTACTCGGGTGTGTGCAAATCAGGGCACAACACCGCCAGCTCGTTCCTCCTCACAATGTACACCTCTATCTCGACCCAACCATCTTGTAGCTCCAGACTTCATGTTCCAACTTCTGCACCTCCTCCCTCGGACAGTACTCGCCTCTCAACAGTTGTACAAACTCCGCCCAAGGCATAGCAATAGCCTCCCCCAATCCCATGTTCTGAGTAGTAGCATTCCACCACGACAGTGCAGGCCCCTCGAATGTCGCAGTAGCATACTTAACCCGGTCCCCAACAGGACAGTTACACATAAAGAACACAGACTCAACCTTCTCAAGCCATCGGAGCAGTCCCACCGCTCCCTCAGTCCTAGCGAAGTTATGGGGCTGACAGTCCCGAAACTTCTTATAAGAGCACTAAGGTGGAGGTGGATTGGCAGCGATACCTGAAACACGATACACGAGTAAAATGCAAACGAAAGAACATGACACCCAAGAATGAGGCAAAGTCGACAGAAATCAACTCACCACCCATAGCATTAATCCCAGCCTAGAAATTAGCCATAGCCATGTTCACTTGCTGCTGTAGCAAGTTATTCAGCTCAGCTTGGGTCATGTTGATGTTGCCACGACCACCGCCTCCAGCACGGCCACCGCCGCCACCACGACGTCCACCACCGCAAGCACCAGACATGATCTAACAAATCAAGAAATCGAGGGATTCAGATTCACCTCTAGTATCAACCACTAGAAATTTACAAGAGTTAACTTAGGGACAAATCCAGGACTATATATCCAAACTCGAAGTCCATCGGGATTTTCATGCATTTCAGTTTATTATTTTGTATGCACCCGAAATGATAAACTGCTCTACATGGTCCTCCAAATGTACTCTAAGTCCAGACTCCCGGTCACCGAATATCATCACCTAAGAACGTGTTACGATAAGTGCGAGTGTCAGAAAGCATGTGTGTGCAAGAGTCAACAAATCAGCCTCTCCTCCTTCAATCCCGAAGAAGAAGACAAGAGTTGGTAAGAACCCAAATAAAAACGGATGATGTAACAAGGAAGTATGATGATGATGTAAAGACACCCCGACAACGTTAGTACGTATCCCACTAGTAGACTCAAGGTGTGTGACCGTCTAGTGTGTGTTACTCGGCCATAGACCAGACTCTACATGCAGTCCTAGTTCACTATAACCATTGGCTCTGATACCAATCTGTCACACCCTTAAATTTCCACTTGCGGAGTTTTACCGCGAGGCGCATGACAAACCAGGATCCAAGTCAACGGTCACAATAAACAACACTATATGAATACGTAAAACCCAAAACATAGTTCTCAAATTATCAAAATCGTAGTGGAAGCATTTAACCAGTTACAAAACCATGTATGACAATGTTCAAACAGTTTTATTCAAAACATGAAGCTAAGCCTAGACGCCATGCAGACTCGTGCGCCTTGTCCAATGTTGCTACCTTAGCGACCTGAGAAAAACATGCCAAAAAGACGTCAACATATAATGCTGGTGAGTTCACAGGTTTGTTCAATAAGTTACCAAAGTTACCAAAACGTTACCATGTCCACACTATACCAATGTCACCAAGTACGCTAGCTAGGCGTATGTTTTATTACTACTACGATTGGAAACCATTACTGGACACATTTAGCAATGTTTAGCATATGTTTAAGCAGCCCGAATAATGTTCAGCACGTTTAGCAAGGTTCGAGACAACATGCACCCGCCCGACCCTCCAAGCCGTCGAGTGGGGCAGGTCACGCCCAATAGATCTATCCATATTTCCTCCGTTGTGCATCCCCGCACATTCATGGTTTCCCCCGGGACTTCCAATGATCGTATAGCAATTCAAAGTTAAAACCATAGTATGACATATGTTACCAAAATAGTTTAGCGCATGTTTTCTCCCCCAAAAGTTAAAGCTGTAAAAGTGGGGCCGTGAACTCACCTTAGATAGCGGTCTTCGGTAACTAGTAAAATGCTAAGCCCTTGATAATCCCTTTACCAGAGATCTATCAAAATGTTCACATAAGTGTTCCAACTAATAACCATAAGGTTATCTAGTCCCCGATTGTCCAGATCGTTACCAAGTATGTTTTAAAGCGTGTTTAAATGTTCAACCGACACACTAGACCGACCCGACATCCCGTTGGTGACTCGTTACCCTTACTAATCAAGTACACATGGATTACACACAAGGTTCAAGCATAAAACACTTAGTTTGTATCAAAAATCTCATTTTTACATCAGAACGGTCGAACCAGGCATATAAGTCCTCCTTCGCCCCTTTTTAAGCTACATTCGCCCGTTTAGTATCACCTTCGACCGTTTGATGCCACATTCAACCGTTTGATCTAGTTCACCCAAACATTTCCCAGGTTAGACCCTGGAATCTCTCCTTCGACCATTCGTTTGGTCGAATGAGCCCAGGTTCGCCCCTGTTAGACAAATTTTCCTAAAAACGCTTCAAACACATTCAAAACACCGCGAAACATCATCAAACACAGCAGTTATGCATGAATAACTTATCCCTACAAAGCCCCACCAATTTTGCCCCAAAACCAGCTTGTTTTAATACTTTCCCAAAATGGCAAAATTATGGAAATGTCACATCATGCTTGAAATCTTTACCCAATTTGGAAACTTTTTAATACCAACCCATAATCATCTACAAATGCTCAGCTTATCTTGTAATCGAAAACCCCCATTCATTTTATTAATAATACTTAACATGCACAAGCCCTAGATTTCATAAAATCCCCAAAATACCCATAATATCACCATCTATCTAATTGTAACCTTTTACAATCCTAAACTATCATTCATAGCAGCCCTAGATCATGTTTCTAGCATTAGAACAGCAGTAAATCATTAAACAACACATAACATCACATAACACATAATTAACATATGTTTATTGATACAAAACCTATGTTTAATGATAAGGTTTTGGTTTAGAAAGATGTTTAAAAGGTTTTTATTGATAAAATCTTCCTTAGAATATATCTGGACATTTAGGGTTAGATAAAAACGGATTAAAATGCCTTAAAAAGATTTAGGATTAAGAACACACCTTGGATTCTTGTTTAGATGTGGTTGATAGGTTAGATTATGAAAAAGAAGAGCAAAAACTCCTTCCTTAGTGATTAAAATCGTTTGAGAGTGTTTTGAGACGGTTAGGGTTTGTGAAATGGTGAAAAATGAAAAAGTTTGGTATTTATACTAGTCCACCTTCGACCCCTGTCAATGGTCGAATGTGGCCTCCTTCGACCCTTTCACAGGGTTGAATGTACCCTGACTTGGTCGAATGAAGTTCCTCCAATTCTATATCCCAAGTTCGCCCCTTTACAAAGGGTCGAACCAAGACATGTTTCCACCTTCGACCACTCGAAGTGGTCGAACCAGAACCTATGTTTATCTAGTTTTCCAGTTTGTCGTGTTTAACGCATTTTAACGCACCTTAACATATGAGCATGCAACCTTAGTCTATGTTTAACATATTTAAGCATTGATAATCATCTACACATTATTTAAACACATCTATGTATATAATCCACCACATGACCAATAATCTACACATACACTTAATTAGTTTATGCAATTTCACCAACAACGGGACTCGGAACTAGTGTATTCCCAAAATGACTCCCAATGATCCTCCAGATCATTGAACCTTGGACAATCCTAACTTGACCCGACTCAACTAACCTAGTTAAGTCTGTTTATAAACGTTTCCCGCTAAGGTAGACTTAGATGTTACTAAAATGTTTAAGCCAAATATGTCGGGTGTCACGGATATGTAAAAATAACAAGTTAATAAATTTACATAAAAAAATTCATGTCTAAAATTTGTAGCAAAGACCATAGTTAAAAATACCTAGCAAAAATGGTAATTAACATTTTCATAGCAAAAACCGTGTATAAAAATCCATAAGCAAACATTTTTGTAGCAAATTCTATAGCAAACATATTGGTATTAAGTAAATACAACCTTTATTGCTTATAGTACAATGTTTGCAAGTCATTTAGCGGTAAAATTGTCTTTATACCTAAATATTAAATTGTTGAAGAAATTAATTTAAACATAATTATAAAATTGATGAGGAAATTAACAATAATGTAGTGACTTTTTACATTCATAACCTCCATGTCTTTATTACGTTTGTATCAATGTTATAATCTTATAAATAGTGGTCATGTATTTGGTATCTAAATAATGCGGTGACTCTTCACATACATAACTTACATATCTTTCAATGTTTATAGCCGTATAAATAGTGATTCTTTATTTGGTAACTAACTCGTTGTACTAACATGGAGGTCATGGGTTCAATATCCACTAATAACTAACATTAGAAGAAATTTGGCTGTTCAAAAAAAATCGGTATATGAAACATATCTATATCTATATCTATACTACATTATAAAGGAGGAGAGATGGCTAAAATAGTCACTTTATGTCAATTTTAAGATGGTATACAAAAGGTCACAAGGTAAACAACAATCTTTTTGTCAAATCTTTCCCTTTATGCCCCTATGTGCAACATTTGATTACAATTGTACAAATGACTAATGCAAGTCATTTACTTATGATTAATGAATTAAATAAGAAATTGATGGTTATGTCTAACATATTAATGGCCAATAACCCATCAAAGTATATTCATAACCTTATCACATTATCAAAATGCGTATATACAATACATCTTGATGATTATTTTGTGTGGCATGTATAACTATGTGAAAGTTTCATCATGGCATTAATTCTTTTTGTGCTATATTTGGAGCACTCACGCCACGGGTAATCTCTTCCGTGATGCTCGCTCGTTTGACGTTTTATAACAGTGATCAAGCTGCAAATTTTTGCCCGCAGCAACACAAGAGTTTCTCACTAGTATCATTTAAACACAGTTAAGTTAACTACAATTTACAATTATAAATATATCAAAATATTAATACATATAAAGAGTTAAGGAGGATTTGTGTTAATACCACCTTTTTTTTCTATCATCAAAACATAATTTTATCATTTAAACCAAATATTTATACTTTTACACTCATAAAAAACATTTTTTCATAATTCCTTAACTTTTATAATATTCTAATGAACATAATTTTAAATTTTCTGATATTTATAAACTTAAATATAAGCTTTTAAATAAAAAATAAGTTTATTAAAAAATCATAATCAATTTCATATCAAATTACCTTAGAGTGAATATAATAGCTAACAACAATTAAGTAATAATTATCTAGAGTAAAAAAAAAAATAGGCATAATATACGAAACATGAAAAGTAAAGGGGGAGATTTTTTTTTTAGAAATTCTTTTTCCATCTAATTAAACATGCTTTCTAGATGAATAATATAAAAAAATAATTTATTTACTTTAGCGTTATTACGTTATTAGAGTAATTACATTAGTTTACAATACAAGAGTAATTACTCTACACTATTTTTTTTCTAATTTCAGTACTAAAATACATATTTAATAACATTGAAAAAAAATAAAAAAAAAATTACCTCCTTCACTTCTCACTTTAAGGGCTATTTGTGGGATAAAACCCATTTGTACAAGAACCTTTTTCTAATTATCTATATTTAAGTAGTGTTCAAAAAAAGATTATCTATATTTAAGTATGAGAGAAAGGGAAGAAAAGAAAACTCAATTTCTATATATAAGAAATTGATTTGTGTAGCAAGTGTAGGAAGTGTTTTCAACCATTAGATCTAGAAATGGATGGTTGAGATTAAAAGTTTGGGCTTGTTAAGATTCTACTAATTATATTTTAATAATTAAGGGTATGATGGTCCAATATGTGTTTTAAATGAGGGTAGTAATGTCATTTCTTATATTTGATATAGAAACCATTTGACTCTTACCCTTAAATCATGCCCCCTCTCGCTCTCATCTTAATTTTAATCTTAAATATTATTAGTGATTATAATCTCTCTCATACATTCAAACTTGTTCATCTTACAAAAAGAAAAAAAAACAAATAGAATCACAAAACCTTCTTTGCACCGTTTATTCTTCATCTTCTATAATAGTGGGTTTAAAGTAATAGTGTTTTCTTTTTTTTTTTTTTTTTTTTGCTGATCTAACCAAATAATAGTGTTTTTTTTACCTAAACATGATTCGTATTTGTTAAAACACTTCTACTGTTTTAAAACACTTCTACTGTGTTTAGTTTCAATATAAAACACTATTGATGTTATTATAAAACACTCCCGATGATATTATAAAACACTCCTTATTAATGCATACTAGTTTCTTTCATTATAAAACACTTCTGACGTTATTATAAAACACTCCTGATGTTAACCTTCTGCCATGACTTGAATAATCGAAAAAGTGATAGAGATGGGTTATATGTTTGAAGAATCGAACAAGTTTTGGGTATTGATCAACTTATTTGATATGAATATCTTATGATTCTTATGAAAAATAATTAATAATTAGTTAATTTAGGATGATTAATCTTCATAAATATCTAGATGTTAGTTGCTAATTTAGTGGGTTTGTAATAAATAAAAAAATGGACAAAAAGTCTATAATGCCCTTCATCTAAAGATTTAATCAGATTTGATCTAATGGTTGAAAATACTTCCTAAACTTCTTACACAAAAAAATTTTTCTACCGTATCCTCTACCTATACATATATATATATATATATATATATTTCATGTCTTACAAAAATTCAATCTCATAATTAATAGGAGAGATTTTAGGGTTTTATTCAAATCTTTCCACATTTTTACGCATGCAAATTCTGAATAAAAAACACAAATCGTCATTTTATTCTCTATGTATTTTAAATTCATGCTAACTACCCATTAAAACTTGTTGTGTTTTATGTAACTGACATAAAGATCTTAGTGTATGGTGAAAATAAAACACAACATAGTGATCTTGCTGAATATTAAACATAGCAGGTCATATAACTTAGGGTGTTAAAAACATCCGAATCCGAAATATCCGACAATCCGTATTCGAAATATCCGACATATCCGAATCCGAAATCTTAAAAAATAAAAAAAACTAATTATATATTACATAATTATATATACAAAGTTCTGTCCATATTCCAACCCTAACTCTAATAACAAACAGCGCCTCTCTCCACTCCTTATCTCCTCTAGGTGCATCCATCCTATTATTGTCCGACTTCTCCTCCCACCAGCCTGGTAGCTACCCTCCATCCTCCATCGTCCCGGCTTCCGACCATCTAGTAGATCTGCAAGTTTTTTTTCCAGTTTTGTTATCGACCATAGACCATTCGAATATAAAATCATAAGTGTGTTTTCGTCTGTTTCTGACCATCGACAAATACTTTATTCTGTTTCTGACCATCAACCATCGAATATCTTTGTATTTGTTTTGAATTTGATACTTTGAATTGTTTTGAATGTTTGTGGTTGGAAACTTTTAAATTGTTTTGAATGTTTATGCTAGTTTGAATCTTTGAATTAAGCACGTTTGGCTTGGTTTTAATATAAGTAGGAAATCGATATTTTTTAGATTCGGATATCCATTGGATAATTTGAATCTGAATCCAAAATTTTGGATATCCGATTTTTGGATATCTTAAATTTTGGATACAGATTCAGATATCAATATTCACTATCTTAAATTTTCGGATATCCGGTTTTCGAATACCCGAAAGCCGGATAATCCAATTTTAATCATCCCTAATTTAACTTGTTGAAGATAAAACATGACACGTTTGGTTTTAGTAATTTAAAAAGATGTCAATCTCCCCAATGCCAAAAACTTGGTGTGTCAACTCCAAAACATTGGTTTGGAGAAAACGACTGATTTTTACTAAACCTTTTTACAAGTTTTAAATTTATAAAGTAAACGATAGTCACTCAGAAACTAAAACCAACACATAGGAAGAGAACCTGGCGTGTATAGTATAGCTTTCTAGGGTAAATACCGAGTATCGTATTCCAGAGAACACACTTTCCCCTACTCAACTTTTCATCAGATAACCGATTGGGTTTTAAAAGAGAAAATAAAACGGAGGGGTTCTTAAAAGAAATAGTTTTTAAAAAGGTTTTAAGTTTGATAAAATAAAAAGATAAAATAGTAGAGTAAACTAATATGCACATCTTGGGGCCCTCCGTATAAGTAGTTAAGTTTACTATTAAAACTAATAATTTAAATTAATTATTTGTGAGGAGGACGAGAGTGATTTTGAAGTGTTGACTCCTTGATAGAGAAGCGGGACCACTACTGAGTAAACTCTCAATGCGCGTCCGCACGAAGGTACTCTGCCAGGGCCTTGCATATAGCAGGCTCCCCAAACTGCGGTCAAGTCTCTGGTCCTCAGACTTATCTTCTTCTTGAAGTGGAGGATTCACTTCCGTCCTGGAACACCGTACACCTCCCTTAGCTCTCGCGTTCCGTACCGAAGGATCTCTCCTTAGGGTCAGTCCTGGCAACATCGTATCCCCTAAGTAGGTTAACGATCATGATGACCGAAGGATCTCTCTTACAATCAACTCAGGCGACACGTATCCCCATTGGTTAACGGTTTTATACTGACGAGACCTAGAAATAGAATTTTTATTTTATTTATTTTTATAACACTTTAATATTTATAGGCTTAATAAATATAAAGTTGGTTTAATGATTGATGACTTAATAAACCCAACCCATAACCTCCCAAGCTGAATGAAACCCTTGACAAAGGTGGAAGATAATCCTAAAGGTGTACAATCCGAAGATCACTAGTGCACCCGTAGGGAATCCGCCCTTTACCAAGAAGATCATTCAGTCATCTGGTAAGTACCAGAAATGTGTCACTCAAATTTGGTCCACTTCAGAAGGCATTGCTTAGAACCCGGTTTGGATATCAGAAGCCCGAATGATCTGTCTCACTACCGATTTCCTCGCCTTGGATCTAGTTCGGCACTACCAGAAGCTGATTGAACCTCTAGTTAATTAATTAAGTTAAGGTTGATTTAAGTTATTAAGTTAATTATCATTTGAACCTGTCACAAGATAAACAAATAAGGATTAGAAAGAAGATAACACAACAAATAACTAAAAATAAAATACTACTACTAATAATAAAAGTCTACAAATCGAAGCGGGTTCGGAAATAATAGAAAGATACAACCATAACAAATGATCAACACATGAACATGGCTGCTCATAGACAAGCTCTCCATCTCCAAGTAATATGTATCTAGTATGATCCTCACGACCCTCGATGTTTATTGCATAAGCTACTCTACGATCCCATGCTTGGCCAAGATGATCAAGGTAGGACGAGGCCTAACCTTGGTGGGTATGTTAGGAGGGCCCTAAGGCCTCCCAAAGGACCCCAAGATCTCTACAAGACTCCTGGAAGTCGACCCAAGAGAGCTCAAGACTAGGTGAAAATGGGATGATCAAATGGTGGGGTTAGCTTGCTATTTATAGACTTTCCAGGGCAAGCACAGGCGTGCCATAGGGTGGCATGGGCGTGCTTGCTGTTACACGTACGTTCTGTTGCTGCAGTTCTGTCTTGTCTGTCCTTTTTGTCTTTGGCACGGGCGTGCCATATGGTGATGCACGGGCATGCAAGTGTCTTCAGCAAGTGTTCTTGTTCCCCAAGTTTGCTGTGTTGTCTTCTAGCGTGCAGGGTCTCCGTGCAAGTGTGCATGGGCGTGCTGAGTCACTCTCGGACTGGGTTTATCACTATTTAAGTCCCGGGATAGTCTTCAAACATAAAGGGAACATGCTGCAAGTCTCGTATCCTCAGGAATCTCCAGTTTTTTTCCTGAAAATCCTCTGTTTCCGACTTGGAGCTCCAGTTTCCTGAGAAACACAAATAAGAACGAATTAAGTACTCAATATCAGTAATTTAAGCCTAATTCTACCTCATTATGAGACTGTTTATGCCTGTTTTATATGTTGAAAATGTGATACATCAAAACACACCATGATAATCTTTCTGAACATAAAACACACCATCAGATTAACATAAAACCCATAACTGCTAGTGTCTATTAGGTTTAAACACCACTGTTTTAACACAAAAACCCATCAATCGCAAACAATCAACAACAATATAACTGCACAACCAATCAATAGGTTAAACAACAACAACATAAACAATAAAACACACCATCATTTCTGAATCTTATTCGAGTTTTTATGATTAGCAAGTATGATTTCAGGGGTTTGATGAGAGAGAGAGATAGAGAGAGAGAGAGAGAGAGAGAGAGAGAGAGAGTCTCCTTAAAGGCTTAAATGAAGGAGATGTTTAATGTTTTTTTGTATTTTGACAATTATACCCTCACGAGCTCCAATTTATTAATTAAATTATAACAGAATTTACAACTTTGTCATCCATTTAATCCTAATCATCCATCAATATGATCTAAATGATACAATTATTTCTCACTCTTCTCACAAAGCACACACTTTGTACCCTAACCCCACCATATATGTGTGGTGGTGTGTGTATGTGTGTCTTGGTTTTAAAAGGCGCACAAAAGCGATGTCATCTAAAACCAAGTCACAAAACGCAAAAGCGACGGGCTTTTCGTACACGAGACGCAAGCCAATTATATTATATTATTTTCATAAATTTGGCATGTATTTGAGGTGCGCGGCTTAGAGACAGATTTTCACAAAAAGGCGCGCCTTATTGAAATATCATACATATACAACTTGAAAAACATGATGTACCACCATCTGCAGCACATAAATTTGGCATGTACTTGAGATGCGCAGCTTAGAGACAGATTTTCACATAAAGGCGCCCCTCACCTATGTTTTTTTGTACAACCTGCGTCTTAGATCTTACATAAGGCAATGAGGCTTCCTTGTATCTAGGCGCGCTTTTTAAAACCAAGGTGTGTATAAAGAGCATAGTTATCTTGTGGATTATCTGAGAAACTTCTTGCTTGAAGCACCACCTTTCTGTTTATTTGCAATAATGATGAGATTGAAAATTTATTCAATATTGTTTCAAGAGTCATAATAACTACACAAATGAAAGGACCCATAGCGATGTGCAAAACCGCGATGGTCTATCCTATAACTTTATTGATAGTAGTTATATGCTTTATATGTTTTATTTTCGTTTTGGTATCATTACGAATTTCCTTACAAGAGACTTGATAATTCTCTTTAAAATTTGTATAAAACTATAAAATCATATATACTGCAATATGTAGAACCTTAAACTAATTCTTGTGTATTTTTTTTTGAACGGCAAATTTTTATTACACATTTATTCTTATTCCATCTCACCTTGCATTTGCAACGATTTGAACCCACAACTTTACATTTATAAGGGGGGACACCATACCACTAGACCAAGAGGCCATGGGTAATTCTTGTGTATTAATTAAACAAATAAAATAGTAAATTTACTTAAAACCATGGTTGCAAAAGTCACTAGGCGGTGCCAACTAGGCTGAGTGGGAAAATGCGTGTACTCGGCCATAGTCGGGAGTACATGGAAATGACTCGCCGAGTACTCGGCCTAGGTGCGAAGTACTTGGGGATCACTCGTTACGTAATCGACGTCAAAACGAGATTTTTACAACAATGGTTAAAACCCTCCACAAAGGACATGTGTCATAACTGGCATGAAAAGGAAAGGAGGGTCCCAAGCATAAAGAAACTGAAGCGTCACAAAAAGGTTCAATTGGTCGGGCCTATTACCGATGGTTGCAACTTGCAAGATATCTCCTGAAGATGTTCATATCACTGTACTATCTTTGACCAAACATTATCATCCACAAGATTCATACTTAGACGTCTACTGCATTTATCGTTTCATTGGTTTTTCTAGAGCTATTATCCTATGGTGTCATGTCTCTTCATTAAAGGGTTATTTGTGACCCTGTGCAAGAATGGTTCAACCATTTTTGGGGATAGAGTCCATGATTTCTAAAACCGAGACGTTTTCCAAAAAGAAATTGTTAGGATTTTAATACTTGGAAATATGTTTTTTTATCGGCAAATTTCTATTATTCATCACCCAAATAACATACATTATACAAGTAAGAAGCTAATACAATGTAAGACACCCGATAAATCACCATCAATATACAACTCTTTAGTGTTATGTGCCCAAGTTCATTCCATGCAATATCAAAACCATGCAAGTCAACATTTGAGCCAACCACAATTCTCCAACGGATTGTATGTTTGAATTATTGACTTTTTCAATTATGTGCTAAAATAAAGGAAGAGATGGTCATACCACTTTCCATGTCTTGAGTAAAATTAGGATCTAGATTTTAGTTTACGTTTTATTGTAACTCCACATATATGGGGCTCTTGAAGTTTTAGTATTATGCATAGAAGTTATGATCTATTCTCCTTTCTATTTTCTTTTCCGTATTCCCTCTATTTTCTTGTTTATTAACACAAGCCAATTGATTCACAACAGTCGTATTAGAGCGGCCTTGATCCATTCCTATGGACGCTCGTGAATGGAATGCTTCAATGGTTTGAATCGAGTCGACGTTTTTTTGAGATAAGGGATCTTCTCATAAGCGAGTCCCGAAGATGGGCAACCTACGCCACCATTTTCTCTACACCACCCGCTGCTGCCTCACCACAACCAACTTCCGCTCTCATACCATCACCTCCACCACTCACCCCGTCACCCACTATCACCATACTACCACAATCGACTGCCATCATACGATCACCAACCAATGCCCTCACACCACCTTCGACTACATCAACCACACTAGCAACAAAAACCTTTGGTACCATCCATACACCATAACTTGAACCTACAAACCGAACTAAATACCATTGTAGAACATGTATTTAGCCTTCCACTATGACACCCAACATGTTCAGCTTAACATTTTTGCAAAACATAAGTCTACCTTAGCGAAAAACATTTATAAACGTACTTAATGGGTCAGTTGAGTCGGGTTATGTTAGGATTGTCCAGGGTTCAATGATCTGGAGGATCATTGGGAGTTGTTTTGAGTATACACTAGTCTTGAGTCCCGTTGTCAGTGAAATTAAATAAGTTGAATTAAGTATGATACGTAGATTGATACATAAATGTGATATAATGTGCAAATACGTGTTTCAAAGGTGTGAACATGATTATACATGATTCTATATGCTTAACATATGTTAGGATTGCATATTCATGTGTTAGGATGTGCTAAAATGTGTTTAAACGACAAAACTGGAAAATCTGAAAAACATGAGATCTGGTTCGACCATAAGGGGGGTCGAACCAAGGGAAGGGATCAGTTAAAAATCCCATTCGACCTGCCAAATTTTCCATTCGACCCTTGCAAGGGGTCAAACCAACTGTAACTATAAATACCACACTTTGCAATTTTTCATCATTTCACAAACCCTAGTCGCCTCTAAACACTCTCTCTCGACTTTAATCATTGGGAAAGGATTTTTGACCTTGTTTTTCATAATCTAACTTACAAACATCTTCCAAGCAAAGATCTAAGGTGTGTTCTTAATCTAAAACCCTTTTTAAAGCATTTTGATTCGTTTATATTAAACCCCAAAGGTCCAGATCTGTTCTAAGGTGGTTTTTATGATTAAAAACCTTTCAAACATCTTTCTAATCAAAACCTTATCATTAAATATGAGTTTTCATATAAATTAATATGTGTTAATGGTGTTTTATGTTGTGTTATATGTTGTTTAATGATTTAATGTTGTTTAGATGATAGAAACATGATCTAGGGCTACTATTGGTATTGGTTTGTGATTGTTTTAGGTTACAATTGGATGAATGATGATGTTATGTTTATTTTAGGGATTTTTGTTAAATCTAGGGCTTGATACATGTTATTATTAATAAAATGATTGGGGGTTTTCATGAATATAACAAACTGAGCATTTTGAGATGATTATGAAAGGATTTCGAAAAGTTTCCAAATTGGGTAAAGTTTTCATGCATGATGTGACGTTTCCATAATTTTGCCATTTTGGCTATGTGTTAAAACGGATTGATTTTGGAGTAAAACTAGTAGGGTTTCGTGGGGATATGTTATTCATGCTTGACTGCTGTGTTTCGTAATGTTTCGTGATGTTTTTGGACTGTGTTAATGCGATTTGATGCGTTTTAGAAGTGTTGTTGCAGACTGGGTCGAACCAGACATCATTCGACCCTCGTGGGGTCGAATGAAGCTCCTGGGGTTGAACCAAAAGCATAAAGGGGCGAATGAACTTTAATTTGGTCGAACGAACATGATTTAGGTCAAATTAACACGCGTTAGGGTCAAATTAACATGTGTTAAGGTCGAATGAACATGTGTTAGGTTGTATGAACTTGTGTATAGGTCGAATGAGACTTCTTGGGGTCGAACCAAGTTTCATTTTATGCTAATTCGACCTAACAATCTCAAATGTGCGATTCGTGATGCAAACTAAGGGTATGTTTGGCAAGGAGCTTTTAAGAGCTTTTAGGAGCTTCAAGCTTCAAGCTTTTAAGAAAAAGCTCTCACTCAATAAAAATCTTTGTTTGGTTGAAGGAGCTGGAAGCTTTTAGGTTAGGAAAAAAAGCTCTACAGTGAAAAGCTACTAGTACTAGCTTTTAAGAAAAGGCTCTACTAGTTACAAGCTTTTAATTAGTAAATGACACAAATACCCATTCTATTTTAAAAATAAAATAAAAACATTCTTTACAAGTTTTTAATTATACCCATTTTGGTCATTTTATACATTTTATTAAAAGTTCCAGCTACTCTGCCAAACATCAAAATATATTTAAAAAGCTTCCAGCTACCATCTAGTTTTGCCAAACATGCCCTAAGTGTGTTATGCTTGAACCTTATGTGTAATCTATGTGTACTTAATTAGTTTATGTAATGGGTCACCAACGGGATGTCGGGTCAGTCTCGTGTGTCGGTTGAGCAGTCAAACACATTTTCAAACATAACTTAGTCACGATCTGGACAATCTGGGACTAGATAACCTTAGGGTTATTAGTCAAAACACTTATATGAACTTTTATGATAGACTCCCGGTATTAGGAACTATCTGAACTTGTTGGTAACTCTTTTTATAGCAGACGCAACCTAAGGTGAGTTTCACAGCCCCACTTTTATTGGCTTTACTTTTGGGGGAGAAAACATGTGCTAAACTTATATTTTGAAAACTTATGTCATACTATGTGTTACTTTTGAGTTGCTATACGATCTTTGGAAGTCCCGGGGAGAACCATGAATGTGCGGAGTTGCACAACGGGGGAAATGTGGATAGATCTATTGGGCGTGATCTGCCCCACTCGTCGACTGGAGGTCGGACGGGTGCATGTTGTCTCGAACTATGCTAAACTTGCTAAACATTATTCGGGCGGCTTAAACATTTGCTAAACTTGCTAAACGTGTCCAATAATGGTTTTCCAATTGTAGTAGTAGCAAAACTTACGCCTAGCTAGAGTACTTTGGCTTACACATGACATAGTATTGACAGGTTTGAACTTGGAACACTTTGGTAACATTTGGTAACACTTGGTAACGTTTTATGAAAACCTGTAAACTCACCAGCATTATATGTTGACAACTTTTTGGCATGTCTTTCTCAGGTCGCTAAGGTAGCATCACACGGACTAGGCGCACGGGTCTGCATGGCGTTTAGGGCTTTAGTTCACGTTTTTGGAATAATCTTTTGAACTACATTGTCATATGGGCTTGTAACTTGAATTTGCTTCCGCTACAGTTTTTGAGATATTAAAGTTTATGTTTTGTGTCTATGTATCTTTCATATAGTTGTTGTTTATTGTGACCATTGACTTGGATCCTGGTTTGTCACGTGCCTCGCGGTAAAACCCCGCACATGGAATTTGAGGGTGTGACATCCACTGTTCCAACTCATCAAACGAAACCCAAAAGTGTACCATGAAGAGACGATACAAGTTGGAACAGAGAAACATGAGTGGCGTCCACCGTGGAGCTTCATGAAAATAGGTCCGAATACTACCGTACGACTCGAGTGGCGTCCGCCATGGTTCCCACCAAGTTGTATCCGTTTTTTTCGCCTTGAGGACAAGGTGAGTTCGAGCGGGGTGGATTGTTATGTGCCCAAGTTGATTCCATGAAATATCAAAACCATGCAAGTCAACACTTGGGCCAACCACAATTCTCCAACGGATTTTATGTTTGAATTGTTGACTTTTTCAATTATGTGCTAAAATAAAGGAAGAGATGGTCATACCACTTTCCATGTCTTGAGTAAAATTAGGATCTAGATTTTAGTTTACGTTTTATTGTAACTACATATATATGGGGCTCTTGAAGTTTTAGTAATATGCACAGAAGTTATGATCTATTTTCCTTTCTATTTTCTATTCCATATTCCCTCTATTTTCTTGTTTATTAACACAAGCCAATTGATCCACAACATTTATATTGTATATTTTCTACCTTTATCCCATACCCTCAACAATTCAAACACCTGCATCACCTCATGATATTTGTCTTCTTAGAAACACCCGGCTCCCATACCCTCTGCATTCTCCACCACATTATCCCTTCAGTCTTGACTTGGGCTCCTCTTACGCCTGCACCATTTTTTAGAAGCTTTCAAGATTCTATTTTCTTGTCCCCCACGCACCCCTGCGCGTGCCACATTCCATTCTCCAATGGGGGGGATCATATGAATAGTGCAAATGTGCACCAGATTCCATTTTCTTGTTCTCTAAACCGCTTTCCCCATTGAACAATAGAAATAAACTTCACATTTTTTATTAGCTTCTGATTTATCCATGTGCACGGACCCGCCATTAAAGTTGATATTCCTAAAAAGACACTGTCGATCAAACTATATATAAACTATTTACGCCTGATTTGTGAAAACAAGAAAAAACACATATACGTAACAATTCCAATACTATTGGGGTTGGTGGTCCAATAGCAAGACACAGATTTTTAATACACTAAAAGTGTGAAGTTTTGAGTTCAAGTCTCACTAAGGGCAAGAAATTCGTCTTTAAACAAAAAAAAAAAAAAACGTAACAATTTCAATATACCATCCGAGATACCGAGAGTTAGAGGAGTTGTGATTAAAAGAAAAATAGAATGCAAATCAAACGTATTTGAACCCTAAAAGGTGGGGCCCTCCTAAATTACTCTATATATTAATTATCAACCTGTTAGAGAACAGTATGTGTTTTGTGTTTTTTTGGTATTTTTTTTATGAGGTGAAACCTCACTTCCCTTCTAGTTTTAGCTTATTTATACTCACGCCGCTCTGGTCCCAACTAACGATTTTAATCGTAAAATTATCCATGGACCAGACACTGTCCTAAAATCCATTGCACAATGTTTCCGATACAATAACTAGTGGAAAATTCGTTTCCTAATTCGTTGCCTAAATAAAATGTCCAAAATCCCAGTTACCAAAATCTTGGGATAGGTTAAATATTTTTTTTTTTTGAACGATCAACAAAAATTTTATTATTCAAACCATAGTCGCTAGCGGGAAGCTAGTGAACCACCAAGATACACCAAGATAAAGTTCAAACAAACAATACAAATTAAACATAAACATTAAACCCAACCCACTTTATGAACATGAAAACCCTTCCATATATCCCAGTTCAAGGATGACAGTTTCGAACGGCTTTTTATCCATAAAAGACTTCTTCCCTTGATTTCTTCCAGCAGTTGGCTGATAGAACACATCTTGTGATTAAAAATAGCTTCATTTCTAACTCGCCATATGCACCAAAGAGTCGTTAAACATATCGCGTGTATAGCCTTCTTCTTTTTTGTAGAACCAGTTTCAAAAGACGCCAAATCGAGTATGTCTCTAATACTGAAAGCAAAAAAAGGTTTTAAACCACACCATTGAGTTACTAGTTGCCATATGATTTGTGACATTCCGCATCCGATGAAGATATGATCCACCGATTCCTGAAAATCGCCGCAGAAGGGACACATTGCAGATCCAAAAGCAGACAGCGTCGGTAACCTTCCTAAGAATGCCCTCCAAGCTAGAATTTCCACTTTCTTTGGTACCCAAGAATTCCTCTTGCAAACATAATCCGGAGTCGAATACCTTAGTGCCGCAAGTCCCTCTTTTAATCCCATCACAGTGAAGCATCCCAACCCATTAAGGACCCAAGCCCAACTGTCGCAATCAGTGGACAAAGAAACCGAGAACAGCAGCCTTTGAAGCTGTTCTAACTCGGAGTGTTCGACGCCACCAGCTACATTTCTTTTCCACTTCCAGTTCCATCTCCCAGCCCCAAAACCCACCCTATCCGAAACCCAGCAATTCTTTTCTTTTTCCAGCGCAAACAGATTCGGAAATCTGATACGTAACGGCGAATTCCCAACCCAAGTATCCACCCAAAAGGCGATGTCCCAACCCCCACCCAGTTTCCCAATTATGCAGCTTTCAATATCAATCCCAACCCTCCCCACCTCCCCCACAGAGATCCCAATGTGCTTCCAGGGACCCGAAATGGACGACTTTACCGGAACAAAACTCCATCCCCTCGAGCAGCTGTGTATGGACCAAATCGCCTTCCACCAAAGGCTATCTTTCTCATTTTTGAACCTCCACCACCATTTCGTTAGAAGCGCAAGGTTCGCGTCCTTTAGAGACCCGAGCCCCAATCCCCCATATTCCACTGGCGCAATCACGCCATCCCACGCCACCCAGTTCATCTTGGCCTTTTCGGACGACCCACCCCAAAAAAATACCCTTCTCAATCGCTCAAGCGCATCAATTACTTTTTCCGGCGCCCTATACAATGTGAAATAATAAATTGGAAGCGAATTCAACACCGACTTAATTAGTACCACACGGCCGCCGAACGAAAGGGTCTTCGCCTTCCAATTCGACAACCATCTACGGAACGTATCAATGACCGGCTCCCAATTCTTAGCTAAGTGCATGTTAGCTCCAACTTGCAAGCCAAGATACTTGAAAGGGAACTTACCGAGCCCAACCCGAAAGAATGCAGCCATGTTAAGCTGTTCCTGTTCTCCCATATTCAAACCGAATAATTGGCATTTCTCCATGTTAACCTTCAACCCTGAGACCAAGTAAAAACACCTCAGAATTCTTCTAAGGTTCATCAGATTAGTTCTCGACCACTCGCCTAGAAAAATTACATCGTCCGCGTACATTAAGTGAGTTAGGATAAGCCCCGCCGAACCAACATGCAGGCCGTGGATAAGACCCAGCTGACCGGCCTTCCTAATAAATCCAGAAAGTGCTTCCATTACAAGGACAAAGAGAAATGGTGAGATCGGGTCCCCTTGGCGCAAACCTCGATGACATATAAATTCCGCGGATGGGGATCCATTGATTAGAACAGAAGCTCGAGCCGATGTTACAACAGCCGATATCCAATCCCTCCACTTCGGTGGGAAATTCATTTGAGATAGCACCTCGTTCAAGAAACCCCACGAGACCGAATCATATGCCTTGTCTAGATCTACTTTGAACAGAAAACCGGACCTCTTCATTTTCTTCATCCACCCGTATAGTTCATTTAACACAAGAGGACCACCAGTAATGCTTCGGCCCGAAAGGAATGCTGATTGTTCCGGGCCCACGAGTCTTCCAACCACTCCTTTTAGTCTACCCACCAACACTTTTGACACCACTTTGTTGATCGAACCCACTAAGCTAATCGGTCGAAAGTGCGCAAAACCAGTGGGATCCTTAATCTTTGGTATTAGAGCAATAAAGGACGGCGAACACGCCGAATTCAGCAGCCCAGTTCTGTGAAATTCATCAAACAGGCGTACAAAATCCTCTTCCAAGCATGGCCAAAACCTCTTAATAAACTTGAAATTAAATCCGTCCGGCCCGGGCGCTTTATCTCCGTCACAATCCCATATCGCCTCCTTGATCTCAAACGCCGTAAAAGGTTTAATCAGATTCCTCGCTTCATCATTCGCCAAGATACTAATGTTTGGAATGTCAAAAGAAGGTCGATTTTCCAAAGGTTCCAGGAACTTCTTGGAAAAAAAATTAAACGCCTCATCTTTTATCACCATTGGATTATCAATCCAATTACCATCACAACTATTAGATAAGTTCGAATTAATGATACCGTGGAAGTAACTCGAGTTTTCGTCACCATCCACAGCCCACATAACTCTTGCTTTCTGTCTAAGATCCGATTGTTTCCTTTGATCCATCTCCAACATATACTGTTTGCCATCAACCTGAGCTTGTTTCTCATCTTGTCTCAACGGCCGTAGCTCAGCTAACTGTTCCAACCTCTCCACTTCCCGTTTCCTCTTATCATACTCCTCCTTTTGTTTCCGAGACTCCAACGAAATCCATTCTCTAATCCGGTTTTTCAAAATCTTCAGCTTAATCGCCACCTTCAAATCAGCCGGTCCAGAGAACCTGAAGGACTCACACATATTTCTCACAAAATCACAAAATCCGGGAAACTCAAGCCACGAGTTGAAAAAACGAAATGGGGTATGTCCAAAATCGGCCGGGGTGGTCGATAGGACAATGGGACAGTGATCAGATATATTCCTAGAAAGTGCAGTAACCCTTGCACCAGGCCATCTGTCTCGAAACTCCCGACAAACCAGAAATCTGTCTAGCTTGCTAAGTTTCTCACCATTATCGGAAATATACGTGAACCTATATCCGCCCATATTATACTCATGCAGATCCATTCTACTAATAAAATCATTGAACCAAAAAGCATTCGCAGCAACAAACTCCGAATTCTGTCGTTCCGTTGGGTCTCTCACATCATTAAAATCCCCACATAGTATCCACATACCTGCCAAACAGCTTTTAAGTCTTATCAACTCAGCCCACAATTCCTTCCTACCCCCAGCGTCATTAGATGCATAGACATTAACCATATTAACACTAATCCCGAGTGGAACCAGTATACCGGATACAACCAAAAATTGTCGATTCTTTATAGAACCAGTCTGCTGAAAGACCGACGGATTCCACAAGCACAATAAACCACCCGATCTACCTTCAGCCCACACAACTTCAGACTGAAAAATCGAATTACCCCACAAAGAACTATAATTAAAAAATGACTGCGGCTGCAATTTCGTTTCCTGTATCGCCAAGAATTGAATCCCTAAACTGGTTTTAAGCCCTCTAATCCAAGATGTCTTCCTTGGATCCCTAACCCCCCTTAGATTGATAGCCAATATATTCATTGTGGAACATCATATACACCATCACCACGGACCAACTCTTCAACCTCCCCTTCGAATCCCCCAGCTCTAATACCAATTAATGACCCAACGTGAACCGTCAAGTCCACTTCTTCCCCTACCCCAATATTCAAATTACTAACCTGATTCACTGGATGCTGGTCGCCTGCTTGATGCCCTATTTCCCCAGTGTCACATACCAGAGTTTCATCTTCGTCGCTATTAGCCTCAACATCCACCATGTTTATATTATTACAAAAATCAGTATCGCCCCCCTCCTCGACAGCCATATCAGAATTAGACTTGTTCAGGTCAGGGAACTGCACAGGGGAACTCCTTGAACACAATTCCTTATTAACCCCCTCCTCAAGGTCTGGGCTTCTCATGGCTCTATTCCTTTTTTTGGATTTGGTAATGGTCATCGGCCCATTATCATCCTGATGGCCCACATTCAACCCCTTATCTAAAAAGCCTGGTCCAATATCAATATTAGTGGTAGGCCCCTCCCCATGTGGGTCCCGAACGATCATTACATATCCTTCTGTGGCCCCTCTTGCCCCATAAGGAATTTCTTTTCCTTTGGATCTGTGGGAGATCGAAACGCTTCCATAAACATTGACTAAGTAGGGTAGATCTTATTAGTAAGATAGTATTTGTGTTTATATAAGTGACCCGTTAAATGAAAAGGACACTTAGGCATAGTTTCGTTTCTTGGTGTGAGAAAAACTGAAGATTGTTGTAGAACATTGATGTCGTTGAGAGAACCGGGTAGAACAAAAAACCATACCAAACCCACAAATCTCGTGACACAACCGCTTTTAGCATTATCGTATGATATTGATCACCACTCACATATTGTCCTCATAATTCCCTTAGGACACACTTTCAAACTAATTATGTCCAGTCAATGATAACGATTATACATGGAAAGTGATGTCTTACTTCGTGTGCTTCATACAATGATGCAATGTCGTGAGACTTGTCGGTCTTCGTAAAAACTCTTCCCATATAACTTAATTATGGCATTGCAAAAAAAATTGTAAACATTCACGCGACGTGCTCTCAGACATACATAAATACCAATTGTATTCATCAGAAGGATTACCGGTTACGAGTTGTTTAACTACGGACATGACTTTTTATATTGCTTTTTAAACCTCCCGTCTAAGCCCTTTTGAACCATTCGAAAATTGCTTCAACATCGGCTACAATTTAAAAAAAAAATAGATGTTTCAAGATAAGGCACATACAATTACGTTTTAGAGCATTCGCATCCCCTCTATCAAATCTCCTCCATCAAAATACAATAAAAATCACCACTCCACTTCTAAAGCTTCTCTCTCCCAATTAAAATAATAATACTTTTTTCATACTTTTATCATTATACTTTTCATATATAGGAATGAACAGTAACTTTTCATATATAGGGGTGAACAATGTATTCTCTCAATATTGTCTCTCTCCTTCACTCACTACCACTCACATCCACCCTATATAATTTTAAGGAACCTCTCACATAATTTGGTTCCCGGGTTATGAATGCTCTTATAAAAGAAAGAGGGAATCGACAAGGGGTTCATGTTTGGGGTCTATGCAGTTTATGTTACAGTCAAAGATAAAAGAACTTGGTTAATGCCAGAATTTGTTGCCCTTTTAGATGTTTATAAGAACTTGTATGCATTAATCTTCATCTACCTTTGGTCATTTATAAACTGTAAAGCGAACTTCTCATAATGCTTATTTTATCTTGAATATACACAAATAAATTTTACTTTTTAATATATCATAGTAAAATACTAGAATGTTATGACTTTTTAACCCAGTCTAACGTATCGTGTGTAATGCATTGTGCTTTGCACGTTGTGTTTTGTGTTTTATACGCCATGAGTCCATGTTTTAATACATGTTTTTCCGGCCATAACACGCGGTAGACAAAAAACCTAGTTGTACCTGTAATTATATGGTTTATATTTATATCTTTAATTGGGTATCAATAACACTTTCCTTACAAGAGATTTGATAATTTTCTTTGAAATTATATAAAACAACAAAATATATGTACAACAATATGTAGAACCATAAACAAATTATTATTGTATATTAATAATTAAACAAATAAATTAGCAAAACTAATTAAAACCCTCCACAAACGACTTGTGATGATATTGGCACGAAAATGAAAGGAGGGTCCCAAGCATAAAGAAACTGGACCGTCGCAAAAGGTGCAATTGGTCGGCCTCCGTTAACACTGCAGTTATTACCGACGGGTGCAAAGATATTTGGATCAACTTTCTCGACAGTTTGGAAACCGTCACACGAGACCTTAAGCGCTTGTTGTGCACATTTACAAGTGTTTATAAAACTCACGTTCCATTCTTGTTTACCTTGTATAGTTGCGGTTGTCCTCTCAGTACCGATAGTTATGTCCTTTAGCCCACACTGGCAAAATCCTATACACGTACAGGAAATGGTTATCAACACCTAAAATCGATGTGTACATGTACCAAATCAAATGATTGCATACTTTTGAAACATAAACTCGGTTATTGTTGCCGTTTTTATGATGGGAATGCTTGATTTACTCACATGTTAGATGTCTTTTCAAACAAAAGATAACAAGTTTGCCTACTCAAATTAATTGTTCGTCACAAAAGCTCTAGTGTGTTTGCCGAGAACTTTTTGTGACAACTCTTTTATAAAAGCTTTGTCTGGAAACATCCTTAAAAAAGGTAAAATTCAAATGCTTTTTTTGTTTTTTTTTTAATATGAAAAAAAATGTATATTTTTTCTTCTCAAAACATACAAATATTCTTACATAATGGACATAACAAACGACAATTGCAGTTTATTCAATAAAAGAAAGAAACACAAGAGCCGCCCAATACTAAAAACTAAACCAAATAAATAAGAAAAATAGAAGAATCAAATTCTAAATTTATTTTTTACATGATGTGATTAACGTATTTTATTTCTAGACAAAAATTGGACAATATACCATGAAATGGAATTGATAGACGAGAAAGTAATCAAAGATTCACATATAAATAAATTATAAAATAAGCAAATAAGGACCGAACAAAATTATTTAATTGGTTTACATGCTTTGATAATCGCTTAATGAATTCTAAAAGAATAAAAATGAAATCTCTATCATATAGAGCTATGCCGTGTCTACTTTCTATTTTGATGTAACTTAATAAGTTTAAGAAATGAAAAGCTCTATGCTGAAATAACACAAAGTAATCAAATAGTACACTACTAACAAAACTACATAATGTTTTCATAATCGTTTCATGAATCCCGAAGAGTCATTCATAAATAAATAAAAAATAAAGCAAATAAAGAAAGAACAAAATCACATAACTAATTTATGTATTTTGACAATCGTTTCCTGAATTGTTAATCTCCGAGCAAAGAGTCATTCAAAATATATAATAGATAAATAAATAACAAATAAAGAAAGAAAGAACAAAATTACATCACAAGTTTACATGTTTTGATCAAATTGTTAAATGAGAAAGGAATCAAATATATTCACCTTTAAATAGAAGATTAAAAAGAAGAATTGCAAGAAGAGCATGAAGTGTCGAGGCCATGTGTTTGAAGCTTTCTCTCTCTAGCTTTGTGTAAGTGTGAATTATCTACTTCTCAAATTTATAACACCCTCACGATAGTGTGTGTCCCCGGCCACTTTAGCATTTATATTATTGATGTAGACTTTTACCAAGTTTTTGTGTTAATCCCTAAATTAAATAAAAAATAAATGAAACAATCAAATAATGAGGCTTGCGTTAACCGGACAGCCAATCAGGTTTTTTGGACTTCACTGATAATTTCACGATTCGTATATATAGAACTATACAAGATATATAGTAGTTAATAGAGTCAGATATTTGGTGGTTCGGTTATACACAACTCGTGCTAGTATACGTGATCAAGTTTTGTTTAGGTAGTATGCACAAAATAGTAAGTTATATAAAATAGTTAGTTATACGACTCATGTAAGGGTATACGAGTCACAAAGGGATTTTTTTTTTTTTTTTTTTTTTTTTTTTTTTTTTAAGAAAACCAGTTTATTTGAATTAAAAAAAAACTCGAATGAAACAACTAATTATTTTTTTCTTTTTTAAATAGTAATTTACCTGAGACAACATCTATACATATAATAAACCAAAGCCATTTTAATGACATGGCATTCAAAGAGGCATTCTCCTCTTTGAGTGTGCCATGTGTCATCCCATGTGGCATTGAGATAGTTTAGAAAAAAAAAAAATTTAAAAACAAAATTTGATTTTTATCTCTTATCTCTTATGTTTCCTCCCACAATTTTTAAACGTTAATATCTTTTATATACGACATTTTTTAAAGAAAAAAGTTACGCCAAATTAACGAGCGTTTTATTATCTTTCCAATAAGTACCATAGTGTTATATAAAAACAGAGAAAAAAAAACGACTATTTTTTTGTAGGGTTCTGTTCATACAGGAAAAAAAACACAAAGTGTTCAGGTAAATCATTAATCATGTATAGACAAGTCACTAATTATGTTTCGTTAAATATGAATTCTATTTTCAACATGCGTTAGCATTGGAGTTATACATTGTTTTAGGTTAGATATTAATATTAGAGTTATACATTGTTTAAGATTAGGCGTTAACATTGGAGATACATTTTTAATTGTTTTTAGGTTAGGTGCTACCCGAAGCTTTCCTGCATGTAACTGTAAAGCACATCATTCTATTTTATATGTGAGATTAATATGTCATATTAGATTTCTCAACCCCGGGAAGTTCCCGGGGTATAATCTAGTATGATATATAAATACAAAAACTAGGATGCAATTCTATGTATTACACACCGGACACACCGGTTGATTAATGTAATTTTATATAGCTAATAAAACATTAAGACGAAATTACATAAATTACCTTTTATGTTTGGTCAAAATTGTAGGTTTCAACCTTTATGTTTTACTTGTATCCAAATCAACCTTTACCTATTGGTTTTTACTACAGGTTTCAACTTTTGTGACTAACTCTGTTAAGTTTTTAGTTAATTCCCCTCACGTGCAAGTCATTTGTATACACTACAAGAAAAATGGCATTTAGGGACGATACAACTTTAGAGGTGACCCGCTTTTTTGGTCGCCCCTAAAGGTCAATCCCCACCAACCAACTCAGCTTCAATCCCAAGCCGTCGGATCAACGAGCCACGTTTTATCGTACTTAATAGCATTAGGGACGACACCTTTGTGTCGTCCCTAGAGGTCGAAAAATATTATAGTGCCCGCCTTCTTTCTTCTTTTTTCCCTATTTTCTTTCCCCCCCCCCCCCTCTCTCTCTCTCTCTCTCTCTCTCTCTCTCTCTCTCTCTCTTCTCTCTCTCTCTCTCTCTCTCTCTCTCTCTCTCTCTCTCTCTCTCTCTCTCTCTCTCTCTCTCTCCCCCCCCCCCCACCACCACCAAACTCCACCACTCCACCACCACCACAACTCCACCACAAACACCACCGAAATCCACCACCACCCCCGGTAAGTTTTTTTTTTTTTTTTTTTTTTGCTATATTTTCTTTTCTTTTTTTATGTTTTTTTATTATTTTTCTTTTATTTTTTTATTTTTTTCGTTTTTTTTTCTGTTTTTTTTTTTTTCTGTTTTTTTCTTTTTTTCCTGTTTTCTATTTTTTCAGTTTTTTTCAGTTTTTTGTTTAAATTTTTTTTTATTTTTGATAATATGTTTATGTTTGTAGGAAAGGATCGATCTAGAGAAGAACGTGAATTTCGTTGCCGCTAATTTAATTTTTTATATGCTTTAATTTATATTGTTAGTATTAGATTTGTATATATGCGTGTAAGTAGGTATGTGTGTGTGTATTTAGGTATGTATATTTATATTAAATTGTGTATTTTTATTTAAAAAAATGTATATTATGTATATATATTTA
Source organism: Ambrosia x helenae (assembly GCA_030844895.1). Lineage (NCBI taxonomy): Eukaryota > Viridiplantae > Streptophyta > Magnoliopsida > Asterales > Asteraceae > Ambrosia > Ambrosia x helenae. The sequence continues at coordinate 43,739,871 of CM061233.1, forward strand.
AAAAAAGATATATGTAAGTAAATATGTATTTTTTCAAAAAATACATAATATATAAATATTTGAAAAAAAATATATTATATGTGTATGTATGTATGTGTATGTGTAACCTTTCGTATATTTTTGTTTTCTTTTATTTTTGTAACCTTTGAAAACTAACAAAAATCCCCATTCTTTTGTGGCTTTTCCTATGTTACCTTATTTATTTTAATGCTAAAAATATGTTGGTTTTATATTTAAATAAACTAATATAGGTTAAAATATAAAAAAAACATTTTTTTTAAATATTTTGACTTGGGCCGGGATTCGAACTTGCGTCCCAGCCGTGACAGGCACAAGCACAACCACTACACCACTTTGGTGTTTTATGGTTATCTTAGAACAAAAAAAATACATAAACCAATTCCTTTTCTCTTGGTCAAATCTGCAAAGTCAAACACCCAGTTAACCAAACAGTTTTGATTCAATTAAACGTGCCTAAACCTGTTGATGGAAACCACATTGATTGATTCTTGACCTACACGTCCATCCTAATCGATTACAGCTTGAAATTTCATATAATCATTCCTAAATTAAACGAATTCCACGCGTTCATAATAACTATTTGGTCAAATTTCCAATTCGATGATCTGAGACGTTATACTATAAATTGAAACATCCTATACAACCTAAAAGGGCCGAAAATCATTTCCGCTCTCTCAAATCTCTCTCCATTACATTCTGTATCAAGAATTCGAAGTTTTTTTGACCTTTCTGTTAACTCGTCGTGCGGGACAACTCCACGTTTTGTAAGTCTCAATTAAACTCGTGTTTTTATTCTTTGTTTTGGTCCGAACAATAGCCCCATGAATTCAGGGGCTATCATTTGATAATTATGCCGATTGGAAAATTTAGGGTTCTAGGCCATTTTGGGGAAGATGACTTATAGTCGAATCTGTTTACATCTCACGCAAAACAAAACAAAACATAAACTGATCAGCAGATCAGTTGGTAAACCCCCTTGTGATTAAGCGTCGGGCCGGCTGTTGTCTGGAGTTCGAGCCCAGGCACACTCTCTTTATTTCTAATAATTATGATTTGTTAGCAATAAACCTATGCATATAATCTAATCCAAATGATTTCGTTCTCAGGGTCTAGACCAGTTGGTCTAGGCTTGTGATTAAAGACTTTGAACTGGCTAGAGGCCCGGTTCGATTACCACAAACCCCAAACATTTTTTTTTACACTTTTATTTTTTGTAATTTCATTTTTATCTTTTAAAATGGTTTCAAAGTATCAAATCTAATTTATAAATTCTACAAAATTTATTTTATGGTATATAAATGTTAAACTTTATTATAAAATTTTTATTTTCAGAAAAATCATTTATTAAATATATATATTATATATTAAAATTTTATTTATAAATAAATTAAAAATTCTAGAAATATAACTAAACAATTTTATAAAATTCCACAAAAATGATTTTAGACTTATAAACTAATAAACTTTATAAATCTAAATTTTATTTTTGGAAAAAGATTTATAATTATTTTTAATCAATTTATTCTTTTTTAATCATAATAAATTCATTTCCATCATTTTTGCATCAAAATTTCACATTAATTATTTTTATTAATCCAGATCTATAATATAATTTTATAACCTAAAACTTATGAAATTTAATATTTTGAATATTTTTAACATGTTTTGATTAATAAGTTATATTATATTATATACACTTTAATTATGAAAATAATTTTATAAAAATTATTTTCAAACTATAATATTTTAGTACAACCACCCTTGATCAAAATCCTACAAAAATCCTTTTTATTTATTTATTTTCTTAATTTCTTTGCTTATTATTTAACTAATAATCATTTTACATTAATTGATAAACGATCGTCACTGCCCAAATTAGGAACCCTAGTATACTTTTAGACTAGAAACTTAGACTTTTAAGTTTTTCCCAACACTTATTTTATTGCGTTGAACTTAGGGTAATACTTGGAATCGCTTGTGTAACGCCCAACAGATGGCGGAAACATCGGGATGTCACGTATTGATAATTGTTCAGTAGCACATGGTAAATAATAAAATTTTAAGTACTTTATTGATAAATTCAAAATATCCCAAAATGAAACAATGTTTAAGGAATTCAAATACAAGTACATAAACATAGAAATAATCAAACAACTTCAAATAACTTCTTCAAGCACAACTTTAACCTTCAGCTTCATTGTTTCCTGAAACATGTTAATTTTGAAATGTTTTTGGGTCAAAAAAAGTTGGTGAGAATTACATGGGTTTGAATATTGAATAAAACTTGTACAATTCGAGTGTCAAGGCAAGTGTAGTCCATATGTGAAAACAAAACTACTAGGTGAATCGTGTGCATAATCAAACCTTGTGACTAGAATATTGTGGTCCATCCCATACGCATATGGTTCACTCGTTTTGTTAGATGATCGATAACAATCACCCACGCTACCCATACTGGAGGTACACGTATCCGGGTGGAGTTGTCAATCCAATAGATCTATCATTGTGTATCGCTGGCTTGTACGGAGTTAATGATTATGCTAGTCTAATTATGCTTACCATAGTAATGTTTAAGACATAATGCAACATAGAATAACACATAGACACTTATGTTGAATTGCAATTGAAAATGTAACATGTTTTCACCCTAAAAATTGGAAAATAGTAAAAAGGGGCTATGTAAACTCACCTTAATGATAGTATTGAATCCCTTGATATAGAATAAATGTGGCTCGAGTGTATCCAAGTATCACCCTATTTTTAAGGCAATAAATAAGTGTTGGGAAAACTTAAAAGTCTAAGTTTTCTAGTCTAAAAGTATTCTAGGGTTCCTAATTCGGGGATTTACAATTGTTTAATGGTTAATTTAGAATAATTGTTAATGAAATAATAAATAAAGAAATTTAGAAAAATAAATAAATAAAAAGAATTTTTGTAAGATCTTGATTAAAGGTAGTTGTATTAAAATGTTGTAATGTGGAAATAATTTTTATAAAATTATTTTCTTAATTAATGAATATATAATATGTCACACCCTCAAATTTCCACTGCGGGGTTTATACCGCGAGGCGCATGACAATCCAGGATCCCATAGCCATAAGTCACATGAACGAACTCTAAATGCCCAAACCATTTAGTTCGTTTTCAAAAACCAAGTTTAGTTATGCTGCGGAAGCGTAAACCAAATTTAAAACCTTTTGAAAACCATGCGCAAAACAACGCGCCCAAATTAAAGCCATATAGAAGAAAATGTAAAAGCATAATATGTAATTTATGTGTATGCCCAAGACCCCAAATGCAGTGAAGTGTACAGTGCTTTCTAATCCTGGCACCGGAAGCTAACTACCTGCAAAAGCATGTAAATCGTATGTCAACATAAAGCTGGTGAGTTCACAAAGTAAAGCAAACACGTATAAAATGCACTGGTTTCCAAAACCACGTAACCAAGTAATAACGTAGGTCCTCCAGACCCAAAAAGTTAACGAGTTATCAGTTTAAGTGTGTCAGGGGTAGCTAGCCCACTCAATGTAACTAAACAAAATTATTGGGAAACCTTCAGGAAAATAGTTATTTGCCTCAATGACTGGCGTCTATCAACACCAGTCGGAAATTGTGGTCAGAAGTTCATGCCCGTGCCTCAAGCACCTCAGACATGAGGTTGCTGCATCAACCTAATAGCGCTATCAACTAATACCCCGTTCGCCTCCAGCGATTAACCCAATAATATGCAAGGACGTTAAATGATAGAGTGTTTAGATTACAAAGGACCAATAAGTTTTAAACTGACCGAAAACCCGATCCACACAAGGAATCGTAAAACCCGACCCACACAAGGAGTCAAAACCCGAGTAGTCCCAAACTGGACTAGAAAAGTTAAGTAAGTTGTCTCAACCTGAGACGCATGCTTTTGAGAAAAAGAGTAGTGAAACTCACCTTAATGTGCAAGCAAAAGAAATCCGAACCGCAAGTAAAGTATGCTACCGACACCCTAACATAAGTGTCACTAAGTGAGTATAGGCGTAATATCGCTACACCACATAACTCGTTTGTCCAAGGCGTTTTAAACGTTCAAAAGTGTGTATGTGACGCCTAGTGATTCTACATGAAATAGTAAACCCTACGGACTCGTTGGTGAATGTGTTGGTTACAATTAGTTTCTACATTCCGTATGTGTCTCAGACAAGTGTACTTCAGTTACATGTCAATTCAATACCACCTAAGACCTCAATTAATCACATAAGCACATAATACACAATCTGTGTTTTCAGGACAGATTGTGCGCCATCAAAACGAATTTATTTAAAATAGCAAATCAGTGAGTTAACCTCCCAAATTTTTACTGAATTTTCTTTGGAATTCACTTAACAATACCTATTTGTTTTTTGTCTTAAATCCAAACACAAAAATAATTAAAATTCGTCTAATACAGCTATGTTCAGAAAACCTTCCTAACAGGTCAGTTTGGTAAATAAATTCCCAAAAATTGTGTATTCATCCAAACGGGATGAATCCACTTGGAAAACTCATATTACTCCAATATTAACCTTCTGTAAAAATTTCACAACCCAACCCTTTATAAAACTTGAGTTATGATGTTTCAAAGTTGACTCAGTTTGATACCCGAAATTCTGACCTGACCTATTTTCAATGAAAATTCCAAAAACGACTCAACCGACGTCCAAAACACTTGATTTTACCCATTATGAAACGCTAAGACCAAGTTTGATTCAACCATGCAAAGAAAATACCAAAATCATCATGTTAAGGTCGTGTTACAGCTCCTACAAGTTCGTCTAATCATTCTGTCCAGATTTTAGTTTCGCCTAAATCATACTTTAATCGACTACCGGGTGCATAAAAACAATCAACAATCATCAATAATCATTACCCAACATCTATAATACTTATTTTGATCAGATTCTACTACCAATCATGCAAAGATCACAACTTTAAAGACCAAAACATCAATAACTTGCGCAACAAGTATCCTATGATGTTACTAATCGTTTATTATTATGTTTAATCCGTTTAATCTTCAAAAACCTCATGTTTTAATGATTATTAAAAACTTTCAGACCTGGACAAACTTTGTTACATGATTTTTATAACAAAAACATAAGATAAAAGTGTATGGAATCAAAGGTTATACCCTTAGCTCTTCGATACGATCAACCGTGCGCCTTTGGAGCTTCCCAATTGATGATCTTGAGCCTTAGCAGGAGTTTTAGGGTTAATATTTCGTGCGGGGCAGTAAGGGGGCGATTAGGGTTGAGTTTAGGGGTTGCATGGGGGTTAAGGTTGCTTAAATAGGTGTGAAAGGCGGTTTAGACCCGTCAGATTAAACCGAGCGGCCGCTCGGGCCCTGTGATCGGCCGCTCACAGGCCCGAGGCCCGCGTGCGTGTCTCGTTTCATCACCCGACGCGTTATCCTTCGACGTTTTCGTTATTTCGGACAGTAACAAGTGCAACCCCATGCGTTAAGACCCTAATCAACCTCATACTCCACTTTTAGTGATTTTTATTAACGTATACGGTTTAGGTTCACACAATCACGTATGGTTTTCACATAAGTTTGTCAATTATCACAGAGACACATAAATTCATTATTCACCAACGTCCGAGGTTCACTAATCATGTAACCCGATATTAACTCACAACAATGCACGTGTGTCCTATCTAGCTAACCCTAGTTAAGTATAATGCAAGGAACGTAACTAGAGTTTAGTTAAAGTGAGAACCTGAATTTGCGGGTATCACATAATACATTAATATTTATTTGTCAAAATATAGTATTAATATCTAAAAATATTAAATTCATAATTTTCAGATCATAAAGTTATAGTTCTGATCTAAATGAATAAAAATAATTTATGTGAAATTTTGATGCAAAAATAATGAAAAATGGATTTATTATGATTAAAACAACATAATATAATTAAAAAAATACTTAATAAATGTTTTTCTGAAATTAAAATTCAATTCTGAAAAGTTTATCGATTTATAAGTTTAAAATATTTTTTTATGAAATTTTATAAAACTGTTTAGATATTTTTATAGAATTTTTAATTTATTAATAAATAAACTTGTGTATCATCTTCCCCAATTTATACTAAGAACCCTAATTTTCTAATAAATTGAATCAACAACCAATAACCCTTGGATTTATAGGGTTATTGGTTGGATTGTATCAAAGATTGAAAACATGAAATGAATTTTGACTTACGAACAGATTTGATGACGAATTTCATAGTCAACCAACAAGTCAACCGCGAGTGTTTCTTGATTAAAGATGAATTGTGAATAGAAATTGGATGTGAGGGTTTTGTTTTCGGCACTTGGAGGTGGTTCGGGAGGTCTCAATTTATAGTATAACATACGTATTGAACAAATTTGGAAAGTTGACTTGGTTTGATTATAAAACACGTACAAGACCAATTTTGGTATGTTTTAATGGTGATTAAGCGAATAGAATACGCGTAATTGTCTGTCAATTACATTCCATCCATAATTAGGCCATTAGCGCCTTGATTTTGAATTCAATCAAAGGAGTCAACTGTGTTTGACTTCCTGAGTTGACTGTTTAAGTTTTAAGGAAGTGCTAAGTTTAATTGTTCTTGGATAAAGACACAAAATGGCAGAGTGGCTTAGTGGTTTAAGTGTTGGTGATATAAGTTGTTGAACCAACTCAGGCACGGGTTCGACTCCTGGCCTGAGCGGTTTTCTTATTTTTTTTGAAATTTTCAAATAAACCATAATATTATATTTATATTATGATTATATTAGGCTAAAAATGTTACGAAAATTTTTTAAAACACACTAAAACATTGAGTTCCAATGATTTTATTAAATAATTATTATTACAAGATAAATGAAAAAAATACGAAACGTTACAGTCTCCCCTACTTTTAGGAACTTCGTCCCGAAGTTGGAGTTGGAGAGTCAGATGGAAAGAGGTGTAGGTATTTAGACTTCATCTGGTCTTTACGTTCCCAAGTGGATTCTGGACCCCGTCTAGATTCCCAACGAACTTTGACAATCGGGTTGCGACTGCGCTTAAGTTTCTTGATTCCAGTGTCCATGATTTCAACAGGTTTCTCAATGATGTGCATAGTTTCATCGATTTGCACATCTTCAAGAGGGACATGGAGGTTCTCATCAGCTAAGCATTTCTTCATATTCGAAACATGAAAAGTTGGGTGGACATTGCTTAGCTCTGGTGGAAGATCAAGTTTGTAGGCCACTTTTCCATTCCTGTTAAGAACTTTGAAAGGACCCACATAGCGAGGAGCTAGTTTTCCTTTTCTCCCAAAGTGAATCACTCCCTTCCAAGGGGATACCTTAAGGAGTACAAAGTCCCCAACTTGAAATTCCAAGGGCCTTCGACGTTTATCAACATAACTCTTCTGTCGACTTCTAGCCTTAAGAAGGTTATCTTGAATCAGTTGAATCTTGTCTGTAGTTTCCTGGATCAGTTCAGGACCAGTGATCTGGGCTTCACCGATCTCAGTCCAACAGACTGGTGAACGACACTTACGTCCATAAAGTGCCTCAAATGGAGCCATGTCAATACTGGCATGGTAACTGTTATTGTACGAGAACTCGACCAAAGGAAGATGAGAATCCCATGCGCCTCTGAAATCGATGACATATGCCCTGAGAATATCTTCAAGAGTCTGGATGGTCCGTTCAGTCTGACCATCTGTCTGAGGGTGATAAGCTGTGCTCAGGTTTAACTTGGTACCCAAGGCAACTTGTAAAGAATTTCAAAAACGAGAGGTGAAATTACCACCGCGATCAGAAATGATGTCCAAAGGTATACCATGGCGACATACAATTTCACTCATGTACATCCTTGCCAACCTTTCCACAGAATATTTCTCACGAATCGGCAAGAAATGGGCTGACTTGGTCAAACGATCAATGATTACCCAAATACTGTCATAACCTTTAGGTGTACGAGGGAGTTTAGTGATAAAGTCCATCGCTATGCTCTCCCATTTCCATAGAGGAATTTCTGGTTGTTCAAGCATACCAGAGGGTCGTTAATGTTCAGCTTTGACCTTGGAACAAGTGAGACATTTTGCTACAAAAGGCAGTATCTTTCTTCATACTGGGCCACCAATACAAATACCGAAGATCTTGGTACATTTTATCAGCACCAGGATGAATAGAATAACGAGACTTATGAGCCTCGTTCAAAAGGAAGGTACGAAGATCATCACGGTCAGGAATCCAAAATTGATTGAGAAAATAAAGTAGACCATCAGTTTTGGTTTCAAGTTGATTCTCAACACCACAAGACATTTCCTCATACATGTTACCTTGGGTGACTGAGGTATGTTGAGCTTGGAGAACACGATCCTGGAGATCAATATGAACCCTTGCACAATGAAGTTTGACGCGTTCCTTACGGCTGAGTGCGTCTTCCACTACGTTCGCTTTACCAGGATGGTAGCGAATTTCGCAATCATAGTCGTTAAGTAACTCAACCAGTGTTGTTGCCTCATGTTAAGATCTTTCTGGTTGAAGATATGTTGGAGACTTTTGTGGTCTGTGAAAACCACACATTTGGTACCATAAAGGTAATGTCTCCAAATCTTGAGAGCAAAAACGACTACACCCAATTCGAGATCGTGGGTGGTATAATTCTTTTCGTGGATCTTGAGTTGTCTGGATGCATAAGCAATAACCTTGCCTCGTTGCATAAGGACGCAACCAAGACCTTGATTTGATGCATCACAATAGACCACGAAATCATCATTACCATCAGGTAGGGTCAAGATAGGAGCTTCACATAGTTTCAACTTCAGAGTCTCGAATGCTTCCTCTTGTTTTGGTCCACACTCATAAGGTTTACCCTTATGAGTTAAGGCAGTGAGAGGAACAACGATCTTGGAGAAATTAGCGATGAATCGACGACAATAACCAGCTAGACCAAGAAAGAGCGAACTTCTGTCGGACTTAAGGCAGTGAGAGGAACAACGATCTGTAACACCCCAACGGATGGCGGAAACATCGGATGCCACGTATTGATAATTGTTCAGTAGCACATGGTAAATAATGAAATTTTAAGTACTTTATTGATAAATTCAAAATATCCCAAAATGAAACATTATCTAAGGATTTCAAATACTAGTACATAAACATAGAAATAATCAACCAACTTCAAATAACTTCTTCAAGCACAACTCTAACCTTCAGCTTCATTGTTTCCTGAAACATGTTAATTTTGAAAATGTTTTGGGTCAACAAAAGTTGGTGAGAATTACATAGGTTTGAATATTGAATAAAACTTGTACAATTCGAGTGTCAAGGGAAGTCTAGTCCGTATGTGAAAACAAAACTACTAGGTAAATCGTGTGCATAATCAAACCTTGTGACTAGAATATTGTGGTCCATCCCATACGCATATGGTTCACTCGTTTTTGTTATATGATCGATAATAATCAGGGCCGACCCTAGGGGTGTGCGAATCGCACTCCCAGCCGAGGCCCGTTTTTTCTTAGGGCCCAGGTTTTGATATTTTCTATTTTACAATTTTTATATATAAATTTATAGAATAAGCAATAAACAAAATACGAAATGGTGCAGTGGTAATGTCCTTGCGTTCTTCCAAGTCTGCCCCGAGTTCGAAAACCGTTTTCCTCCGTTTAGTTCTTTTCAAAGTTATTTTTATATTTCATTCTTATTGTTTAGTGTAGATTTGAAAATTTACCATTAATACAACTTTGGAATTTGTTGCTTAAATTTAATCATAGAGCACTAGATAAGAGTGATATTTAAGAACATTTTCATTGTATGCAATTAAAACAAAAATAAGTGTTCGTAAAAAAAATATGTAAGAGTATTTTATTTAATAATGCTTTTTACTATTATTTTAGAATGAAATCTTATAGTGTAAATTGTGAAGAGGTAATCAAACAATTTGCTATTAATCTACATCTATGTATATCTATATCTATATCTATATCTATACTATCTATATTATTATCTATACTATATTATAAAGCATTTCCCAAGGACTTCTTAAAATTTAAGAGGTACAAGTTTGATTCCTTATGATACAATACACAATGCATATAATAACTACATTTTGAGGGTAAAATTGTCTTTTAAACACTATATTTAATCAAAAGGTAATCAAGAGTCATGAGATATTTATGAGACCTCATGACATTCAATTCAACAATTATTTTAAACACATTAATAGAACACATATAAAAACTAATTTATAATACTACATGTTTTATTATAATCTTTTACATATAATTAGGTACTTTATAAAAATTAAAGTTTTTATAAACATGATAATACTATATAGAAATCGAGAAAAATCAATAATGAAAGTCGTGTTTTTTAATCATGGAACGATTTGAATTCCAAAATTACTACATATGGCTAATCTAATCTAAAGATTATTGAGAACCATTCGGACCGATGTTCATAACCGATTATCCAAACGGGAACAAATGAATAATTGAAACAATCGGTTTTTGAAATATCTTAATCGCAAGTTTTGGTTTTGGTTATGGCTCAAAACCGAAGTGAACCGAACAACAGCTTATACACACCCTTAAAATCACCAATTAGAGTGTTGTGGTCTCCGCCGCAACGCGCGGGCACCATACTAGTTATTATATTATAAAGCATTTGACAAGGACTTCTTAAAATTTAAGAGGTACAAGTTCAATTGCTTATGATACAACACCCAATGCATATAATTACTACTTTTAAAGGACAATTTTGTCTTTAGAACACCATATTTAATCACATTGAAGTCAAAAGTTAAGTGACTTTTATGAGAGCTCATGACATTTAATTTTACAATTACTTTGAATGAACACATTAAATATAAAAATATAAAAAATACATAATGCTACATGTTTTGTTATAATATTTTATACAGAATTAGATACTTTATACAAGTTAACGTTTTATAAAATTGATAATATTGTAAGAAATTGAGAAATCAATAATGAAAGCTGTGTTTTTAATTATGGGGTAACGCTTTGCATTTTGAAATTATTACGTTATATTCATACACGTAAACATGCCTAATCTGGTCTTAACTCTACGTCACCATATTCTATGACCAGATAAAAAAGTTTCTGCTTATAATGAATTTCAAACAAAGGTTTCATGTAATTACATCAACTAATCATGATTAAATTAGATTAGTTGTAATATGCATCATATTGTAATATTAAATTAGATTAGTTGTGAGTTTTCTTCTACAAAAAGTATTTGACATATTGTAATATGCGAAAATTTGATATTGAATTGTTATGATGATTTTAATACGTTATAATATAGTTGAATGATTATTAATAAAATAACTCTGGATGATTGATAGATAAGTATTATTTGATAATTTGTGCTATACAAATTTTTCACTTATTTTTTGTTCGGTTTAGCGGTCCCGCCGCAACGCGCGGGTTTCCCACTAGTATATTATAAAGCATTTGAAAAGGACTTCTTAAAAAATAAGAGGTACAAGTAGATTTGTTATCATACAATACATAATGCACATCTTAACTACTTTTTAAGGGCAAATTTGTCTTTTAAACTTGTCTTTAATTACACCATATTATAGTTAATGAACCATAGTAATATCAAAGACTTTACATTAGTCTTGTATAATTAATCCATTAGTAATATTAAATGTTTGTATATGATAATATTAATATTTTTATATGTAAATATTATTTAAATTTAGTATCATCTTATTTAGATATAGTAGTGGTGGTGGTACCAAAATATAATCAGTGTTTAAGACAGATCAAGCTCGAAAACACTTTCTACAAGATACTTGGCAACACCCGCCGCATCGCGCGGGCTAACCCACTAGTACTATATTATAAAGCATTTAACAAGGACTTTTTAAATTTAAGAGGTACAAGTTAATTTGCTTATGATACAACACACAATGCACATAATAACCACATTTTAGGGGCAAATTTATCTTTAAAGCATCATATTTAGTAATCTAAATGAAGTCAAGAGTCATGTTTATGATAAGTCATGACATTTATTTCTACAATTACTTTGAACATATATTTTTTTTGAACGGACAACGAATCAATTTCCGAGTACTCTCGGACACCCTTTTGGCGAATCAGGTACTCGAGAGTACCCGGGCCACCAATTGCCACCAATTCCCGGGAAAACCCAACCACTCACCCGCCCGAAGGCACCACAGTGAAATAATCGGTAAAACCGGTCGGGATCAGGACTCGAACCCAAGCCAATGACTGGGTCATCCCTCATTTCCCCTCCACCAATGTCCTCCAAATATAGCAGCTAGTGGGAATTGAACCCAAGCCTCCCATAAGAAACTTTAGGCTCTCAAATATTAAATTGAAAACATGTAAAAAAGAATTTTCATAATGCTACATGTTTTATTATAATCTTTTATATATAATTAGGTACTTTATAAAAGGTACTTTATAAAAGTTAGCACATTTATGTCTTTTAGGAAATGTCTACTCCATTGATAATTTGGCATATTGAGAGCTAAATCGAGCTTACCCTACTAAACAATGTAAAGTTTTATTATTCATAGAATCATATGCTTTTATATTTTTCCTTAAATCCTTTTAGATGAAATAGGTTAAACTTATTGTTTGTGATAATATTATTTTTTGTTTAAAAGAAAGAGAAATGAGAAGTTCCTTTATTGGTTCTATTCTTATATACGTTTCAATGTAAGATTCGTTTAAAACAAAATTACGTGTGGTAATGTACAAGTCATCTAAGCAGAGACGAACAAGTCATTAAAGTTATTTTTTTTAGTTTTTTATTCCCTTTTTATGTGAATTTTTTTATGGTTTCGACTTACTTAGCTTTTTATGTGATAATTTTTAACTTTTTTTTTAATATGGCAAATTAACTCGCCGTCATGCGTGTGACTGATTCAATGTTTTTTCATCTATTTTTTTGTTTGGTTTAACTATCCCGCCGCAACGCGCAGGTTTCTCACTAGTAATGCTAAAAGAGCTTCTCGAATCATTGGTTAGTTTATATAATTAGTTAGGACCTAAGGGTCTTTTTCTTCGGCTCGTACGAGGCACTTCAGTTCTTAGGACCGGCTCTGTAATAATCACCCACGCTACCCATAATGGAGGTACACGTATCCGGGTGGTGTTGTCAATCCAATAGATCTATCATTGTGTATCATTGGCTTGTACGGAGTTAAAGATTATGCTAGTCTAATTGTGCTTACCATAGTAATATTTAAGACATAATGCAACATAGAATAACACATAGACACTTATGTTGAATTGCAAATGAAAATGTAACATATTTCACCCCAAAATTGTAAAATAGTAAAAAGGGGCTATGTAAATTCACCTTAATGATAGTATTGAATCCCTTGATATAGAATAAATGTGGCTCGAGTGTATCCAAGTATCACCCTATTTTTAAGGCAATAAATAAGTGTTGGGAAAACTTAAAAGTCTAAGTTTTCTAGTCTAAAAGTATTCTAGGGTTCCTAATTCAGGGATTGACAATCGTTTAATTGTTAATTTAGAATAATTGTTAATGAAATAATAAATAATTAAATTTAGAAAAATTGTTAAATAAAAAGAATATTTGTAAGATCTTGATTAAAGGTAGTTGTATTAAAATGTTGTAATGTGAATATAATTTTTATAAAATTATTTTCTTAATTAATGAATATATAATACATTAATATTTATTTGTCAAAATATAGTATTAATATCTAAAAATATTAAAATTCAAAATTTTCAGATCATAAAATTATATTTCTGATCTAAATAAATAAAAATAATTTATGTGAAATTTTGATGCAAAAATAATGAAAAATGGATTTATTATGAATTTATTATGATTAAAACAACATAAATTAATTAAAAATACTTAATAAATGTTTTTCTGAAATTAAAATTCATTTCTGAAATGTTTATTTATTTATAAGTTTAAAATAATTTTTATGAAATTTTATAAAACTGTTTAGGTATTTTTATAGAATTTTTAATTATTAATGAATAAACTTGTAATATATTTTATATATATTAAATATATGATTTTTGTAAAACTCAAAATTGGATAATAAAGTTTAACATTTGAATAACATAAAATAAAGTTTATAGACTTTATAAATCATATTTGGTATTTTAAAACTTTTTTAAAAGATAATTAGAATGAATATAAAGACAAAGATTTCCAAAAAAAAAAAAATGTTGCAGCTGCTGTGAGTCGAACCCGGGCCTCTGGCCGGTTCTGAGTTTTAAATCACAAGTCCAGACCATCTGGTCTGGACCCTGAGAACGAGTGTGTTTGGTTTCAATTAATTATAAAGGCTTTTTAGGTTTGATTCATAATTATAAAGAAAATAAAAACATGATGTCTGGGCTCGAACTCAAGGTCACAGCCGGCCCAAGCTTTTAAACCACCACTGTTTCACCAACTGGTCTGTAGATCAGTTGGTGTTTGTTTTGTTTTTGTTTAAATTATATACAGATTTAATCGTGTGTCATCTTCCCCAATTTATACTAAGAACCCTAATTTTCTAATAAATCAAATCAACAACCAATAAACCTTGGATTCATAGGGTTATTGGTCGGATTGTATCAAAGATTGAAAACATGAAATGAATTTCGACTTACAGAACAGATTTGATGACGAATTTCGTATTCAACCAAAAAGTTAACCGCAAGTGTTTTTTGATTAAAGATGAATTGTGAATAGAAATTGGATGTGAGGGTTTTGATTTCAGCACTTGGAGGTGCTCCGGGAGGTCTTAATTTATAGTATAACATACGTATTGAACGAACTTGGAAAGTTGACTTGGGGTTTGATTATAAAACGCATACAAGTCCAATTTTGGTATGTTTTAATGGTGACTAAGCGTATAGAATACGCGTAATGGTTTGTCAAATACATTCCATGCATAATCAGGCCATTAGCGCCTTGATTTTGAATTCAATCAAAGGAGTCAACTGTGTTTGACTTCCTGAGTTGACTGTTTAAGTTTTAAAGAAGTGTTAAGTTTAATTTTTCTTGGATAAAGACACAAAATAGCAGAGTCGCTTAGTGGTTTGAGTGTTGGTGATATAAGTTGTTGAACCGGCTCAGGCGCGGGTTCGAGTCCCGGCCTGAGCGGTTTTCTTATTTTTTTTTGAATTTTTCAAATAAACCATAATATTATATTTATATTATGATTATATTAGGCCAAAAATGTTACAAAATTTTTTTAAAACACACTAAAACATCGAGATCCAATGATTTTATTAAATAATTATTATTACAAGATAGATGAAAAAAATACGAAACGTTACAGTTTGTGCAACATTTAGACTATTTCAAAGGATTCAACACTTGTGCTTAGGTGAGTTTACATAGCCCTTTTTTATTGTTTTACATTTTGAGGGTGAAACATGTTTAAACATTTTTGATACAATAGCAATTACTCATTCTCATTATGTTGAAACTTGTGGACTCATTTTGACTGTAACAAAAAGACACAATACAATCATTAACATTGATCAAGCCGTCTGTTTAGATTATAGCGCAATAGGTCTGACAAACCCATCCCCCCGCATAAATTCAGGGATGATCGAAAACAGTTACACTTTTACTAACTTGCGAGTTAGGTCTCAGTCGACACAAGGTTTGATTGTACAAAAGACGCATTGTTACATGTCGGACTTATACTCTAACATTATTCATTGATATATCACAATTATGACTGTTATATGAAATTTTGATTTCTATTACCTGCAAAAACCTATGTATTATCACCTACTATTTATAGTTGACCCCCCATCTTTCCAACTTAACATGTTTCAGGTTTTATTTGCTATTGGAAGTTGTACAAGTCTTGGAATACGTAGGAGCTTTGGACCTAGTTTATATTAATCAAGCTTTTGTAATCATTACTTGTAAGACAAATTGTAAATCGTTTAATATTATTCAGCTTTCATTTAGTACGATGAGCTATTGAACAATCATACTATGTGGCACCTCGATGTTTCCGCCATCGGTTGGGGTGTTACAATATGTATGTATGTATGTATGAGTGTATGTATGTATGTATGTATGTATGTATGTATGTATGTATGTATGTATGTATGTATGCATGTATGTATGTATGTATGTATGTATGTATGTATGTATGTATGTATGTATGTATGTATGTATGTATGTATGTATGTATGTATGTATGTATATATGAGTGTGTATATTTGTAAGTATGTGTGTATGTATGTATGTATGTATGTATGTATGTATGTATGTATGTATGTATGTATGTATGTATGTATGTATGTATGTATGTATGTATGTATGTATGTATGTATGTATGTGTGTGTGTGTATGTTTGTAAGTATGTGTGTGTATGTATGTATGTAAGTATGTATGTGTATGTATGTATATATGTATGAGTGTATGTATGTATATATGTATGTATGTATGTATGAGTATATGTATGTATGTATGCGTGTATGTTTGTAAGTATGTATGTGTTACATATAATAATGTGACTAATAAATTTTATTTATAATTGTAGGACATCATGATATCATTGTGGCTGGTGCTTGTGTACTTGATGGCCGATGTTATGGGCCTTGGCCACGGCGGAGACGATGTAGGGGCGGATCCACCGCCCCCAGGGGATGGTGATTGGTGGCACGGGCACGGGGAAAACGGTGGTAAGTCTTATAGTTCTTTACTGTTTAGTTATTTGCTTCATTTCAATTATAATAATGGGACTAATAATTTTTAACTCTAACTGCAACCCCCCCCTCCCACAGGAGAACACGGGGGAAGGCAAAGAACCTTACCTTAAGAAAACATGTTGAGAACAAAGGCTGGGTAGACATTACATTTGATGAGGCCGCCACATGCATGCCTGTAGGCGAGCTTGGTAGCTTGTTCACCCGGGAGGCGTCTATGTATATATGGCGTGAGGTCCCATTGAATGTGAAAGGTTGGGATAATGTTTCTGAGGTTGATAGAAACAAGTTATTTTATGTTTTGCGGGTCAGTGATTTGTAAATATATATTCTATATGTTATTTGTAGATTTTTTTTCTATCTGAATAGCTTGTTTTATTTAATTATTATAGCTAGTTCAAGATGGATTTCGATGTAGTTAATGATGATCTCATTGCCAAAAAACAAGGAGACATTATGGCGGTTGTCAGAAAGCGGTACAACAATCGCAAACACCTCGCAAAGATACATTTTAATAATGTGTCGAGCAATGGTGATGATGTGGAGACAGCAAGGCAATGCCCCCCCAAGGGTAGGGTGTGGTGGGGTTGGGTTTGATTAAATAATAAAATATACTATTTTAATCTGTTAAAAAATTGAGAAAGAAAAAAAGGGAAATGACGAATATACCCTCACGTGAGTTGCACGTGAGGGGACTTAACCAAGGAACTTAATGGAGTTAGTCACAAAGGTTGGAACATGTAGTAAAGTCAATAGGTAAAGGTTGATTTGGGTGCAAATGAAACATAAATGTTGGAACCTGCAATTTTGGCCAAACATAAAGGGTGATTTTTGTAATTTTGTCAAAAAAATATACTTAATAGAATATATGCATTTAACGATTGAAAAAATGTATATTATACTAATAGAATAAAATATAATATAATTTCTTAACATATATAGTCGTCAAGATATGTTGTTAAAAAATGAACATTGACATGACATTTATAAATTTTGTTTGGTTATTTTTAAAACACTTTTTTTTTTCAAATAGGAATTTACTTTCATTTTTTAACACCACCTATTTTTTTTATTATTTAACATATTGTATTTTTACTATTATTTACCATCCAACCACATCAACTACATGAAAATTTTTAGATGTCACTTATATAAACAATTATCTTCATTATTTTTCATTTTTAGTGTTTTAGATAATAAAAGTTTGAGCTTGGTGTAGTTTTTTAAGGAGTTAACAACCATTTTCGTCACTAAGGTTTGGTCAGGTTTGCTGGTTCAGTCCATTTTTTTTGCAACTAGACACATGACGTTTGGATTTTGGTGTTATTTTCGTCCAATTCACTAATTGGGTTAGAAAGTGACGTTAAGTGAGGGGCATTTTTGTCATTTCGCCTAGTTAAATGAGGCTCAATTTAGACATTTCATCTATGATTATTTTTGTAGACGGATCGGTTTTGACAAAAACAGTTATGTGATCATACAAGTCTAACAATCCAGGTGCGGAAACCCTAGAATGTTTACAAAATGATACGAAATGAATCAGACACGATCAATCAACTTTTCAATCTCCATTTTCATTAATAACTTGTTAAAACTTGATTAAAAATAGATTTACAATGATATAATTCAAGTTCAGAAGGATCAAGACCCAGAGAGAAAACCTAGACTGGACACACAAACACAAATGGCAAAAGTTTCAAATAAAATAAAATTATCAGCTTATATAGAGGTCCACATTCGACCTCTCATCAAGGTTGAATGTGTACCTTCGACATGCATCTAGGCTCGAACCAAACTTCAGTCTGTTGTCTTCTCCTTTCGACCTCTTTAATCTTCCTTCGACCCATACCAAAACTACCTTCGACCCTACGTAATACATCAAAACACTTAATTTTGTTAATCCAAAGCAACTAGTCGCAATATGCATCTACAAATTCCCCCTTGATTATTGCTTGGATTGTTGACGTTGGTAATTAAGTGTTTTGTTCATCAACTTGATTCACAGAATCTTTTTCTGCTCTTTCGTCATCACCGGCTTAGGTTTTGGTTTTGATCGTTTCTTCATCTCTTTAACCTTCACAAACTTTCCCAACTTGTTATCATAGTCATAACCTGCATTGACATCCCAAGCGAAACACAAACACACAACACGATGGTATTTCATCGCTTGTTCACCATCCTTCTCTTCACAGTAAATTGGATTATAATACAGCATGATTATGTCTTCATAAGAACAGTTAATCAACCACATGGGATCAAATATGTGAATCTTCTTATACTCTCCCCTTTTGTCTTTTAGTAAGATGACAGCTTCTGCGGTTCTCCAATCATAGTACCACATCACAAAATCTTAGCTGAAGTGTTGTTGGATAGGCATCAATGGAATATGCTTCAACACTGTTGGTGGTTTGTACTTCAAGGTAACCTTGTTCAGCCTAGTAATCTGATCAATTTCTTTATGAATCTTTCTGATAGGATACTGCGGCCTGAACACATCCCATCTTGTTCTGCTCTCTCTAGCCACACGATCAGCAAAGTATCCAACTGCATCATTATTAACAGTTTCACCAGTCATAGTGTGTCTACAGATATCACGTACAGCCCAGTACGGTAGTGTCTTGATGTCATGGAATCTGTGAAAATACAGAATTCCTTTTTCCCACTTCACTGCAATGCACCGCAACTACCTGAGGTATTTCCAACCAAGAGCTCTACCTTTGAACAGCTCGTTATGATATTTATAGAAACCACCCTGAACTTCAGTTTTAGGTTGGTTTGCCTCTTTCTCTTGTAACCTTCTCAATAAACTCTTCAAGTCGTCAGATTGTTCAACATTTGGCATCTGATTATCAACATTCTTGAAAACTTCTTCAACGAAGGTCTTGCTCTTCTTTTCTGCTAGTTTCTGAGCCTGTTCCAGAACTTCTTCAGTAAATTCAGGAATCACATCATCCTGTTTGTCTCTAAAGTATTCAGGATATTCTTCACTTGTGATATCTTCAATCAAAATATCCTCAAACACAGGTGTATCTCTATCATCAGAATGATTTCCAGTTTTTTTTCAGGAACATTTGGGATTTCATTATCATTCATCAATTCCTCAAGAGATTTACCAACCTGTTTCGCTAATCCTTCCAGAATCTCTTTGGCATTAGCTGCAGAAACTTCTCTATCCTCTATGTCAGGATCATTATACTCCAATTCATATTTCAAATCATCAGACTCAAATATCTCTGGAAACTTTCCAGTTAGCTCTATAGTCCAAACTTTCTGAGTAAGCATCTGACGATATAGATTCTTGTCCTCATATGATAAGGCTCTTATCTTTTCAGTCCATAAAATACTGTCATCATCAGTATTTCCACCAGGTGCTTTCTTTGAGCTAGATTCACTTGCATCCTTCTTATCAGACTCCCTCTTCTCATATCTGTACTTGTCTGTATCATCGTCATCATCATCTGAACTACCATCATCAGATCCTTTATCAGAACCTTTATCAGAACCATCATCATCATCTTTCTTCTTCTTAGGATCATCACCAGCATCATCAGATAGATCATCATCATCATCTTCATCCTCTTTTCAGATGGTTTAAAATCAACATGTTCTTCTTCTGGTTCTTTATCCTCTTCTCCATCTTTCAATTGAGGAGCTTTCCCATATAAATCATCAATCATTTTTCTCAAACTCTTGTTGGTTGATTTAATCTTTTTGTTCTCAAGCTGAAGACATTTGATTTTACGTGTATTCCTCTGTTCATGTCCTAACAGCTTCTGGTTTTCTTCTTGAAGCTGCTTAATCTTAGCTTCCAGCTCTTCTTGGCTTTCTTGTGAGGATACAACAACCTCTAACATCATCTTTTCATTTTTCTTCAGCTTTTCAATCTCCTGCTGTTGCTCGTTAAACGATTTCATCATATTAGCAATCTTTTTGTTGGCTGTTTCCATCGTACATCATCAGAAATAGTAACCTGAGGTGTAGACGCCTCGGCAACAGGAGATTTCTTCTTTTGAAACTTCTTCAATACATTTTCCAATGTAGCTTCAAAATCTGTAGGTGGATTCACTAAAGTTTCTTCAACAGATTTCTTTGATTTCTTTGCTACACGGGATGTCACAGGTGTGGCAGCTTTTGAGCTTCCAATGTCAGGAACTTTCTTTCCTGCAACAAGTATTTCAATCTCTCTATCTCTTCTCTTCTTTGGGTTTGTCTTCTTAGCCATTGATTTGAACTTTGGCTTCAAAATCTTTCCAACAACAACAGGAGATCCAGTAAAATCTTGGTCTTCCAATCCAAGTTCTCCTTCTTCAATAATAATCAGACTCTTTTGTTGTTGTTCTTCAATTGTTTTGTTCAAACTCTCAATCTCACCAGCCTCAGTGGCCTTAGGCTTAGTGGTCTTGAAAGTTTCATCACCCGAATCCCACTCTTCATTATCCTGAGTCTCTTTCGAATCAATAGACTCTTCATCAACAAGTAACATCTTGCTTTTTCCAGACTTCTTCTTGGCAACACTTTTTTGTCTTTTAGGTGCAGCTTCAACAACTTTAGCTTTACCTTTTCCCGATTTTGCACCCTTGTTAATCACCTATCTTTTCCTCTTGTATTCTGGATTAATCAGGTGACCAAACAAATTCTTATGTGGCGGTCTTTCGATCTCTGGAACACCCTTGTAAGCTTTCATTCTACTCAACGTTCTCAGATTCATGTGATGTTGAACTAATATCTGCTTCGGATCTTTCTTCAGGTTTGGATACTTCTTGTCAAAGATCATTTGTAAAAATCTTGGATACATCAAAAACTTATGAACTTTCAAACCTTTCAGCACTTCAAGCATATGATCAAATATCATTCCGGATATGTTGAATGGTTTCTTTAACAACAATGCAACCATCAAAGAACTAATACTGCTCCTCATCACATCATAGCTGCTTCGAACTGGTCTAAAGAAATGTAGAATCATATGTGCAAGATACTTAAACTGTGGACATAGTTTAGCCTTATGCAGTAAACCATCTGTGATAGGACCGTTATACTTCATTCTTAGAAAGCATAGTCTTTGATCAATCCACGAAAGTACCCTGGGATCAGTAGGATAATCTTTTAAATCCAATGCTTCCCAAATATCTTCTTCTGTAACAAGCACCAATTCTCCATGAATCTAGCTTCTGATTGCCGTCTTGTTATCCCAGAAATCTATAACAGCACTCTTCCAAAACTCTACTTGGTGATCTTTGTAGATAGATGCTGGAGTAGCGATAGCATAGATCATCCTTCTTCTTAGTAAAATTCAACGATTCCGGCAAATGCTTCATGTTGTTTAACTTCACCGATGAAAGCACAACAGTTGTGATCTACTTCAAATAGCAGCTCCTTTTCCTTAGATTTCTCCTGTTCAGCAACCTGTTTCTCTAGATTTTGTTGTTCAGCCATTTGAACTCTACAAAATAAAAACATGAAATTTGTCAAAAATAGACAAAATTTGAATTTTGGTCACAAATCCTTCCTTCAACCCAAACGTGGGTTCGAATGAAGAATTTTTGTGGTTCGAATGTGGATATTTGGTTCGAATGTGAAAATTATATGATAAAATGTACATTTGACCAAAATAACTACCTTTGTTAGGATCTGAGTTTGATTGTTTTGATTGTTTAAGTAATAAGAGTAATGAAAGAAGTGAATTATAAATGAAAAGTGCAGTGGAATGATAAACTATAATTCAAAACAAGAGAATAAATGTTTTTCAATCGAATGCTTTCATTAATCAAATGATTACAACAATTGTACAAGTACTCCCCCTCAGCCTGATCACTCTGTGATTGTTTGTCTAAGAGAATGTTTTGAGTGATGAATAGAACAGTACAAGCAATGTTCTATTTATAGACAATCTAAACCTCTGATGACCTAGGCTGACGTTACCTAAGACAGCGACCTCTAATAGAATAACAACATAAAACATCTGTTGATACAAATAACTGTTACATTGGAAAACTCTGAAAGGTAAACAGCTGATGGGAAAACTCTGATGGTCTTGAATCATCTATTGGAGCCTAAATGCTGTTGGCTCCAACAAACCTTTTGTCTTCAGTACTTTGATTAGCAGTTGTTCTTCATCAGACCTTTGAATCAGTAGTTGTTCTCTAGCAGTTGTTATCTATCAGACCTTTGTGACAGCAGTTGTTCTTGTAGTTGTTAGGGTACATCAGATGTTAGGGTCAACAGTCTTTTGGGAGAAGTAACTTGTAAATGCTGTTATTATTGAGGATCAATTGTATAGTATATTTTGGCTTTCCAATCATCTGTTCTTCTCCAGGTCAGTAGGCCCAACAATCTCCCCCTAGAACAGATGATGCCAAAACTAAGCTTTATTTTGATCTTTATTCCTCATCAGACTTTCTCTGATTTTCCCTTTGAAGTGTAGTTCAAAGCTCAATGAGAAGAAGTCTTCTGTATCTCTTTCAAGCTCTAAGTTCAACAGTGTTTGGAGATCATCTGCACATAGGCCATGTGCATCATCCATACTCAACTTTTGAGCTTCTCCATCTGATTTGAGCAGAGTCAATTCATGGTTGTCTTTGTTGACATTCCATTTTAGAATTTTTGAATAAGAGGATTTGTTGAGCTGCAAATTTATTTTTGATGAGTTTGGTGATGGAGGTCTCCCAATGAGTTTCCTGAGCTATTCAGTAGTGGGATCAGAAAAATAGTGTACTTGATTGAAGAGGCCCTCTTTTACAAAAGTATCAGCAAACTTCTTCTGGTCTTCTTTAGACATTTCCTTCTGTTTCTTGAACTGTCTCTTGGCAGCAACAGATAGGTCAGAAGTGTCAAGTAGGCTGTCAAGTGTAAAGGCCTGTTGAGGTCTCTTCATCATTGGAGCATCAGAGTAAATTGGTTTTCTGGGCAATGTAGGGTCTTTCTTTCTATTCTCTTCCAGTTTCTTGTATGTTTCAACCAACCTTAGCTTAGCCCATCTTGCAACTGACTTCATCTCCCCATACTTGGTAGCCACAATTTCTTTTCTCATTCTTTTGAACTTTAAAGCTCTGGCTGGATCTCTGCCTTTCCTAAAATCAGGGGCAGAGACCTTTGCTGAGGGATTCTTAGCCATTTCTTCAATTCTCATTAGTTCATCTTGAAGTGCAAGAGTGGTCCAGCCTGCAAACTATTTCTTGTTTGCTTTGTAGGGCATGGTTACCAAGATTTGTTCAAGAAGAGATTCCCTAATCACCATTTCCAAATCATTGCTCAGAGGCATGGTGGACGTGGAGTTGCTCAGGGTCTTAGCAAAATCTTCAATCCTTCTCAGTTTGCTAAGCTCTGCTGAATGGATGCCCTGAGCAGTCCTGTCATCTTTCCCTTTACATCTCTCCTTGATGATTAGAGCTGCCTGTTCAGTCTTGAGTTTAAGATATTGATCTATGTTTTGAGGAGCAGGAAAATTTGGAAGAGATGGGAAAGATCTTTCAGATGGATGTTCAGTATTATAGTAGGATTGCATTTTCCCCTTGAGTAGATCAAGCTCAAGAGGATACTGAACAACCAATGGTATGATGGATGGTGGTGATCTGTGGGATGTGAATTGAGAAGTGTGTAGTGAGTATGATGAAAGTGGGATGGCTGATATTGGTGTAGGTTTGGTGGTTGAAGTGGGAGGTGGTGATGTTTGTATGTTTTCATCTTGTACTACAAAAGTTGATTTCCTCTTCCTTTTGTACAAGATGAGTGGTGATGGTGGTGTTGCAGCAGTGGTTGTGTTAACATCAGTTAGCACTTGTGTAGGACGAGAAGATGTTTGGGATTTAGGTGATGAAGTGGTTGTTTGTGGTGTATTGGTAGTGGGTTTGGTTGTTGGTTTGGTGATAGGTTCAGTTGTTTTGATGGCATCAGTGGTTTTGGTGGCAGCAGTGGTTTTGGTGGCAGTTGTTTTAGCAGCAGTTTTGGATGGTGGCTGTCTGATGTGTTTTGCAGGCATTTTCTTCCTTTTAGAGGAACCCACATCCTCAACTTCCTGCTGTTGCTCTATTTTTCTTTGCACCAGAGCCTCTGCTTTGCATTCCAAAGTATCAAGCCTCTTTTGCTTCTCTTCAGCAGCCTTTTCAGCAATGACATTAGCAGTGTGATCTATTTCTTTTGCTTTGCCTGCATTGACTGCTTCAGCATCAGCAGTGGTTTGAACATTGGGATTGGATTGTTGTGCTGGTTCAGACCCTGGTTTTATTCCAAATGGCTTTAGCTTAGGTAGTCTATCTCTGCCACTCTCCCCCTTTTTGGCATCATCAGCTGTGAATTCATCATCATTTTCATCTCTCCTGATGGTTGTTGGGGCAGAGCCAGTGGTCTTCAGCAGGTGGTCTTTGATGGCTTTAATGTCTGCTTGGGTATCTGTGTACCTAGCATCTACCATAGTTCTGATCTGAGCCATGTAGGTTTCATGTGTTTGATCTGCTAGTTTTCTATGAGCTATGATGATGGGGGTAACTGATTTCCATAGCTCACTAGCAATCTCTTCTTTGGATGGTTGACTTTTGGTTAGAGCAGCAAATAAAATAAAAATAAAAGAAAAAAAACAAATGGCATATGTTGTTATTTGAAACCAAAGTCAAATGATAAATCAATATATTTTTTTTTGAAAGTATTATTATTAAAGTATATATGTTTTGTTTTAAAAATAAAATAAATATATACTAAGATCTTAACTAAATGAGTTTCTTGTTATAACGTCTAAATTGAATAGGATAAATTATAAGGACGACTCGTCATGAATTGCAGAAGCTTTGTTTTCATATTTGCCACTCCTTAATTTAATTTTCAATCAATTTCTTGTTAGGAGTAACATAAAAGAAGCAAATAAAGGCGAACTTGGAATTTGTTATGTATAGAATCTAAAATACATGAAAAGTAAAAATCACGCGATGTTACAGCCTCCCCTACTTTAGAAAATTTCGTCCCGAAATTTCCTTGAGGGTTGACGTTTTGAAAATAGGTATGTTGTTTCATATGGTTTAAATAAAACAAAACTAGTTAGTTTATTATGTTTAACTCAAATACTATATCTAGTCGATGTGCGATAATATGCTCGTAAGAGAAATACTTTTAAAATTTTAACCCAAGGCTATACGTAGAAATTCGAAAGTTTAACCGACTAAAGGATTTTTGTAAGGTGGGTGGATGGTAGATAAAATTCGCAAGTTTAACCAACTAAAGCATTTTTGATGATTAGTGAAAGAAAAAGGGTACATATAGGTAGGTTTGAGTATGGGGTTAATGTAACAAATTTTGGGTAAATAAGTAAATATACGGTATAACATACATGAAGTAGCAAAAATTTGGGAAGATAAGTAAATATACTATATAACATATAAGAAGTAGTAGAAATTTTGTCTTGTAAAAAAATGTCACTGGGTAATTGAGTGAGATAGTAAATATGTGAGTAAAATAAGTGACTAGATGTGGAAATGAGTAGTTTTTAGTAAAAGATATTTGGTTTGCACAAGGTCAAAAATTTTATTAAAAAAAAGACTTTTTAAAAAGCGATTAAATAAACAAGAAATTCGACTATTTGAAAACACCTTTTTGGTGGAATACATAGTATTTTATTTAGTTTTGAAATCCAGTATATAAGTAGTCAAGAAAATATATGAAAGTGAGGGACAAATCTTGTTTTAAATGCATCAATGTTTTTTTTCTTAGGGTTAAGACCAGTGGTCACGGGTCTTAGAAAGAGATTCTTGATAATGGGCGGATTGCTGATTAAGAAAGGAAGGGTACGAGGGAAGAATGAGTTAATGGAGATTGCAAGTATAGATTATTCATAGCAAGGATGATGTTGCATAGTAGATAGTGTGGTTCAAACAAGGTCATAATATGCATAAAAGATAAATAATGCAAGCGTAATTAGACTAGTAAACTATAACATAAATGGTATCACAAAAGATAAATAACGTAAGTGTTGGTCAAAATTTAAACTCGACACCCAAAACTTCTCATGGCACGAATAACTCTACTTTTGGTAGTATGACAGGACATTTATGTATAGGATGTACCAGCGGCGTATCTACCATGCCGTCATCATACCTCATCTGTGTTGTTATTCAAGTCATGATAGGTTACACACACTGGGACTTGTTATGTTTTCCATGCGTCCATTTTTTGTAATTACGTGTGCACCCATAATTATTCCAATTGTTGCATGGTCCACATAATTCGTCTTAGTTACATGTGGGCTGGTAGTGGACACAAAATACTTACACAAGGAAAAAGGTATTAAACTCAGGCATTAGACAGTTTTGATGTTGTAAACATGGCAAACAACGTGACACGCAAACACATAATGTGAAAAGGCATTAAGCAGGTTTTTGATGTTGTTAACTGTACGTGTGTTTGGCGTAGATGTATGGTTTCATGACATAATAATGTAGACTCGTGCATATGTGGTTACGTTCAGATGTATAAAGCAAACAGAAGAATAGACAATTGGATTCCTAATAAAAATGTTTATGGGTAAAACGTTTTGACTGAGGGCAACATAAATTTTGAGTTTATTGAGTTTTATGAGTAAGCAATTTTAGCTTTTCAAGACTAAGGGTCAAGTTTGATGGTAGAAGAATTTAGTACGTTGAATGTTAAAGAAAAACGGATTTAATTGAAGTGGGGAAAATTTAGTTTAAAAGTCTTACCGAAGATTGACGTTTGATTTATGAAAAATCCATTTTATTAAGTGAGGAAAATAGTTTATTAAGAATTTTAGTTTGGCATTGATGAATATTTTGACTCGTGATACGATTTCAAGAGGAAAGGTTTTGGGATTATAGAGAAGTAGGTTGTCTGATTTAGCGTGTCTTTGCTCATAAGTCCTGTTTGCTAAAAAAAATTTCTTTTGTTATGGACGACATTGGGCGTCCTGAAAGCAAAATTTATTTTAAACACTTTTACCATTTAAAATCTCGCTCGTCATACCGACTTGACACACATTTGTTACTGGTTTGAAGGTTGAAAGTGAGGATTTTATAGAAGAATAGGCATCCTCTTAGGAATAGTAGGAAGTATTTTGTTCAAAAATTTTGAAAGAGATTGTGCGCGAGGAGAAAAGGTTTTGCGATGTTTGAATTTTGCCGATAAATTATGATTGTAAGCTAAGATAACGATGGTATTTCATAATTCATAAAAGAAATTTTCTCATCCGAACAATTTCTTGAAAACATTACATAAAGAAATTCTCATTTTTTTAAAAGAAAAGAAAAATCAATCTTCTTTAGTGTGGTGAGTGGGTCTTCCAGCATCGTAGATCACCATGGCAAGTCTTGGGCATTGGTTGCATTCATGGGCTGGGTCGTTGCACTCGGAGCATATCCATCCATTGTTTTTAGTGAATGAGGTGGTACTAGTAGGTTGTTCGGGTCGTGGTTTAATGGTGTGGCGACATGTTTTGGCTAAATGACCATATGCATCACAGTTGGTGCATATGCGGCATGGTGTGTGAGTGGGATGGTGGAATTTACAACTCTTGCATAACGGATGGGTTCCACGGTACTGCTTTTTTGTTGGGGATCAGAGTCTCAGGGGTTGTCGAAGTGTGGCTTCGTTTGAGGTTTTTGCGTTTTCGGTTATCTTTTTCCGTTTGTTTGGTAAGGGCATGGGTAGATGCTTTAGTATCTACATGGTTTGTATTGTCTTGGATGGTATCGCTGTAGTTTGGAGTTGGGTTTGTTGGTCCCCTTAGGTTGGGGAGAATCTTGATTAATTCTTGGGCAATAAGACTCGCCAGTTGGTTGAGATCGATGTTGTTGAGACGGGAAGACATCTATGAGAATCATACATAGGAAAATTTGCATAAGCGTTTTTAAACAAGGTGACTTCTGAATTTAGGAAATACGTTACTAGAATATTGGTTAACAATGAAAAGCTTGCGGGTAAGATTAGATTGGTGAAATTGATGCAAATTTAGATAAACAAAATACATAAGCTCATATTGTTCTCATAGATTTAGTATGCAAGTTCAAGTTACACGTATAGGACGCAAGTTTCACATTGTTCAAATAGCGTAACACGTATGTATAAGCAAGTATAGTGCACTTAGTTAACATAAAGGAGTATTGATTTATGTTGGTTGCGATTATTAGTATTGTTTGGAGATCGCGAGAGTAGATTGTAAATGCGAGTCTTGAGATTGTATGTGAGTGAAATAAATCGAATATATAATGAAAACATAGCATGAAAACACAATTGAAAGTAGTATTAGCATAAAAAGAAAAGCTTGTAAAAAAATAATTGGAGTGTTCCGGAGCGGAACTAGGACTAACCAAAGTGATTCGAATTTACCATTGAGTTTGGAAACATGCTTTGGCCTAATAGGTGGAAATAATCTAGCTGAAATTTTCGGTTAACGGTATTCACCCTTCCAGTTACTACATGTTCCTTGTCGTTAGTAAATTTGAGACTTTGGCGAGATTGAAAATCAAGGATTGAAACTAGCCGCCAAGTTACGGATTTCACACCTATCTTAGCGATGTCGTTTCTTGAGTGTGGTTTTTTGCATTTGTTGAACGAGGGAGGAAAATTAATTCCAATACTCAATTGGTAAGTTTCCACTAGAACGAGAGGTTGTGAAATTTCCACCAAGGTAAGGAATTCACGCCTATCTTGGTGTAGTTTCAAAAACACAAAAAAGAGTAACGCGGATTGAAAGTTGTCACCAAAGTGAAGGTTTCACACCTATTTCGGTGATTTCCTTCCGTTTGTAGTATAAGAGTGTCTTCGAGTGTAGAAAAATCCACCACAAGGAAGGTAATTTTATAGAACAAAAGAATGGAGTAGAAGCAATTTAGGGAGAATAAGTATATTTAGCATGACAAAGAATGGTCAATAAGGTTCCTAACTATAGTCTAGGTCAAACATGGCAATTTTTCCTAATTCCCTATAGTCATGGCTCTGATACCAATCTGTCACACCCCAACCGACGGCGGAATACATCGAGGCGCGACTTGTGATAGATTGTTCAAAGACTTCATGATACTAGAATCTGTGACAAGTAATTTTAAAGTTTTCTTTCATAATACTAAAAACAAGAAGTACAAATTGTTCAAAAAGAAATACAACATTCATGATTTCATAGATTAAAGCGGTGCGTTTCTAAGTCCAATCCTAACGAATTTCTTGAATCATCGCATCAAATATTTCCTGCAACATGTATAAAATATCCGTCAACACATAAAGCATTGGTGAGCATACTAGTTTTGTTTTACATACATAGTATTAAAATGTTTTACTCAAATCATCAAGCTATAGCTTTGCACACATAGAATCATACAAAAGGCATAAATCAAACCCTCGAATCCACTGCGTATACCTAAAACTATCGTGTTAGGCCATTAAAACTTAACAATGACCCATAAAGGGGGCGGGGTGCTACTCCTATAGCGCTATACATGTTAAGGTGGGCTAAAAATAGTTAATGAATTATGCTAGGGCATTTGTATCTTTAGAATTTTAGCATGACAATAGCATACATGCATGTTTAATATATTGAGCATGTGAATATGAAAGTATTTAGTGTATTTGTATAATGATACATGTTGAGTCCCAAAAGTGATGAAAGAAAAAAAGGGGACAAGTATGAACTCACCTTAGGGTGCGTTCGTTAAGTTCCCGTTAGAGTCTTGAGAGAACTTTATCTCTAGTTAGACTAGAGTTGAAAAAAGAATGGATTTAGATTCGGAGGAAGATTCAAGAATACAAGGAAATCATGCATTGCCTTTGCGGTGAACCAAAACACAAACCACCATAAAGGTGATTCGGATGGTCAAGAGAGTCAAGTATTGGTAAGGTAGGGATGTATCAGCAAACCTTCCAAGTTAATAGATTAATAGAGTTTTAAAAGTATATATTTTAGTATTTACATAATATAACTAGGAGATTAAAGTAGTGTATGGTGACTTAGTTTGGAAGAGCCTTGACTTTCCTTGGTCAACCACTAACCATAACACAAGTCCATCCAACATTAAGTTTTTGGTGAACTTGGTTGGTATCACTACAACTAACCTTCTAGTGCATAAAAACAATAGAAGATAAACCACCTTTGAGGCCTCATTTTGGTGTCCTACTCATATTTATTTGCCAAAGCAAACAAGAGCAAGGTCCTAGAGATTTCCCCAAGGGTTTAGAAGAAGAGGAGAAATGAAGAAAGAAGAAGAAGAAGGTTGGAGTTTAAAATGAGAAAACTCACATAGAAGTGGGATTCCAACACTAAGGATTTCTTGAAGAATTTGAAGGTTTAGAGAGGATTTGGGATTGAGCAAGTGTTAAAATGGGTAGGGAGTGGTGTATTTATAGTTGGGGTGAAGGGGTTGAGTATTTAATGAAGTAAATAATGAGGTTAGGAGTGAATTAGGTGGAAGATATATCTTCAAAAGAAAAAATAAAATAAAAGAAAAAGAAAAAAACGAACGGCATATGTTGTTGTTGTCATTTGAAACCAAAGTCAAATGATAAATCAATATATATTAAGATCTTAACTAAATGAGTTTCTTGTTATAACGTCTAAATTGAATAGGATAAATTATAAGGACGACTCGTCATGAATTGCCGAAGCCCTTATTTTCATATTTTCCGCTCCTTACTTTAATTTTGAATCCATTTCTTGGTAGGAGTAACATAAAAGAAGCGAATAAAGACGAACTTGGAATTTGTTATGTATAGAATCTAAAATACATGAAAAGTAAAAATCACGCGATGTTACAATTCTTATGTTCAGCAGTGGTTCACGACACTATAGTATCATGTAACGATGTCTAGCTAGCATCAGGTATAGATGTAAGGATTGTTGGGTCTAGATTACCAACGTTACAAACTTTTGCAAACTTCATATCTGTGGCTCACCGGTACTATATGTGTTGACTAACTTTGCATGTTTTCTCAGGTCTCTATGGTAGCAGGGAGTCTTAGGCGCACTGGGGTCTCACTTCGTCTCACTTGGGTCTTGCATGTTTTTGAACTTGTTGATTAAACTACCTACTTTTGGATTTGGTCTGTAAAACTTATTATGCTTCCGCTGTCGGTGTCTTGTTTATGTAATCTTTAAACTGCGTGGTTGGTTTATTACGTTATTTTCCATATCATATAGTTGTCATTTATTGTGACCGTTGACTTGGATCCTGGTATGTCACGCGCCTCACGGTAAAACCCCGCAAGTTGAATTTGAGGGTGTGACAGATTGGTATCAGAGCCAATGGTTATAGTGAACTAGGACTGCATGTAGAGTGTGGTCTATAGCCGAGTCTCACACACTAGACGGTCACACATTTATGAGTCGTTTTATTGGGAAACTTACTAACTTTGTTGGGGTGTCTATATTATCATCATACTTATGTGTTACATCATCTGTTCTTTCTTTGGTTTTATCTATTTTCTATCTTATCTTCTTCTTCGGGATTTGAAGACGAAGGGACTGACTTGTTGATTCTTGGCACGACGGTGTTGTACATTGGAGTGAGTTCGGCGTACCTTCGAGATTTGTCCAGTATTCAGACATCTTCCTTTTATGCTCCAATAGACACACTTTCTTACACACACTATATCGCACTTGTACTTGGTTTAGTACACCTCAGAATGCTTATTCATTCGGGGATTCTTATAAGCTTGATATTCTGATCGGATGATTCGTGGTTGATACGAATTGGTCGGATTGGAATGATTCTTTATCATTGTTGCTAGTGGTTGATACTAGTGACAAATCTGAATATCTTGTTTCTTTTGGATTCCAGAAGATGTCAGCTGCTCGTGGTGGTGGACGCTGTGGTGGGGATGGTGGTCGTGCTGGGGGTCGTGGCGATGGGAACGTCACTATGACCCAAGCTGAACTGAATAATGTGATTCAACAACAGGTGTTTATTGCCCTTGCTGCATTTCAGACTGCTCAGCAAGATTTTGGTGGTAATTTGATTACAACTACTCTTGCTTTCTTATACCTTGTGTGGTGTATTCGTTTTGTTTATCTAGTGTGTTGATACAGGTAATGTTGTTAACCTACCTCTTCCTGCTTGCACCTATAAGATGTTTATGGATTGCAAGCCACACAATCTCTCCGGGTCAGAGGGAGCTGACACACCCCGCCAAGGTGGAAACACAGGATGTAACTTCGAATGATTTCCAAGCACAAAGGTCACATGAGCATTATTTAAATAAAACAGGAATTTCCATTTAACAATCAAGTCTTACAAAACATAACATTAATTGTTCAAATTAAAACCACTGTGTAAAATGTTTAGGTTAAAACGTCACAACAATAGTTCAAAAGATGGTATCCCATAAATTCTCGCATGCGACCTTCCCAAGTTCCATGCTCCATGCTAATTTCCTGAAAAACATGCATGTAAAAAAATAATTGGGTCAACATAAAGCTGGTGAGTACACGGGTTTGTATGTGAGAATCCGGTTAAAAACTGAATCCACGGATCGATTAAGTGAAAAACAACTCGGTTTCAGACGGAAGATATGAGACGAGACAGAAATGAACGAAAACAATGTCATCATAGATTCGTATTACATCAGAAACGGTTACAGACACTGTAGATGCATATATTGCGACTAATGCTATTGGATTGCGGATTACAAATGTTTTGTTCACAATCGAATGGTCGAATGAAGAATGAAGAACGGTCGAAGGTGGAATTGTAGGGTCGAAGGTACACAGGGAGGTCGAAGGTAGAACTTAGATTATGTATATCTTGGTTCGACCATGTCAAATGGTCGAACCTGCACATTCGACCAACACAAATGGGCGAATGTGCAGGCCTATATAAGGTCAAGTTGATTTTTGAATTGTAACTTTTGACATTTTGTTTTCCCTCCCTGTGTGTGTTCTCCCTAGGTTTATTATTGAGTCTGTAAAAGTCTTTTAATCATTATAAACTGCTATTTCAAGTGTAATCCTTTATCAAAGTGAATGAATTAATGATGTTTATGATGATTCTGTGTTTAGCTAGTTTTATTATCATTTTATGATCAATTCAGGGATTCCGCACCTGAATTGAACTTGTTTGATCATTATCTTTGTTGTTTAGACGATCCTACGCACATACAAAGTGGTATCAGAGCAATTTGGATCAAACAACCACAAATTGATAATATTACTGCTGATTTGGACCCAATTTTGATCAAAACATTCTGTTTTTCATTGATAAACTGAATTTGGTGTTAAATTGATTGATTTGAACTTGTTTTCATGGATAAAACTCATAATTCTCTTTGTTAAACTTGTTCCAAATCTAATCCGAAGCAAAAGCTGCTTAAAATCATCAAATTTCATCAACATTTGAAAAATTTTGATCAATGATGTGCTAAAATGAGTTTAATAAAAATAACTAAATTAAACCTAAAACTAGACACCTAGTAATACTCTAGACTCTCTAAAACTAAACTACTGACAGGCAAGTGAACCTATCGACTCTAGTAAAGCTAAAGTAAGTCCGGATATCGAACCCACGAGACTCTAATGGAAAACGAAAACTAGACTCGATTACTTATCCTAAAACTGAAATAAAACTATTTATTATTTTAAAGGGGGGTTTTACTAAAAACTAAATTCAAGAAAAATAAAGATTAACTAAATAAACTAAACTGAACTTAAGACGTAAACCAAGCTGAACCAAATTCAAATGATGGTGAGAATACTACCTAGGTTAGAATCCTACTCATGACTGACGAACTTTTATGGTTATTGAACTAGCTATGGACCGAGATCTTTAGATACTAAACTTACAGGATAAACTAGAGGACCCTCGACCCTTCTCAAGGAGAAACCTAAGGTTACCTATAAGCCGTTAAACCACCGATTGAGAGGTTACCCTTACAGGTTTACCTACTCTGATGATAAAGTACCCGCTAGACAGTCTACCTTACAGCGCGAAAGCCTCACTACACTAAGGGTGCAAGGGGTAACTATAGAAAACTTGACCTGACTCAATACGCAAGAAGTGCTAAGGAAACTAGGAAGATCTTCTTACAAAACATCTAGATCTAGCAATTTAACACCCTAGACATATCAACAATCCCGCACCTTACAGCTATTGGAATTGGAAGAATACTTAGAACTACCCAATCAACAAAAATCACTCCTATGGAAAACACTAGCAATTTACCATAAACTAGTTGCTAACACAAAGTCCACAACCTAACACGCATTCATACATGAAAGACATTCACAAAAACGCATGTGGAGTAAATAATTATCAATTGAACAAAACTAAATACGCATCTACACCAGATCAAAAATAATCAAAGTCTTTACTAAATCATCAACCCATAGTCAAAGTTCCAAAAAACCATAAAAAACGTTCATTCAATCATGAGTATTCATCATAACCTAAGTAGTAATGAAAGTCTAGCCAATAAACATGTTCAAAATAAGAATAAAATCAATTCTAAGATCATGAAACATAGTTTGCAATTCAAAAGAACAAAGGAATGAAGAAACCGAATGATTAAAACCCGAATCTCTCAATCCCAATGCTCAAAATCTTGACCCTTCGCCTTTCTCTCACCTCCAAGTGCTCCCAAGCAGCTCTTTTTCGTCCAAAAATGTCGAATGAAGCTTAAAATTTCGTTCTAGGGTTTTAAAATCCGATTTGGGCTTGAAAAACACAATTTTGGGCTTCCTGGTGGCCATCGCGTAGCACGACGGGGTCCTGGGTGAGTGGTCGCGTCACGCGACGCCCTCAAAGTGAATCTGCATAGCGCCGCGTGACACGACGGGGTGCTGGGGAGTCTGTCGCGTGACACGACGGGCTAATTTTTCCAATTTTGTTTATTTTTATCTTCTCTTTCCATTTGTGACTCATCCGGGACCTCGTAAAGCACCGTTTATGCATAAATTTGCCTCTTTTGCCATCCGGATTCCTGTGACACATAAAATACTAAATAGAAACCGAAAAATATATATAAACGACACACACTGACTCGATAACGACTCAAAATATGTACAAATAACCGATGTATTTTGCAATACATCAAACATCCCCACACTTATGTTTTTTCGTCCCTGAAAAAGAATTATGCTATGGAATCACAGTTAGGTTTACATCCGGTTTCAAAACATAGGTTACTTAATTAATAATCTACTAACATGTTGATTGCGATTGCAGGTATACTGATCCTCTTAAACCCAAACCGGTTTCCAAGCCCCTTTTTATTTACGTTAAGTTCATGTTGATTAGTCTATCTAGGGTCTCACTCAAAGGAAGCCACAGTTCCTCCTAATTCCGCCTCAAGCTTATGAAGCTAAAGGAACGACCAATTTGACCATTTCCTAACCGTCTTATGTAGAAAACCAAGAGAATTTAAAATCACTTTTTTTTATATATATATACTTAACTCAGAGGGTGTGACCAATCCAAGTCGCTATCCCAGTGGCCAGGCACCTTAAGCTTCAGCATTTTTTTGCTTTGATTTCTAATATATATATATTTTTTTAAGTGATTAGAAATTCTAACGGTTTCCTACTTATAACGGTGCTTCTTATACTATTTTTGGCGGTTTCGGTCTCCCCGTTTCTCCTAGATGAGAACCCACAAAATAGCCTAACATAATTAATTTATTACTTTTCAAAGGAAACCTTTCTACCGGCCGAGCCTACCCACATATCCCAAATCAGACACGTTTTCAATCAATTTTAATCTCTTATTATACATACTATTTGAAAACCGGACACCTAACTTTACCTATCATTTTCCATATTTTATATAATGCAAACTTCAAAATCAAGGACTTTTTTTTTTCAATTTTTTTTTTTCATTTTTTTGACTCAAACGACTCTTTATACAAATTAAACGACAGTTTTCCATCCCCACACTTAAACTCTACATTGCCCTCAATGTAAAAATAGAAAACGACTTAGAACAAAAAATAAATTCCGAATACAAAAATAAAAAGACAAGGACAAATTGGAAAGGACTTAGCTGGTTTATTAACGCGTAAGCTCCAAAAAATCTAGTCCAATCCAGCTCGATCGTATAGCATTTTGGTCGCAATCGGTTCTAACACAATGGTAAACTCTGGGCTTGCCTTGATAAATGATAACAGCTCCGGAATCACCCGAATGGAGATTAAGTACGGGTGGTGCAATCCAAACCTGCACAAAACGAAACAAACAAAACCCGAGCATAATACCGAACCACACAAAAATAAAAGACTCATACTGCTAACTTAGACTCATAATATAACAACAAACAAGAAGACGTACCTGCTTGACAAAATGGCGGTGAATGGTGGTAGAACCAAATGGGTATAAGAAAAAAAAATATGGTTCTCGCTCAACGTGAAGGACACTGGTGATCACAACACGCGCCGCAAGCGAAGAAAAATATAACTTTCCGGGGTAATAGCTGGTCGCATAAGGCGAACAGGTCAGCCCAGACTCTTCACATTACGTGAAAAGACTTTTTTCACAGAAAGACTATTTATTATTTATTTATTTTTTTAAGAAAAAAATATCTTTTATTACCCAAACCTCTACCAAAACTCCCAATCATAAAATATATATAAAGATAAATACATGGGATCCGCTCATGGTGAAATTTCCTCCACCCAAGCAAACACGAAACCTGCAAACAGACTCAAAGACACAAAAACAAAAATAAAATAGAAAGATAAAAACCTATGAACAACTATCGAAAGACGGACCACAAATAAAAAAAATGAACAGCTAGAAAAAAAAATATAAAAATAAGTTTACAAACTCTACAGAGCCTCCCCACACTTAAACTTAATCAGGGGGCTTCTCTTTTATCTGGACCCGATCTAACCCGTTTAATTCCACCCGGTTCTTATTAAAAATTGAAGATTTATTGGTGGGAGTGAAAAATAATTTAAGCATTTTTAATGGGTCAAACCACCAGAATTTAAACTTACCTGGAATGAACCGGATACGTGGCATATAGCAAGAAGACTGATCGTCTTTGACTTTCACTGGCTTCTTCTTCTCCAAATCGTGCCATCCTTTGATCTTCTTTCGGTTCCGGTCCTTTCTTTTTCTCTTCCTTGCCCTCTCCCGTGGTGTTGTTGATTTTGAAGTTCCTTCTATTACCACGGGCCAGCTTTGGTGCGCTTCTTCTACCACCATTTCCATAGGATGATCCCCACACTTATTTCTTTCATCTGGTGCAGGTTCAGTCATGTCTGTCGGTTCACCTTCAAGTAGGGCATCCAAGTATGCCATATCTCCATCGGGATCAGACTCCCCTACTTCTTCAAAAACAAGTAAACCATCTAACTCTAGATCTAAAAACTCATCCTCTTCAGACAACAACGTTTCACTAACATCATTGTCTTCCTCTACACCAAACATCATACCAACGGAATCTCCCAATTCCACTTCTTCAATCCCTTCTTTCCTCATAAACGACCTCTGATACGCCGCCCATTCTTCTTCGTCGTCCACCTCATCAGAGTCACTCCCAAAATCATATATAGTAACCTGTGGCACCAGAGGTGGGACTTCAACGTCCATTTTCGTCTCCGGCGCTAATTGTGATTCAGGGGGAGCGCTACAAACTGGGTGCAGATAAACTGTTTCCATCTCCACTGGAGGCGGCTTTGTTCCTGGGGGAAGTGGGATTAACGGGCCAGAGCCAACATGATGACCAACTAAGTTCCCATTTTTATCATAGCAAGGAACCTGTAGAACTATGGGACTTGGTCTATTTAGACGCTCGATTATGGCCTTACGTTCCCTATCTCGCTCTTCCCTGTATGATCTAAGCCATTCATCAAATTCCTCTTTTGTGTTCAGTTCTGTCCAATGATGCTGCAGGAAATATGGCGTGGTATACGTATTCGCACGATAACCTGGGGGATACCTTGATGCATTTGGGCATTTCACGGTAAAATGGGGTCCTCCACAGATCTCGCACATGATTATTACAAAAAAAAAATAAAAAATTAATATAATTATATAACAAAAATAAAAGACGGACTCAAAATAAAACACAAGTAGCACAGATATGGCAGATAAGTGTAATCAAAGCTAGTAAACGCAATCGCCAAGAGTCCCCGGCAACGGCGCCAAAAACTTGATGTGCTAAAAGTAGTTTAATAAAAATAACTAAATTAAACCTAAAACTAGACACCTAGTAATACTCTAGACTCTCTAAAACTAAACTACTGACAGGCAAGTGAACCTATCGACTCTAGTAAAGCTAAAGTAAGTCCGGATATCGAACCCACGAGACTCTAATGGAAAACGAAAACTAGACTCGATTACTTATCCTAAAACTGAAATAAAACTATTTATTATTTTAAAGGGGGGTTTTACTAAAAACTAAATTCAAGAAAAATAAAGATTAACTAAATAAACTAAACTGAACTTAAGACGTAAACCAAGCTGAACCAAATTCAAATGATGGTGAGAATACTACCTAGGTTAGAATCCTACTCATGACTGACGAACTTTTATGGTTATGGAACTAGCTATGGAACCGGGATCTTTAGATACTAAACTTACAGGATAAACTAGAGGACCCTCGACCCTTCTCAAGGAGAAACCTAAGGTTACCTATAAGCCGTTAAACCACCGATTGAGAGGTTACCCTTACAGGCTTACCTACTCTGATGATAAAGTACCCGCTAGACAGTCTACCTTACAGCGCGAAAGCCTCACTACACTAAGGGTGCAAGGGGTAACTATAGAAAACTTGACCTGACTCAATACGCAAGAAGTGCTAAGGAAACTAGGAAGATCTTCTTACAAAGCATCTAGATCTAGCAATTTAACACCCTAGACATATCAACAATCCCGCACCTTACAGCTATTGGAATTGGAAGAATACTTAGAACTACCCAATCAACAAAAATCACTCCTATGGAAAACACTAGCAATTTACCATAAACTAGTTGCTAACACAAAGTCCACAACCTAACACGCATTCATACATGAAAGACATTCACAAAAACGCATGTGGAGTAAATAATTATCAATTGAACTAAACTAAATACGCATCTACACCAGATCAAAAATAATCAAAGTCTTTACTATATCATCAACCCATAGTCAAAGTTCCAAAAAACCATAAAAAACGTTCATTCAATCATGAGTATTCATCATAACCTAAGTAGTAATGAAAGTCTAGCCAATAAACATGTTCAAAATAAGAATAAAATCAATTCTAAGATCATGAAACATAGTTTGCAATTCAAAAGAACAAAGGAATGAAGAAACCGAATGATTAAAACCCGAATCTCTCAATCCCAATGCTCAAAATCTTGACCCTTCGCCTTTCTCTCACCTCCAAGTGCTCCCAAGCAGCTCTTTTTCGTCCAAAAATGTCGAATGAAGCTTAAAATTTCGTTCTAGGGTTTTAAAATCCGATTTGGGCTTGAAAAACACAATTTTGGGCTTCCTGGTGGCCATCGCGTAGCACGACAGGGTCCTGGGTAAGTGGTCGCGTCACGCGACGCCCTCAAAGTGAATCTGCATAGCGCCGCGTGACACGACGGGGTGCTGGGGAGTCTGTCGCGTGACACGACGGGCTAATTTTTCCAATTTTGTTTATTTTTATCTTCTCTTTCCATTTGTGACTCATCCGGGACCTCGTAAAGCACCGTTTATGCATAAATTTGCCTCTTTTGCCATCCGGATTCCTGTGACACATAAAATACTAAATAGAAACCAAAAAATATATATAAACGACACACACTGACTCGATAGCGACTCAAAATATGTACAAATAACCGATGTATTTTGCAATACATCAATCAACATAACTGATTTTCAAAGAATAACCGTTTTTCAAACATGAAGGGTTGAACCTAGGGAGATTCGGTCGAAAGTGAGAATATTTGGTCGAACCAGGGATTATTTGGTCGAAAGTGGAGTAGGTGTGTTTTAACAAAAAGTTTAGAAAATCCAAAAGATTTTACATTTCTATCTTATTTTTGATAGCTGATGGTGGTTGATAATGATTTTCTAAAACTTGATGGACCATTTGAGCTTTGTCATCTTTAAATGAGAAATAATGAATGTCGGATGCTTAAAAGTTGAAAAATATTTTGAACGGGACTCGATTTTGAGATCTGGTAAAATTTTCAAAAATTCCAATTTTCATTCGCCCCTTCGTTGGGTCGAAGGTGGAATTTTGTCTGCTCATTCGTACCTTTTAAACAGTCAAATGTGAGTGTTCATGTGATATTTTCACATTCGAACCCTTTTTCTACATTCGAACCTTTCAATAGGGTCGAAGGTGGAAAAAGTTTCACATTCGCCCTAGTCAAACGGTCGAATATGGAGCCTATATAAACCATATCTGCACATTCGACCCCCACTTTCAAAAAAATTCAAAATTCTAAGATTAAATGATCTTGTTGCCCGTGTTTTAAAATTCATACCATTGTCTGCGTCTTGATTCACTGATCATTTTCCTATAACGTTTGCAGGTTATCATCATTTATTCAAGTCTGAATCATTGTTTTTGTGACTGAGACCTAACTGCCATTAAAATTCAATTTTAACTTGTTAATTGTTGAAATTTTTGTTGAGGATTTATTGCTTATGTGTTTTAGGGGGAGAATAACCAAAAACTAGAGTTTAAATCAAATAAGATTACTCAATTGATGATTAAAAATATTCGAACCCTAGTTTTTATTAGAAAACACATAATCAATGGATGATAATTGAAATTGGTTATTGGAAACGATTAATCGGTCATGTTAGAATGTATTCAAATCAAAATGGCATGATAAATCAGACCAAATCAAAATTTGAAAATGAAGAAGTTGAACAGTTTCCTTCGCCCAATTCAAACGGTCGAATGAGATTGTTTGGGCGAATGTAGATTGTCAAACGGTCGAACCTGGAAACAAATGGTCGAATGTACAATTTTACATGATGTTTTTTCACATTCGAACCTTTATTCCACTTTCGAACCTTTCTGATTCCACATTCGAACCTACAAACGGTCGAATGTAGAAACTGATAATCAAATTTTTTTCAAGTTTTGTTATTTTTGTCCGTTTTTAACATGTTTTCTTGATTAGTTTTGCAGTCTAATAATGTCTGAACAGGTAAGTGCTGATGTTCCCGCTGGATCATCTGAGAAGGCTACTGGAAAGGAACAAACGGAAGACCTACCATTTGAACCGGCGCACAACTACTGTGCGTTCATGGGCGATCTGAAGAAACATCAAGAGTTCATCGGCATCGTAGATTTCCTGAAAAGAAGCCGTGTGATTGTTGCACTTGCTACCCCCGCCATCATTTATAAGGATCATCAACAGGAGTTCTGGAAGAATGCAAAAATGGACTTCTGGAACAACGAATCTGCTGTGGTTAGTACGATTCAGGGGGAGCTCGTGATTATCTCTGAAGATGATATCCGTGAGGCATTGAAGTTGCATGATGAGAAGAAGACAGATCCTAGAGAACTTTCATGGATAGAACAGAGGAAGTGCTTCTTACGAATGAAGTACAACGGACCGATAACTGATGGTTCGTTACATAAAGGGAAGTTATGCCCTCAGTTTAAGTATCTCGCTCACGTGATGTTGCACGTATTCGGATCAGTGAGTGGAGGGTATGATGTGATGAGAAAAAGCATTAGTTCTCTGATGGTGGCCCTTATATTGAACAAACCGTTTAATGTAGCTGGTATGATACTGGAACACATGTTAGAACCACTTAGAGGCTTGAAGAACAAGAAGTTTTTGCTTTATCCGAGGTTCATACAGATGATACTTGATAAGAAGCATAAGAAGTTGAGAAGAGATCCTACCCAGATTGTTGTTCAGGATCACATGAACCTGAATACTCTTGTTAGAATGAAGGGTTATAAGGGTGTGCCATTAAATGAAAGACCACCTCACAAAAACCTGTTTGGTCATTTGATTAACCCAGGGTATGTAGATCCAGGTAAGGATAAGGTCACACATGATAACAGTGATTCAGATCCAGATAATCCTCTTTGTCCACTTGATCCTGATGCAATGAGAAAGCGTCAAGTCGTAAACGTTGGTGCAAATACCGGAAAAGGAAAAGAGAAACAAGATGATACTGAACCTGCTCAGAAGAAGGTGTCTAGGAGGAAGAAGAGTGTAGCTAAGAAGGGTTTACACTTAGTCGATGAAGTGTCTGTTGATTCAGAAGAGACACAGGAGTATGAACGATGGGATTCAGATAGTGAGACTGTAAAGAGCACCACGCCCAAGGCCACTGTGGCTGGTGAGTCTGAGAGTCTAAATAAATCTATGGAAGAGCAAAGGACAAAAAGTCCTGTTGCGTTGGATGAAACAGATGAAGGTTTAGGATTGGGATCCGAAGACTTTGTGGGATCGCCAAAGACGGGTGAGAAACAGAAGAAGCCACAATACAAGAAGAAAGAGAAAATATTAAAGACGGTGGAGAAAAGGGCTAGAGATATTAAGTTTTTGGTTGCTGGTAAGAAACTGCCACCAGCATCTAGCTCCAAATCACCTATCACATCCCCAGCAGCGAAGAAACAAAAGACATCATCTGCTGCTGAACAGACTGATTTACCAACTGATGCGTTCAACGATGCATTGGACAGG
Source organism: Ambrosia x helenae (assembly GCA_030844895.1). NCBI lineage: Eukaryota > Viridiplantae > Streptophyta > Magnoliopsida > Asterales > Asteraceae > Ambrosia > Ambrosia x helenae. The sequence continues at coordinate 43,783,139 of CM061233.1, forward strand.
GTGTTAAAGAAATTGAAGAAAGGAAAGTTTCCTGCTGCTGAAGCTTCAATACCACCAAAGGTTACTGTAGACAGTGATGTATGACTGCAGTGAACCAGAAGCTTGATGACATGATGAAGATTATTAATCAGCAACAAGCAGAAATAGAACAGTTGAGAAACAACGACAAGAAGATGTTAGACGTTGTTGAAACATCACATGAGAATCATGAAGCTCTAGAAGCTAAGATTTAACAGCTTCAGAGAGAAAACAAGAAGTTGTTGAAGCATGAACAGAGAAACACCAGGAGGTACATTGCTATCAAAGAGGAGAACAAGAAATTGAAAGAAAGTAACAAGAGTATGGATAATCTGATCAAAGATTTGTACTCTAAAGCTCCTCAATTACAAGCTGGTGAAGAAGATAAGGAGCATGATGAAGAAGAAGTTGATTTTGAACCATCCGATGAAGAGGAAGAAGAAGATGATGAGTTAGATTAGAATGCTGGTAAAGCTCCTAAGAAGAAGAAAGATGGTGATGATGATGGTTTGGGAGAATATTCAGGAGAAGGTAATAGCTCTGCGAGTTCTGACAGTGATGATGATGATTACACAGATAAGTATAAGTGTGAGAAAAGAGGATCGGGAAAAGATACAGTAGAATCCAGTTCAAAAGCTCCTGGTGGTAATGTTGACGATGATAGTATCTTTTGGAATGAGAAGATCAGATCTTTATCTGATGATGACAAGAACATGTATCGCCAGATGTTGACTGACAGAGTCTAGAAGATAGAGATGACTGGCAGATTTCCTGAGATATTTGAGTCTAATGACATGAGATTTGAGTTGCAATACAACGATCCTGACTTAGAAGATGGAGAGGTTTCTGCAGCCATGTCTAAGGAGATTTTGGAAGGATTGACGAAACAGGTTGGTAAGACTCTGGAGGAGTTGATGGCTGATAATCAGATTCCAAACATACATGAAATAGAAGCAGGTAATCACTCCGATGACAGAGACATGCCAGTATTTAAGGAGGTAGAGATTGAGGATATCACGAGTGAGGAATATCCAGAATACTACAAGAAGAACAAAGATTCTGGAGTTCCTGAATTCACTGATGAACTGTTACGCCAGGCTGAGAAACTTGCTCATGAAAAGAGTAAGAGATTTGTTGAAGAAGTGTTTTTAGATTGTAATAAGCCAAACATTGAACAGTCTGACGCTTTGAAAGAACTGTTGAGAAAGCTTAAAGAGAAAGAGGCGAACCGTCCAAAGAGAGAAGTTCAAGGTAGCTTATACAAGTTTCACAATGACTTGTTTAAAGGTAAAGCTCTTGGATGGAAGTTCGTGAAACAGTTGAAGTGTGTAGCCGTTAAATGGGAAAAAGGAATACTGTATTTTGACAGATTCCATGACTTGAAGACATTACCATACTGGGCTATTCATGACATTTGTAGACATGAGATGACAGGTTCTGTAAACGATCATGTTGCTTACTTTGCAGATCGTATGTCGAGAGAAAGCAGAACTAAGTGGAACTTGTTTACTCCACAATACCCAAAAAGAATTGTTCATAAGAAGGAGATTGATGATATTACTGGGATGCCAAAGGTGACGTTGAAGTATAAACCACCTAAAGTGTTGAAACATATTCCGTTGATGCAGATCCCACAACACTTTTCTAAAGACTTCATGCGGTGGTACTACGATTGGAAGACTGTAGAGGCTATTATTGTGTTGAGGGATGGTGCAAAGGACTTCAAGAAGATTCACATCTTTGATCCTATGTGGTTGATCAACTGTTCGTATGAGGATATTATAATGCTTTATTATAATCCGATTTACTGCGAAGCTAAGGATAGTGAACAGGTAAGCAAATACCAACGTGTGGTATTCTTATGCTTTGCATGGGATGTGAATGCTGGATGTGATTTTGACAAGAAACTGGGGAAGTTTGTGAAAGTTCAGGAAGTCAAAAAGAAGAAACCAAAACAAACTTTTGAACCAGTGATGACCAAGGAACAGAAGACGTTATTGCGCATCAAGCTTATGAACAAGATGATGGACCAAGAACGTAAGCAATCCAAGCAATAGTCGAGGGGGAGTTTGTAGATGCATATATTGCGACTAATGCTATTGGATTGCGGATTACAAATGTTTTGTTCACAATCGAACGGTCGAATGAAGAATGAAGAACGGTCGAAGGTGGAATTGTAGGGTCGAAGGTACATAGGGAGGTCGAAGGTAGAACTTAGATTATGTATATCTTGGTTCGACCATGTCAAATGGTCGAACCTGCACATTCGACCAACACAAATGGGCGAATGTGCAGGCCTATATAAGGTCAAGTTGATTTTTGAATTGTAACTTTTGACATTTTGTTTTCCCTCCCTGTGTGTGTTCTCCCTAGGTTTATTATTGAGTCTGTAAAAGTCTTTTAATCATTATAAACTGTTATTTCAAGTGTAATCCTTTATCAAAGTGAATGAATTAAAGATGTTTATGATGATTTCTGTGTTTTGCTAGTTTTATTATCATTTTACGATCAATTCAGGGATTCCTCACCTGAATTGAACTTGTTTGATCATTATCTTTGTTGTTTAGACGATTCTACGCACATACAGACACTGTCATCAGTAGGATAAACATCTATCTCGGGGCCGGGGAGGTCAGGCATGACTTCCCCCTTGAGAGCATTCAAAGCACAAACATAAAATCTTAAGATGAAAAACACACATGAGATTCCTATTTATAGGCCTAGCACCTTCGACCCTTGCAGGAGGTCGAATGTGCTAGTTCGACCTTGACATATGGTCGAATCAACAAATAATATGTTGGTTCGACCTCTTACTTTCAGGTTCGACCTCACGCTGGTTCGAACCAATCAGGTCTACCTTAAACAACTACGTCTGCCCTTATGGATCACCACAATCTCATGTAATACAATACATGACTCAACCCTAGTCTATTGGACAGTAACGTCCACATAAAGTGCATCAACAGTATGAATGGACATGTTATCCAAAACCGACTAGATTACTGCCTAGCTAGGGCAATAATCATCAGGTGATCTGATATGAGCCCATAACCAAACCTTGATATGGTGTGCCTCACCCATTATACACTAAAGACAATAAAATAATGTGAAATACAAGCACTCTCTTGATATCTTTCATCTGGTCAGAGCGACTGATCAAGAGTGTGAGTGTCAACCTAATAGATCTATCCCGGTGTTTCATGGCTAAGTCCATAGCTAATGGTTATGGTATGTTGTATAACACAAGGGCTTAATGGATCCTGAACCGTAATGTCACATGTTCACATAATTGTCATGAATTGTAACTGAAAACTGTACGCATGTTTTTCCCCTAAAAAAAATGTAAAAACTTTAAAAAGGGGCCGTGTAAAACTCACTTGATGTCTAGATGCTAGACTGAACTGAATCTGATGCGGTGTGTCTGGTCTGAGAACCCTAAATGCAATTAAAAGCAACTTAGGTCTATGTTTGGCTCTAACTACCATGAAATTGTTTACCCGACTGTAACACCTATGGACTAGGGGCTTATGTACCACTATCCACGTGTGTCACACACTGTACGTGTCAGTAATCGTTCGTTTTGTTATTCACGTGGCCATGTTTATTCTGTTTTTGGCAAAAAAAAAAAATGTTGTGACTTGCTTAATGTTACCAAGGGTTACGTATGTCTCAGTTATGAAAGTTTAGGGTGGCATATGGACACATCATTTGTGAATTTTGCATAAAAACAACACATTTAGGTGTTTTGCCTTTGTACATACTTGCATATCATATGATTCCAAGAAAACTCTTGTGTTACACTTGTTAACACATGTTTTTATTGCTCTTAACACATGTTTATAAATCTAACCATATTGTATGTTGTAAAATTAAGTGAAATATGATATTCTTGGGTCGGGTCTTGGCCTCCTACACGCACGCATACATCTATATGTATGTGTGTGCTCGTTTATGTCCATATACATGTCCTAATGTGTATATAATCGCATATAGGTGGGTTTGTATGTACAAGCTATAGTATTGAACTTTTAACATAAAACTTAAGTGTCTAAGTTAGTTTAACTTGAAAGATTAATTGTTGAGAGAGTGTGCGAGTGTGTTTGTGCTTCGGGTGACCAATATACGTAACCGAATGAGGTGTGAATGAGGATAAAGAGTTCGGGTGTTATACCTTGAGTTATAGCCGAGAATATATAAGAAAAATAAGCTACTTCCTTCCAATTGACTCCTAAATACTTGCTAGCGACTTGTGACTCCCAATTGGTAAAGACAAATGATCGAACAAGACCCCTTTTGGGCCCCTTGGCTCGTCCGAAAGGAACAAAGGAAAAGGAAATGGAGGTGAGGGTAAGTTTAAGTGTTGGATGCTCTAGAGTGTTGTGTGATGGTTTTTTGAGCCATTTGACCCACATCTATATACACGAGAGAGAGGAAGAGAGTGTGAGGCATGAGTATTAGTTTAGGAAAGTAAAAAGTCATGGATTGTTGGATCAAAAAGGTATGTTACTATCTTGATATAACTAGTTGACTAATGTTTTTTTCGTTGGTTTATGTGGGGCTCTTGGTAGCCAATTTATGGGGAAGGAAATGAGTTTTTGTGGCTAGTCAACTTAGCTTGGAGGTTGTGGAAACATATGTTGGTTCCATGTTTGTGCAAGGGTTCTTGACTAGTGGCTTTTGAGGATAATGTAGGAGGATCGTTTTGTCAAAAACAAATAGTTTGATCTAACAAGTCTACCAATTCAGGTGCAGAATCCCTGAATCAGTTACGAAATGATAATAATATCAACAAAACACACAAATCACCTTTAAAACTCCATTTCATTCATAAACACACTTGATTAAACTTATAAAACCATGTTTACAATGAAATAAACAATATTCAGACTCAACTAGAACCCTAGGGAGAAAACCAGATCAAAGGAAGGAAACAAAATGACAAAGATTACTTGAAAAATGAAAATCAAACAATATATAGACCTGCACATTCGCCCCCTGTAAGGGTCGAATGTGCAGGTTCACCCCTTTTTATGGGCGAATCAGCACATAGCCCTACAAAATTCTTCCTTCGACCTGTATATTCTACCTTCGACCCATTTAAGTCACCTTCAACCCTCTGAATTCCATTTTCGACCCTACGTTTTTGCCAAAACAGAATTGAATGTGCAATCCAATAGCACTAGTCGCAAAACGTGTATCAACAAACTCCCCCTCGACTATTGCTTGGATTGCCTTCGCGCTTCGTCCATCTGCTTATTCAACAACTTGATGCGCAATAAGGTCTTCTGCTCTTTCGTCATGACTGGTTCAAAAGTTTGTTTTGGTTTCTTCTTCTCTTTCATAATCTTCACAAACTTCCCCATTTTCTTGTCATAGTCGCATCCCGCATTAACATCCCAAGCGAAACACAAGCACACCACCCGTTGGTATTTCAGAGCTTGCTCGCTGTCCTTCTCTTCACAGTAGATTGGGTTGTAATACAGCATAATGATATCTTCGTGTGAGCAGTTTATCAACCACATTGGATCAAAAATATGAATCCTCTTGAATTCATCTCTCCCATCTTTCAGCAAGATAACAACTTCTGCAGTCTTCCAGTCATAGTACCACCACATGAAATCTTTTGAAATATGTTGTGGAATAGGCATCAAAGGAATATGTTTTAACACAGTCGGTGGTTTATACTTCAAAGTCGCCTTGTTCAACTCCGTAATCTGATCTTTGATCTTCTTATGAACAATCCTCTTCGGATACTGTGAGGTGAACACATCACATTTTGTTCTGCTCTCTCTATCCATGCGATCTGCAAAGTAGCTAACTGAATCATTGTTCACAGTTGCACCTGACAAAGTATGTCGGCAGATATCGCGTACAGCCCAATAAGGTAGGGTTTTAATGTCATGGAATCTGTTGAAATACAGAATTCCCTTCTCCCACTTCACTTCAACACACCTTAGCTGTCTTAAGTATTTCCACCCGAGAGCTTTTCCCTTGAACAATTCGTTATGAAAATTATAGAAACCTCCATGAATCTCAGTCTTCAGTCGGTTGGCTTCTTTTTCTTTCAGCTTTCTCAACAAGCTTTTGAGATCGTCAGATTGTTTAATAGTCGGTTTCTGACTTTCTGAGTTCTTGAAGACTTCACAACGAATGTCTTACTCTTTTCACGTGCAAGTTTCTCAGCTTGGCTTAACATCTCTTCAGAAAATTCAAGAAATGCAGAATCCTGTTTGTCTTTGAAATATTCTGGATATTCCTCACTGGTAATATCCTCCATCTCAACATCTTCAAACACTGGAGTATCTCTATGATCAGAGTAATTTCCTGCTTCTTTCTCAGGAATGTTAGGAATCTGGTTCTCACTCATCAACTCTTCAAGAGATTTCCCAACTTGTTTAGCCAATCCTTCAAGTGTCTCTTTAGAAATTGCTGCAGAAACTTCACCATCTTCAAGATCAGGATCATTGTACTCAAGCTCGAATCTCATATCATCTGATTCAAATATTTCAGGAAACTTTCCTGTCAGCTCAATCGTCCAGACTTTCTTTGTAAACATCTGACGATATAACTTGTTGTCCTCATCAGATAAAGATCTGATCTTTTCATTCCAAAAAATATCATCATCATCAGTGTTACCACCAGGAGCTTTCGAACTTGATTCTCCTGCATATTTTCTAGCATCTCTCTTTTCACATTTATACTTATCAGTATCATCATCATTGTCATCATCATCATCATCAGCAGAACTGTTATCAAAATCATCTCCAGAACCATCTTTGTCATCATCATCTTTCTTCTCAGGAGCATCACCGGCATCCTGTTCTAATTCCTCATCTTCTTCTTCTTCCTCTGATTCAGATGGTTCAAAATCAACAAGCTCTTCTTCACGCTCTTTATCTTCCTTTCCTTCTTTCAACTGAGGATATTTCTCATAAATATTGTCAATCAGCTTCCTTAAGCTCTTATTGTCTTTCTTCACTTGCTTGTTTTCGAGTCTTAAAGAAATGTATCTTCTCGTATTTCTCTGTTCATGTTTTAACAACTTCTGATTTTCATCTTGAAGTTGTTTATTCTTTTCTTCCAAACCTTCTTGACTCTCTTGTGAAGACTCAAAAATATCCAACATCTTCCTATCATTATTTCTCAACTGCTCGATCTCTTGCTGTTGCTAGCTAATGATCTTCATCATATCTGCATGCTTCTGGTTTACTGCATTCATCACATCACTAGATACAGTAACCTTTGGTGTTGAAGCGTCAGCAACCAGAGTCTTTTTCTTAAACTTGTTTAAGACTCTTTCCATAGCCTCATTAATGTCTTTAGTTGGATCAGCAGTTTTCTCAGCAGAAGATTTCTTCTGTTTCTTTGCTACTGGGGATGTTACGAGAGTAGCAGATTTGGAACTCGATACCTCAGGAACTTTCTTTCCTGCAATCAGAATCTCTACTTCTTTTGCTCTCCTCTTCTTTGGCTTTTCAATCTCATATGCCTTTGATGTCTTCTTGTACATAGGCTTCTTTTCTTTTTCACCAACCATCGGTGATCCACTAAAATCTTCTGCACCTATGCCAAGACTCAGATCTATATCGTCCATCACAATCGAACTCTTCACTCTCTGTTCTTCTAAAGTCTTATTGAGACTTTCAGACTCACCAGCCACAGTGGCCTTGGGCTTGGTTTGTTTAACAGTCTCATCAGCAGAATCCCATCTCTCATCTTCTTGAGTCTTTTCTGAATCAATAGACTCTTCATCAACCAATCTAGTACCTTTCTTAGCCATACTCTTCTGTCTTCTTGATGTTGTCTTTGGAGGTACTGCCTCATCCTCCTTTTCTTTACCCTTTCCTTTCCCACTCTTAGCACCAACAATCACCACCTGTCGCTTTCTCTTTGCTTCAGGATTCACATGAAATAAAGGATCATCATTGTCAGATTCACTATTTGCATTTCTAGCTTTATCAACAACTGGATCCTGATAATCAGGATTAATCAAGTGCCCAAAAAGATTCTTCAGGGGTGGTCTTTCATTTTCAAGAACCCCTTTATAACCCTTCATCCTCACCAATGTGTTCAAACTCATATGATCTTGAACCAAAATCTGTGTCGGATCTTTTCTCAACTTCTTGTACTTCTGATCAAATATCATTTGTAGAAACCTGAGATATAACAAAAACTTCTTCTGCTTCAAACCTTTTAATGGTTCAAGCATGTGATCCAATATCATCCTGGATACATTAAACGACTTGTTAAGAATAAGAGCCACCATCAGTGAACTAATGCTCTTTCTCATTACATCGTAGCCACCACTAACGGAACCAAATACATGCAACATCACATGAGCCAAGTATTAAAACAACGGACACAGTTTACCCTTTTGTAAGGCTCCATCTGTGATTGGTCCGTTGTACTTCATTCTCAAAAAGCATTTCCTTTGTTCTATCCATGACAAACTTCTTGGATCAGTTATCTCATCTGTCAATCTCAATGCTTTACGAATATCACTCTCTGTCACTATCGCCAACTTCCCTTGAATGTTACTAACAATAGCAGTTTGATTATCCCAAAAGTCAATCCTCGCGTTCTTCTAGAAATCTACATGGTGATCTTTGTAGATTATGGCAGGTGTGGCTATCGCATCAACAACTCGGCTACGCTTCAAAAACTCTATGATTCCAATGAATTTAGTATGCTTCTTAATGTCGCCAAGAAAAGCACAGCAGTTGTGAGCCTCTTTAAATGGTAAATCTTCTTCAGGTTTCTTTCCGGCAACTTTATCAGATGATCCTGCTGGAATATCTGCCTTCTGAGGTTCTGCCATTTGAATATCTATAAAAATAAAACATGGAAGTTCATTAAAAATGGACAAAATTCGTAAAATTGAAATTTTGATTTTTGGAAGTCCACCTTCGACCCTACGGAGGTTCGAATGTGGAAAATCTAGGATTCGAATGTGGAAAACAAGGTTCGAATGTGGAAAACAAGGTTCGAATGTGAAAAATTTGATTAAAAATGTACATTCAACCTTTATTCCACCTTCGCCCCTATGAACAAGTCTCCTTCGACCAGAAAAGCCACCTTCGACCTTTCTTAAACGGTCGAACCTGACTGTTTATATGACCAATTTTCAGATTCCAATTTTGACCATCTAAACATGTGATTTTCATTTGTTTGCCTACTAACATGTCCGACTAAGCTTATTAATCAATCAATTGTGACAATTGTTTAGTTATTGACTGTTTTTCCCAAAAATTAGGGTTTCACAGTTTTAAACAATCAATTGGACAATCTAATGTGTTTTAAACCCTGATTATGTTGTATTCTCCCCCTAAGACAGTCAACGACTAAATCCTAAGTAAGAATTATATCAATAACAGTCTCTAAGAGTCCAAACGATTCAATTCTAGGGTTCGAACAAAGTTTCAATCAATCTGACTTCATTCCTTGATGATTACCTGTATATTTGATACGAAAATGATCAGAAAAGGGTAAGGATCAATGTTATAAGGTCTAGAAAAATCAAGCAACAAGGGTGTGTTATCTGAAAAAAAAATTTTGAATGAGGGTTCGAACGTGCAGAGTTGTATATATAGACTCCACATTCGACCATTTTATCAGGGCGAAGGTGAAACTATTTCCACATTCGACCCTATTGAAAGGCTCGAAAGTAGAAATAGGGTTCGAATATACAAAATATACATGAACACTCACATTCGACCGTTTTAAAAGGTTCGAATGTAAAGGAAAATTCCACATTCGACCTATCGAAGGGGCGAATGGAGATTGGAATTTTTGAACATTTTACCAAATCTCAAAATCGAATCCTGTTCAATCCTTTTCTCATCTTTTAAACATCCAACATTCATCATTTCATATTTAAAAGTCACAAATCTCAAATGGTTCATCAAGTTTCAGAAAACGACCATCATCCACCATCTGTTATAAAAAATAACACAGAAATGTAAAATCTTTTTGGTTTTTCTGAAATTTATGTTAAAACACACCTAAAATCTTTTTGAGTTTTTGTAAATTGGGAACAAATGTAAAATGTAGGAATGTAACGATAAAGCAGTAAATGTTTTGTGATTTCCGGTAAGAGGATTATATCAGTTTTTGAGAAATCTGATCACATTGTTGATCTTTAGTGTTTATTATCATTAAAGTCAATGTGTGATCTAGCAATTGCTGATATTGCTATCCACATAAGCTCTCATATAGACCTCTATGCAGTGTTTTATACGATTATCTATAGTATAAACAAAATTGTCTGTGGTTCCCACGCACACGACATACTCCCGTATCAAGGAATAATTGCACAAAGGCTCATTGTAACACGTGATTATGCTTTTGTTATCTGTAATATTACAAGGTATTGAGGCACAGAGGTATACAGGTCAGCAAATCAAGGCTGCAAAGTAACGTATGCACTCTACCAGGTTGAGGGCTAATATCAATCATGATTTGCATCAATGATTGTATACAATGTATTAGATAATCTTTGATTATCGTCATACATGGAAAGATCCTCAATTTGGTAACTTTAGGTTTTGGCATTAAAGCTCTTTTAGCAAGATACCCTGTCTGATCTAGGTCCGTAAAACCTTACGACAAAATATCAGAAAGGCTATCCCCAGATAACTAGTAACATAACGACTCGAAACCTCCGAGTTTTGTACAAATACCCTATCAAACGAAATTACGGTACTAAGACCATATGCCAATGAGGAGTTCACCACATTTCAATTTGTTTAATATGTATGTATCTAACATGCAGTAATAGGTCTACGAAGCCTACCGGTACATCACACAGACTCAACACACGGCTTATATAACATTTCAAATCTTTAGCATGTGTTAGATCCCCACTGATGTACTATCATATCCTCTTTTATTCCAGGAAAATCATTTTGGGTTTTTCTAATTTTTATGGCTTTTTGGATTTTTCAATGTTTTTGGTTTTTCTCACAATCTAAAGACTCCCCCTTAAAATGTAAAACATATTTTTGGGTTTTTGGATTTTTGAAAAATAGTAAATCTAAAAACTAAAAATGATAAACAGAGGTGATGATCAGTCTTGTTTCTCTTTTATGCCGTTAGCTTTTAATAAAAACTCGAATCGAGATCTATCGAAAGCTTTGGTAAAAAGACCTGAACGTTGGTAATCAGTGTGGATTTTGACCATGTCAATCAACTCTTTGGCATAACAGTCTCGGATAAAGTGATACTTAATCCGAATATGTTTAGCTTTTGAGTGATTGACCGTGTCTTTAGTTAATGCAATTGCGGCTTCGTTGTCACAGTGAATAGGGGTTTTAAGAAATTGTACACCGTAATCGACCATCTGTTGTTGAATCCACAGAACCTGTGAGCAGCAACTTGAAGCTGACACATATTCTGCTTCACATGTGGATAGTGCGACTGCCGTCTGCTTCTTACACTGCCAGGTCACGTTTGACAACCCTTCAGATATCATAGGATCCGTTTGACAGCTGCGAGATGACTCTATTTCGGCTTCGACTGATATTGTGCGCAGAGACATGTGGCAAACATTAAGTCTGGTCTGGATGCGGTGAGATACATTAGAGATCCAACGATTGCTCTGTATGTAAAAGGATCAGTCAGCTCCCCTTAGCGTCAACTCCAATCGCGTGATTAGGTTGGATCGGGGTATCCATTGGCTTCGAATCTTCCATCTAGAATCGGCTCAAGACTTCATAAACGTATTTCGTCTGGTGGATAAAGATCCCGTTGGTCTTTGTTCCACCTGCAGGCCGAGGAAAAACTGCATTTCTCCCATCGCACTCATTTCGAACTTTTCCTGCATCACGTTTTTGAATTCTCTGCACAAAAGTTCATTAGTAGATCCAAAAATAATGTCATCAACATAAATCTGGAATAGAAGCAAGTCATCCCCTGTTCTTTTGGTGAACAGAGTGCATCTACCAAACCGCATTTGAATCCTTTGGATAGAAGGTACCTGCTCAGCTCCTCATACAATTGGCGTGGAGCTTGGTGCAACCCATATAATGCTTTGTTCAGAACATAGACCTTATCCTGGTGGATAGGATCTTCAAAGCCTGGAGGTTGACCGACGTAAACCTCTTCCTTGACCACACCGTAAAGAAACGCACTCTTAACGTCCATTTGATACACCTTGAATTTCTTGTATGAGGCAAACGCTAGAAGCATACGAATTGCTTCTAAACGTGCCACAGATGCATAAATTTCGTTGTAGTCGATTCCTTCCACTTGATGAAAACCTTGAACTACCAGTCGAGCTTTGATTCTCGCGATTACGCCTCTGTCATCCTTTTTGCACTTGTAAACCCATTTGGTTCCAATTTTCTTTCTGCCTGGAGGTAAATCTGTTAGTGTCCACAATCCTAGTTTCTGAAACTGCAACAACTCATCTTGCATCGCCTCTACAAAAGCATCATCCAAAAGAGCATCCTTGTAAGTCCGCGGCTCAACCTGCGAAACATAACAAGCAAAAGATCAGTCATTCTGACAGCCAGATTTCTGAATTTTTGCATATAAAGCTAAAGCGCCAAGATTTTCTGGTGAGTTTGCATTCCGAAGTTGTCCTCTAGTTATAACACTGCTACCAGGATCACCAATTACTTGCTCGAGAGGGTGAATATGATGAATCCGAGATTCCGGATGATCAGGTACTTGCACTCCCGTTTGAGTAGTCAAATTCTCTATCGAATCCACATCATTACCCAAATTGGATGATGAAGCACCATTTGGATTTGGGTTCACTGGAGGTGTCTCTGCAGCAAAATCTAGAATAGCTTCACTTATGACATCATCATCATCTTCCGATTCTGATGAATTAAGAGTTGTGGAAGCTTCTTAGAAAACTTCTTCTGCTGCAGGAGCATTGGCATCATTAGAAGCTGTTGGAGGAGTTACGGTGATCGGACGCACCAACGGTGATGTCACTGCGTTTTCACACTCGTAATAAAGTCTTAATACAGCCTCTTCAACCAAGTCATCTAGATTGAATGAATCAAAGAAATCTTTGGAATCAAACATCCAATCTGGACCGCTACCCTGTACATTCTGAGTATACCTTTGAACTTCAACGTTAGCCCACTCCTCTACTTGACGAGTTCGTTTGTTGAATAACCATTTGAGCGGGGTTGCATATCCAACAAAGAATCCCTCTTCAACTTTCGGTGCAAACTTCTCAGATGGATTAAGCATAGTACACAGTGCTCCAAATGGTTCTAGATACTCTAAGTTCGGCTTTCGTCTGTTCAACAGTTCATAAGAAGTTTTGCCAAACTTCTTCACTGTTAACACATGATTCAGTGTATAACATGCTGCGTAAATGGCTTCATTCTAGAACATTACTGGAAGTTAGAATCCGCAAGCATTGTTCTCGCCGCCTCAATTAGAGTCATGTTTTTCCTTTCTGCGACACCGTTCTGTTGAGGGGTATACCGAGCACTGTATTCATGATGAATTCCTTTATCTTCACAAAGAGTATCCATCTGTGCATTTTTGAACTCCGTCCCATTATCACTCCGAATTCTTTTGGTCTTTAAACCATAAACATTTTCTAAGCAAGTGAACAGAACTTTCAGATTGTTAAACGTGTCGCTTTTCTGTCCTACCCACAACTTTATCTTAATTATAACTGCCACTGCACTGGTGAACGCCTTTGCACATACTTCATATTCTTCAGTAGCTCTTATCTGATTCTTTGCCATCACTTGAATATCTTTCTCAGCAAATCTCATCAAATCCGTGGGATCATAAATACGATACTCAACATCATCACATGTAATCATTGCATCACCATTAAATGAATCATATATCTAGATGCATTTTGTGCGACTAATGCTTTGGATTACATTTAACATATGTTTTTGTGTTTAGTCGAATGGTCGAAGGAAGATTTATATGGTCGAAGGAGAGTTTTTGAACGGTCGAAGGAGACTTGAAGGTGCGAAGGAGAACTGGAGGTCCAAGGTAGATATAGATGTTAATGTATTGCTTGGTTCGACCAGTATGTTTGGTCGAACCTGCACATTCGACCGTACTATATGGGCGAATGTGTAGGCCTATATAAGGCCAAGTTCATTTTTGAGATGTAACGTTTTGACATTATGTTTTCCATCTAGTCAGTGTTCTCCCTAGGGTTTTAAGTCAACTTTGTACACGTCTTTTATTGATTATAAACATCTTTTTAACGTGTAATTGAGTTTGATTATTAATGAAATGAATGTTTTAATGATGATTTCTGCGTTTTGTTGATATTATTATCATTTTGTAACTGATTCAAGGATTCCGCACTTGAATTAGTAGACTTGTTTGATCAATTCAATTGTTACTGTCAATTCGATCCTTCTACAAAGTGGTATCAGAGCCATATTGTAACATTTCGCGTTAAATAAATGTACGTTACGTATAATATGGATAAAAACGACAAGTTTTATTATTATTGTTTACATTTAATTATTTTTGTGACATTTTAAATGATAATTATTCATTACATATATGTATATATATTAAGATGTGATAAAAATAATTGTTAAAAATATTATGCTGAGGCCGGGGTTCGAACTCGAGTCCTCAGCCGGTTCCATATACACACCACACACAACCAACTGCTCCAACCATAATACTTGTTTCAATCCGGACATCTTATATATATAACGCGATTTAAAATTCATCTCAGCTGACTTGGAAAGTCAACTGAGATCAATGACTTACCAAAATCACCACCATTGACTCGTAATTGAGCTATGATTGTCATCACAACGCGTTTACCGGCCTAACACAAGTCATTACGCGTTCAATTAACAATCAATTCATACCAATTTCTGAACACGACGCGTCAAACATTCATGACTAAGTCAACCTTACCAATTCATCGTTCCAGACCATTACACTATAAATTGAACATTTCTGGACCTTCACAACTCGCCATTCTCTCTTTCTCAACCTCTAATTTCTCATAATTATCCTCTGTTCTTGGAATTCTACTCGTATTTTGACTTCGGGGCTTGACCGATCGTTCTTAATCAATTCAGTTTTGTAAGTTCGATTACTGTTATGGGTTTTGTTCTTCGGAACATACACAACATTAACCCCATGATTAATTGGGTAAATGTTGTGTGAATTGCTTGATTGAAGAAACTAGGGATCGGTTATCATTTTTGGGGAAGAACACGTTTTTACTGTTAGTATTTATTTTAAATAAACAGCAACCAAACACAACCACTGGTCTGGACCAGGTGGTTGTGTCTGGTGCCCATCATCCGAGCCACGTGGGTTCGAGTCCCGGCAGTGGCAACCCTTTTCCTTGTTTTATTTTTTTTATCAAAAACAATTAAAATTAACTATATATATAATACTTATATTTTATAAATTCGTTTTAAATTATTAAAACTCTTTTAATAATTATACAAAAATTATTTATAGTTAATCTGATGAAAAAGTTTAACTTACAATTTTTAGTTTTCAAAAATTTATTTATTTAATATATTTAATAAATAAATCAATTTTATTCTATTATATTTAGAAAATTCCATTAAATATCAAAACAATTTTATAAATTTCCACAAAAATTATTCTGAGTTTATATAACAATAAACTTCTCTGAAATGATTTTTATTTCTAAAAAATCATTTATTTAATATTTTTAATCAATTTTTGTTAGTTTTAATCATAATTAAATCATAATAAATTCAATTTTTAATATTTTTGCACCAAAATTTTATACAAATTATTTCTGAATATTTAGAACAGAAATATAATTTTTAAACTGATAATTCTTTAATTTTAATATTTTTAAATATTAAAGTTAAATTTTGACAATTTGTTATAAATAGAATTAATATTCTATTTTAAAATTATTTTTATACTTTAAACACATTATTGTGACCATCTTAAATTTAAATTTCATAAAAAGATTTTTGTTTATTTATTTACTAATATTCTCTCAATTATCAAACATTTTTTAATATTAATCAAACGAGCATTTATCCCCAAATTCGAAGCCCTAGAACTTATACATTTGTAGACTAGATAGACTTAGACATATTTATTACCTTATTATAGGGTGATACTTGACACATTTGGGCAACACCACTATTCAATTTTTCAACAGATATAACATTTTGCTAAGGTGAGTTTTACATAACCCCTTTTCTATTTATCACCATTTTGGGGTGAAACATGTTACAACATCATTTATGCAATTCAATCATCAATGTGTCTATGTGTTTTTCTATGTTGCATTATGTCTTGAACATGACTAGGGTAAGCACAATTCTAGCATAATCATTAACATTGATCAGCCGACGGTATACATTGATAGATCTATTGGACTGACAATCCCACCCGGATACGTGCCTCCTACAAAGGTAGCGTGGGTGTTTGTTACTGCAATATAAACGAGTGAACCATGAGCGTATGGGATGTACCACAATACAACAGTCACAAGGGTTGATTATGCACTCGATTTACTTCTAGTATGTTTTCACATATGGACTAGATTGCCATGACACATGAATTGCACAACAATTTTATTCGATTATCAAAACCTATGTAATTCTCACCAACTTTTGTTGACCCAAAATATTTTCAACTTAACATGTTTCAGGTTCTACTTGCTTGAAGATGTGTGCATAGTTTTATTCAATTTGATGTACGAATTCTTGTAGAACATTTGTATGTAATTTATCTAAATCATATAATGAAATTTATTATTTACCATGAGCTACTGAACAATCATCAATACGTGACATCCCGATGTTTCCGCCATCGGTTGGGGTGTTACACATATGGATCAAACAACTACAATTTGATAATAATACAACTGATTTGGACCCTATTTTGATCAAAAACTTTCTGTTTTCATTGACAAACTGATTTTGGTGATAAATTGATTGATTAGAGCTTGTTTTCATGGATAAAATGCATAATTCTCTTTGTGAAATTTGTTCCAAATCAAATCCGAGACAAAACCTGATTAGAATCATCAAATTTCATCAACTTTTGAAAAATTTGATCAAAATTAACTGATTTTCAAAGAATAACCATTTTTAATATGCAGGGTCGAACCTAGGGAGACTGGTCGAACGTGTGAGTTTATTTGGTCGAACCAAGGTGTTTTTGGTCGAACGTGGTGTTTCTGGTCGAACGTGGTGTTTCAGTTGGTCGAATCTAGAGTTTGTCAGTGTTTACTTGTTCATTCGACCATATTAGTTTCATTCGACCAATCGGACGGTCGAAAGTGAGTTTAAACGGTCGAAAGTGATTTGAGTCTGTTATTTTCTACATTCGTATCTTCTTAAACGGTCGAACGTGAACAATTTTGCACATTCGACCACTCGATACATACGAACGTAGAATCTGTTATAAAATTTTTCTAATCTTTTCGTGTTTAATCATTTTCAAATCGATATGTGGAACTTTCCTACTACACCACGACCTAATCCGACACCACAACAGCAGACAACCATGGATCCTTGGTCGGTAGCTGCTCAAAAGTCTAGTCAACCATCACAACCTATCAAATACATGGCGATGACTAGTACTATTCCCCAACATGTTGCACAACCACAACCACAACCGATGGCTGATTATTGGGGAGTGGCAGCAGCAGCGGTACACTCTCAGACGACAAATGCCATTTCAACTCTTATCCAAGACTTGTCTTCGAGGAGTGGAAGCCGTCCACCTAAGCTTATGGAGATGGTCGATTACAACACGTGGAAGACCAAATTCAAAATCCATTTGGAGGGAATGGGTTTAGAGGGAACGGAGGCTTGGCAGATGATTGCGAAGGGCTATGTTGCTCCGATCTTGGAGAACACGGGAGAGCCTATTCCATTGGAGAATCTTGCAGATGATGAAAAGAAGAAAATTGCTATTGAGAAGAAGGCGTTTTCTCAATTGTCCCAAGCTATCAATACTGATCTGTTGCATCAGTTTGGTTCTTGCACAACATCTAAACAGCTGTGGGACATGTTAAAGAATAGGCATGATGGAAACGAGAAGACGAGGAAGTTAAGGATGGAGGAACTTCGAAAAGAGTTGAGAATTTCAGCTACATGGGGAACGAGACGCTGAAAGAGTTGGTTCCAAGGTATTGTCATTTACTCACTGAGCTTTCAAGCTACGAGATAAGCATACCTATGTCAGAGTTGGTGGACAAGTATGCCGATGCATTGCCACCATATTGGAATCAGCATATAGAGGTCTTGAAAGAAAAGGATGCTTACCAATATTGGACAATTAATGAGTTTATTCAGAAACTGGAAAATAAGGAAATGGAAGAAAAGAGGAAGGCGAAAAGAGCACATATTCCTCAAAATCCAGATTTGTATCATGGTGGTACTTCTTCTTCTATTTCTAGTTCAAGTTCAAGTTCGAGTTCAAATGTTGCTCCACACATCGCGTGCGTCTCTAACCATGTTGAACCAACCAAAACACTAATCAATTATCTTGCTCAAACATCATCATATACTCCACCATCATATCCTACTACAACTTATATCCCACCATTTTCACCTATACAACAAGCAGCATGTTATTCTGCTAATCAACCTCAACAACAAACATACATTCCTCAAATGAACCAGATGCAAGTCAACCAAAGTCAAACAAATCAGAGCCCGATTGTGTTGGAGACATCGAACCTAAACAATGTTACTATTGAGATTGCTCAACAACACGTAGCATTAGTGTCAGCCATGGTAGCATCGTATAATGGGCTTGTTGCGAGTCAAATTGGTAATAACAACTTGACCAATGAGGACTACGCACAGATTGATAAAGAAGAAATGGAGCTCATGGATATTCAATGGGCATTTGCAAGTATTATGAGGAGAGCTACTGATTTCATTCAGAAAACTAGAAGAACGGATCTGTCTACTTCTCCGAACACCACTTATGGATTCAACAAAGCCAAAGTGACGTGCTTCAATTGTGGTAAGAAAGGCCATTTTAAGAGAGAATGCACACAACCAGCTCAGCAGGGAAATAGAAATCCTTTCAACTCTAACTACCAAAACCGACAAACCCAAAATTAGGTATCTTACCAAAGTCCTAATATCTCAAGCTTTCAACCACAACAAAACTACCAAAACCGACAAAATACCCAACAAAATAACACTGTTAGACAAAACACAACACAAAACCAAAACCAAAACCAAAACCAAACACTACAAAATTCAAACCGCACAATCATTCCTATTTCTACACCAATCACACAAACCCAAACAGATAATCAAAACCAAGCTTTGGTGATACAGAAAGACGAAGGGTTTGATTGGACAAGGATGCAGTTAGGTGTTGAAGAGGTTACAACTGGGAATGTGGCTTGTGTTGCACAGCAGATGAATTTGGATGAGCCGGTAGAGGTTGAAGAGGAGGTAGTGACTGAAAAGTTATCTGAGGTGAGGATCGAGGAGTTGAATGAAGAGAGTGTTGATTGTACAGAGAAGAAGTTTGGGATGATTCTTGATTCAGTTGCTGATATTCCAGAGCAGTTTGATTCTACTTATTCTGATGAGGAGAGTGAGTCTGATTCTGAATCTAGTGTTAACTCACTGGATGATGACATTGACCAATTGCTTGCTGAAGCTGACTTTTTGATGACCCGAAAATCATGCATGGTGGATGATGCTTGTACCAGGATTGATTATTCAAAGTTTTTTGCTGGGAAGGAAGCACACTTTGCATTGATGGCCATGATAGAACCTCCAAAACAGGTAAGTACTGAATCTGCTTCTAATTCAAATTAAACTTGTGGTAAACATTGTAATGCTTGTGATAAATTGACAGATGAGAATAAGCAACTCAAGGTTCAGCTTGAGAGTGCTAAAATCAACTGTCAATCCTATCAAAAAGAAGCAAAAGAGTTTAACAGAGTACTTGATGGTTATAAGAAAGATGTTTCAGAATTGAAAAAGACTTTATCTTTGAAACAGATGGCCATAAATAATTATATAAATGATTTAGAAAACACAAAACTTGAAATGGCCACCATCAAGTGCTTTGCAGAAAAAGTGAACAAGAAACTGGAAAGTTATAAGCATATCGCTTATGTTGTTGATCATATAATAGAAAAGCCTTCACAGTCAAGTAGTGCCAACTACAAAGCTGTCCCAGCTCCGGTGTTGTCTGAAAACCATAATTTGCACTCAATAGCACCGGAGAGCTCAGTTAAATCTGACTCTACATCGGATGACGAGTCAAACACCTCTAGTGTGGGAGACCCTTATTCTGATGTTAGACCTGTATTGGGAAATGATGAAGGTGTAGTTGCTGCTGATGATTCTGATTCAGAGGATGAACAGTCTGAGAAGGTTTCTGAAAAGGAATGTGATATTCCTGATGAAAATCACATAATCACTACTGAACCTGTTTCACCATCTCAGATTGTGCATCCCATGGCTAACGCTCATAGAAAGAATCAATCAGTTAAGCCTGTTGAGAAGAAAATTGAGAAGAAAAATGAGAATAAAAATGAAAATCAAAATGAATCTTATGATAAACCTGTTAAAATTTTCTATCGGATGGAAGGATCCGATAAGATAATTTCTGATGAAGAATATCCAATAAAATTTGCCAACTATTCAAAAATTGAAAAGATCTGGCAGGAGAGTACCATTTGGTTCCCGAAACATGAGCGAACAAATGATGTACCTCCAGAAATCTTAAAGAAAATTTATTTGGATGTTCCTAAAGAACCAAAGGTCCATGTCACAGAATTTATTAAACCAAAAGAAAAGTCAAATGGTTTTCTTGAGCCGACTTACTCAAAGGACCCAGCTCCTGAGAGTTTAAGAAGAAGGTGTGTGGATGATAAATATCCTATCACTAGTTATGTTAAGTCGAACGCCCAGAACAATTTTGAAGAGTGCGTGTTTTAAGTGCGGGGAGAGAGGGCATTTACTTGCTCACTGCCCGTACGTACGGCACAAGAGGCACGAGGTGGAAATGAAGCAGAAATATGAATGTCCAGTCGACAATCATTGTTATCCAGAAAGACGATTTGTCCCTCAACCAGCACCTTTTTATAATCAAAGCAGCTATTTTAAAAGGAGGGAAAATCGTCCGATGACATATGATCGCCGTAACAAGATAGCTACTGAAAAATCTCTTAAGAAACCAATGGTGAACACAACTGTTGATAAGAAAAAGGTTCCTGACAAACCTACTGTCAAACCAACAGTTGGACCTGTGTCTGTTAAATCAGAGAAGGTAACCACAAAAGTTTCGTTCAAAGAAGAAGTAAAGAAACCGGCTGAGACACCAAAATCTCAAATCCGAATCTTGAAACGATCTGAACAATCTTGGTCACCAAAGGGTTCTGAAGGTGCTTCAACTTCACAACAAAATGTGAAATCAGAGAATGAAAAAGGTTTGAGTGATCAGAAAAAGATCGATTCAAATCAAACTGTTTGTAAGAAATCTGAATCCTTGAAACAAACTGTTCAAAGACCCAAGACCAAACAGGCTTAGGTCCCCCGAAAAATCTAATTTCTTTACTTGATATGTGCAGGGAGCTTCAGCTGGCCCTGTGAGCAGTCTTTGGATTGTTGACAGTGGAGCTTCTGGTCACATGACAGGGGATCTTTCGCTACTATTCGATATCAGAAATATCGATGGAGGTTATGTAGCGTTTGCAGGAAACAAGGGAGGTTATATTACCATGGAGGGTAGTGTCAGCAATGGAATAGTGAGTTTTGAGAGAATATCTTATGTGAAGCAAATCGATTACAATCTGCTCAGTGTCAGTCAGATATGTGACAAACAATTTTCAGTATTCTTTGATGACAAATCTTGCTACATACTCAAGCCGGGTTTCGAGTTACCAAAAGAGTGGGTGATGTTAAAGGCACCGAGAGTGAACAACTTGTACATTCTCGACATGTCTAAAGCAATGACTACACAAGGCCAAGTCACGTGTTTTCTCTCCAAGGCTACAGAAAAGGAATCAATTATGTGGCATAGGAGGATGTGACACATTCACCTACGAAAGATGAATCAATTGGTGAAAAATGAACTTGTCACTGGCGTGAACGTTAAACATTTTCACTTAAATGACAAGTGTGTGAGTTGTAAGAAGGGTAAGCAGCACAAGCAATCCCATGGGCCAAAGAAAGTCAATTCTGTTGAATTGCCACTTGAACGTTTGCACATGGATCTGTTCGGACCGGTCAAGCATAAAAGTCATGCTGGAGAATTGTACTGTCTTGTGGTGACTGATGATTTTTCAAGATTTTCATGGGTTATGTGCTTACACCGTAAGAGCGACACGTTTGATAATTTGAAAGTTTTGTTCACTCGACTGGAAAATATCTATGGTCTAAAGATCAAGAGAATTAGGAGTGATAATGGGACAGAGTTTTAGAATGCACAGATGGACGATCTTTGTGAAAACAAAGGAATTCATCATGAATACAGTGCTCTGTATACCCCACAACAGAACGGTGTCGCCAAACGCAAAAACAAGACTTTAATAGAAACGACGAGAACAATGCTTGCGGACTCAAATCTTCCAGTAATGTTCTGGAACGAAGCAATTTACGCAGCTTGTTATACTCTTAATCGTGTTTTAACGGTGAAGAAGTTTGGCAAAACTTCTTATGAGCTGTTGAATTGTCGAAAGCCGAATTTAGAGTATCTAGAACCGTTTGGAGCTCCTTGTACTATGCTTAATCCATCTGAGAAGTTCGCACCGAAGGCTGAAGAAGGATACTTTGTTGGATATGCAACCCCGCTCAAACGGGTATTCAACAAACGAACTCGTCAAGTTGAGGAGTGGGCTAACGTTGAAGTGCAACGATATACTCAGAATTTACAGGGAAGTGGTCCAGACTGGATGTTTGATTACAAAGATTTCTTTGAATCATTCAACCAAGATAGCTTGGTTGAAGAGGCTGTATTACGTTTATATTACGAGGTCGAAAACACAGTGACATCAGCGTTGGTTCGTCCGATCACCGTGAATCCCCAAGCAGCTTCTAATGATACCAATGTTCTTGTAGTTGAAGAAGAGGTATTCCAAGAAGCTTCCACAACTTTAAATTCATCGGAATCTGAAGATGACGACGATGATGTTACAAGTGAAGCTATTTTAGATCATGCTATAGTGACACCACCAGTGAACCCAAATATAAATGGTGCTTCATCATCGAATGTGGGTAATGATCTGGTTTCTACAGAGAACTTAACTACTCAGACGGGAGTCCAAGTACCAGATTATCCGGAATCTCGGATACATCAAATTCACCCGATTGAGCAGGTTATTTGTGATCCTGGTAGCAGTGTGATGATGAGAGGTCAATTGAGGAATGCTAACTCACCGAAAAACCTTGGCAATCTTGCTTTATATGCTAAAATTCAAAAATCGGGTTTTCAAAATGGCTGGTCTTTTGCTTGTTATGTTTCGCAGGTTGAGCCGCGAACTTACAAGGACGCTCTTTTGGATGACGCTTGGGTACAAGCTATGCAAGAGGAGTTATTGCAGTTTCAGAAACTTGGCGTTTGGACACTGACAGATTTGCCTCTGGACGTAAGAAGATTGGAATGAAATGGGTATTCAAATGCAAAAAGGATGATAGAGGAGTGATCGTAAGGAACAAAGCTCGTTTGGTTGTACAAGGATTTCATCAAGTTGAAGGAATCGATTACAACGAGATCTATGCACCTGTTGCACGCTTAGAGGTTGTCCGAATGTTTCTGGCGTTTGCATCATACAAGAAATTTAAGCTGTATCAAATGGATGTCAAGAGCGTATTTCTCTATGGTGTGGTCAAGGAGGAAGTATACGTAGGTCAACCACCAGGCTTTGAAGATCCTATTCACCGGGATAAGGTCTATGTTCTGAACAAAGCTCTCTACGGGTTTGCACCAGGTTCCAAGGCAATGGTATGAGGAGCTGAGCATGTATCTTCTTTCAAAAGGATTCAAACGAGGTTTGGTAGATTGCACACTGTTCACTAAACGAACAGGCGATGACTTGCTTTTAGTTCATATTTATGTTGACGATATTATATTTGGTTCTACTAACGAACTTCTTTGCAGAGAATTTGAACGTGTTATGCAGGAAAAGTTCGAGATGAGTGCAATGGGAGAGATGCAGTTTTTTCCTAGGCTTGCAGGTGGAACAAAGACCAACGGGGATCTTTATTCACTAGACAAAATACGTTTCTGAAGTCTTGAGCCGATTCCAGATGGATGATTCGAAGCCGATGGATACCCCAATACAACCTAATCACGGGATTGGAGTTGACGCTAAGGGGGAGTTAACTGATCCATTTACATACAGAGCAATCATCGGATCTCTGATGTATCTCACCACCTCCAGACCAGATATAATGTTTGCCACATGTCTCTGTGCACGTTATCAATCGAAGCCAAAACAGAGTCATCTTGCAGCTGTCAAACGTATCCTTAGATATCTGAAGGGTTGTCCGTCGAGAGGACTATGGTACCCTAATGATGATAATTTTGACCTAATCGCTTTTAGTGATGCAGATTGGGGTGGCTGTGACTAGGACAGCAAATCCACAACGGCTGGATGCCAGTTTATGGGGAGCAGGCTCGTGACCTGGCAGTGTAAGAAACAGACCGCAGTTGCATTATCTATATGTGAAGCAGAATACGTTTTAGCATCGAGCTGCTGCTCACAGGTTCTTTGGATACAACAACTGAAAGGGTTGATGCAGCTCCCCTCCTTCATCATAAGGGGCAGTTTTCACCGCTTTCTTGTCCACGGCCTTTTCTTTTAACCCCGGAATCGGATCGGGCAGGAAGTCCTTGCTCTGCGTTCCGTCAACCGTAGATGAAAACGGAGCAACTACTAGACCATCCCAAACAACATTTAACAGACACCTACGCCAAAGCAAAGCATCGGTACTCATTGAATCATCTAGTTTTTACAGATGTCATTCGAAATCTCATAATAGAAGAAAAAAGATTCTGTTCGATCTCTTTCTGTAATAAGGGGATTTATCCTGCCAACAACAGTCTGTTCTCTTTCATCGGTCTATGTATGGCAATCGGTCCTAGTACTATGTTCTCCAAGCTTGACTAATAGAATAGGCAGACCCTTTAGAGAGCAGTAGAATGTTGGGTTAGCTCTGCCTTTAAGTGATAGGGGGTGAGGGGAACTGCTCAGAAATGTCTTAGTTGGTTGAGGAGTGACCGATCCGGTCAGTAAAAAAAGAAAAAAGAAAAAAAGAAAGAGTGACATCGGGACCTTATTGCCTCTCGTTGCTTACTTTAAATCGAGTCACTTCGTCTATCCCCTTCCATCAACAGAAGTCTCGGCTATAGCTATAAGAAAGTGTGGATATTGATTATCCCGCACTAACCTATATATTTGGTTCTACTAACGAACTTCTTTGCAGAGAATTTGAACGTGTTATGCAGGAAAAGTTCGAGATGAGTGCAATGGGAGAGATGCAGTTTTTTCCTAGGCTTGCAGGTGGAACAAAGACCAACGGGGATCTTTATTCACTAGACAAAATACGTTTCTGAAGTCTTGAGCCGATTCCAGATGGATGATTCGAAGCCGATGGATACCCCAATACAACCTAATCACGGGATTGGAGTTGACGCTAAGGGGGAGTTAACTGATCCATTTACATACAGAGCAATCATCGGATCTCTGATGTATCTCACCACCTCCAGACCAGATATAATGTTTGCCACATGTCTCTGTGCACGTTATCAATCGAAGCCAAAACAGAGTCATCTTGCAGCTGTCAAACGTATCCTTAGATATCTGAAGGGTTGTCCGTCGAGAGGACTATGGTACCCTAATGATGATAATTTTGACCTAATCGCTTTTAGTGATGCAGATTGGGGTGGCTGTGACAAGGACAGCAAATCCACAACGGCTGGATGCCAGTTTATGGGGAGCAGGCTCGTGACCTGGCAGTGTAAGAAACAGACCGCAGTTGCATTATCCACATGTGAAGCAGAATACGTTTTAGCATCGAGCTGCTGCTCACAGGTTCTTTGGATACAACAACAGATGGTGGACTACGGTTTGCAATTTCTTAAAACCCCTATTTACTGTGATAATGAAGCCGCAATTGCATTAACAAAAGACTTAGTAAATCACTCAAAGGCTAAACATATCCAGATCAAATATCATTTTATCCGTGATTGTTACGCTAAAGAGGTGATCGATATGGTCAAAATCCACACTGATTATCAACGTGTAGATCTTTTTACCAAAGCATTTGATAAATCCAGATTCGAATATCTTTTAAAAGCTAACGGTACTAAAGAAAAACAAGACTGATCACCACCTTAGTTTATCGCTTTTTAGTTTAGAGTTACTGTTTTTCAGAAAATCCAAATACATTGAAAAATTTCAAAACACATAAAAATTAGAAAAACTTTGCTGACTGCCATATCTTCTTCCCTTAGATTAATGCCGTCAGATTTCTGTGAACAAACGATATCTTGGGCAGTCACAAATTTGAAATGCTCCAGCTTATCCTTGGGAACAGTAAACTCAAAAATTCATAAAAATTAGAAAAACCCAAAATGATTTCCTGGAGTAAAAGGGGAAATGATAGTACATCAGTGGGGATCTGACACATTCTACAGAAATGTAATGCAATATAGGGCGTGTGTCTGAGTCTGTGTGATGTGCTGATAGGCTTCGTAGACCTATTACTGCGTGCCTGATACTTACATATCAAACGAATTGTTGTGTGGATGAACTCCTCATGGGCATATGGTCTTAGTACTGTAATTTCGTTTGATAGGGTATTTGTACAAAACTCGGAGGTTTTGGGTCGTTATGTTATTAGTTGTCTGGGGATAGCCTCTCTGATCTTCTGCTGTAAGTCATTACGGACCTAGATCAGATAGGGTATCTTTATTAAAGAGCTTTAAGCCAAATCCTAAAGTTACCGAATTGAGGAACTTTCCATGTATTATGATAATCAAAGATTATCTATTACATCGTATCAATCACTGATGCAAATCATGATTGATATCAGTCCTCAACCTGGTAGAGTGCACATGTTACTTTGCTGCATTAATTTGCTGACCTGTATACCTCTGTGCCTCATACCTTGTAAATTACAGATGATGAAAGCATAATCACACTTTACAATGAGTCTTTGTGCATTTACTTCTTGATACGGGAGTATGTCGTGTGCGTGGGAACCACAGACAATTACGTTTATACAATACATAATCGTATCAGTATAAAGCACTGCACAAAAGTCTGCATGTGAGTTTATGTGGATCACAATATCAGCAGTTGCCAGACCACACATTATCTTTAATGATAATATATCAAAAAGATCAACGGTGTGATCAGATTTTGTATGTGCGTTAATGGATCGTATAACAACAAAGAATGATCAAACAAGTTAGTTTTAGGTGCGGAATCCCTAAAACAATCACAAAATAATAGTCAAACAGATCAAAACAAGCAAATCATCATTTTCAAAAGCATTTCATTAATTAACAACTCGATTACACGTTTAAAGATGATACAAACAGAGTAAGAACGTGAAAAGAGCTAAATAAACTTCTAGAGAGAATATCAGAAAGTGGAGGGAATAATATGTCAAAAAGTTACATTCAAAAATCAAGCTTGTCTATTTATAGACTGCACATTCGCCCATTTTGTTCATGCGAATGTGCAAGGTTCGCCCAAACTGTCTGGTCGAACCAAGCTATACAATAAACTATATTCACATTCGTACAAAGCTCTTCCTTCGCACCTTCTGATCTTCATTCGCACCTTCCAAAACCTTCCTTCGTACCTACAAAAACACCTTCGCACCAACGACATTCACCAAAACAAGTTTATTGTTCAATCCGAAGCACTAGTCGCACAACTGCATCTACAAACTCCCCCTTGACTATTGCTTGGATTGCTGTCGACGTTGTTCGTCCATTCTAATGTTCATCAGTTTGATATGTCGTTGACTCTTCTGTTCTTTAGTCAAAACCTGTTCCTGAAATTGCTTTGGCTTCGTCTTTTTCAATTCAGGCACCTTTTGCTTTTCAACAAACTTTCCGAGCTTCTCGCCATAGTCACAACCAGCATTAATGTCATATGCAAAGCACAAAAATACCACACGTTGGTACTTTCCTGCTTGCTCAGCATCCTTCGCATCAGAATAGATCGGATTGTAAAACAACATTATTATATCCTCATGTGAACAATTGATTAACCACATGGGATCAAAAATGTGTATTTTCTTGTAATTCTTCTCTCCGTCTTTCAGTACAATCACTGCCTCTGCTATCTTCCAATCATAATACCACCAGATGAAATCTTTGGCGAAGTGTTGTGGGATAGGCAACAAAGGAATCTTTTTCAACACTCGTGGTGGTTTATACTTTAACGTCACTTTGGGCATACCTGTAATCTGATCAATATCCTTTTTGTGAACAATTCGTTTAGGATATTGTGGTTCAAACAAATCCCACTTGGTTCGGCTTTCTCTCGTCATCTTCTAAGCAAAGTAGGTAATCTGACTATTTGACGCTCCCGTTAAACGGTGACGGCAAATATCACGAATTGCCCAATAGGGAAGAGTCTTCAAATGATGAAATTTATCGAAATATAAGATCCCCTTCTCCCACTTCACTGCTATACATCTCAATTCTTTAACAAACTTCCAGGCCAATGCACGACCTTTGAAAATACCACTATGAAGTTTGTAAAAGCTTCCTTGAATTTCAGCTTTCGGACGATTGTTTTCTTTCTCTTTCAATTTCCTCAAGAATTCCTTCAAACTCTCCGATTGCTCGAACCGTGGTTTATCATGCCCTTTGAAAATTTCATCTTCAAATGCTTTACTCTTTTCTTTCGCCAGTTTCTCGGCTTGGTTTAGCAATTCATCTGAGAATCCAGGAAATCCACAATCTTGATTATTCTTGAAATATTGTGGATATTCCTCACTCGTTATGTCTTCCATTTCAACATCCTCAAAAGCAGGAACATCACGGTCATCAGAATGATTACCGGCTTCCTTCTCAGGTATCTTTGGAATGAAATTATCAGCAAGCAATTCTTCCAAAGTCTTTCCCACCTGTTTAGCTAAACCCTCAAGTATCTCTTTTGAAATCGCCGCAGAAACCTCTCCATCTTCAAGATCAGGGTCATCAAACTCCAACTCAAATAGTTTATTGCTTGACTCGAATATCTCTGGAAATCTGCTTGTCATGTCAATCGTCCAGACTCGATCTGTAAGCATCTGGCGATACATGTTCTTGTCGTTTTCAGATAACGACTGCAGTTTCTCATTCCAGAAGATATCGTCATCCACATTTTCTCCTGGAGTCTTAGAGCTCGACTCTCCACCCTTACTTGAGTCACGCTTTTCATATGTAAACTTGTCAGCGTTATCATCATCATCATCATCATCATCATCATCATCACTACTATCGAAAGCAGAGTTGTTTCCATCACTCGAACCACCATCTGAACCTCCATCATCTCCATCATCTTTCTTCTTCTTCTTCTTAGTATCATTACCTGCATCTTCATCAAGTTCTTCATCTTCTTCTTCATCAGATGGTTCAAAATCGACCTGTTCTTCTTCTCTTTCCTTATCTTCTTCACCAGCTTGAAGTTGAGGAGCTCGAGAGTACAAGTCTTTGATCAAATTATCCATATTCTTGTTACTCTTCTTCAGCTGTTTGTTCTCCTCCTTCAAGACGATAATTCTTCTGGTGTTTCGTTGCTCGTGCTTCAGCAACTTCTTATTCTCTCTTTTCAACCTCTTGATAGTTTTCTTCAAAACTTCATTATCATCATGTGATGTGACTACGACTTCCAACATCTTTTGATCATTTGTTTTCAATTGCTCGATCTCAGTTTGCTGTTTGTTGATTATATTCATCATCTCAGACAATCTTGATTCACAGCACTCATAATATCACTATCCACCGAAACTTTCTTCTTCATAGGTGGTTCAACAACATCAGGCAGTTTGCCTTTTCTAATCTTCTTGAGCACATTATCCAATGCTTCGTTAAACTGATCAACAGGTATATCTTCACTCTGTTGTGTGCTCGATGTTGTCGCAGTCTTTTGTTTCTTTTGTGCTGGTGCAGTAACCGGTGACTTAGAACTAGAAGCCGGTGGTAGTTTCTTACCAGCTATAAGCGATTCAATCTCCTTCTTTCTCTTAAGACTTGGTTTCTCTGGTTTCTTCTTCTTTGACTTAGTAGCTTGTACAGGAGAACCAGTAAAGTCTTCATCAGCATTCAAAATCAATTCATCTTCATCAACTGGGATTGGACTCTTACTCCCTTGATCTTCAACATTCTGACTAGCAGACTCACCAGCCTCAGTGGCCTTGGGCGTGGTGGTCTTTACTGTCTCAGCATCTGAATCCCAATGTTCATCTTCCTGCGTCTCTTCAGAATCAACCGACGCCTCATCAACTAAGTGTAACCCTTTCTTCGCCATGCTCTTATGTCTTCTTGGTGTGTTTTTCTTCTTTTCAGGTTCAGTCGCAACCTCTAACCTTATCTCTTTCTTCTTGATCTTTCCACTCTTGGCACCGACATTCACAACCTGTCTTTTGCGCTTCGCATCAGGATCAACAGGATGTAATGGGTTATCAGGATCAGAATCACTGTTCGCATGTCTCACAAGCCCTTCACCTGGATCTGTATAATCAACTCTTGCTAGATGTCCAAATAAACGCCTTACTGGAGGACGTTCATTGACTGACAATCCCTTATACGCCTTCATCCTAGCAAGTGTATTAAGCGACATATGTTCCTGAACAACTATGTGCTTAGGATCTCTTTTCAATTCCTTATACTTGTTGTCAAACACCATCTGGAGGAAACGAGGATAAAGTAGAAACTTCAGATTCCTCGTGCCGTTCACAGGCTCTAATAAATGATCCATCAGCATGCCTGAAACATTGAACGGTTTGTTCAACACCAGGGCTACCATCATGGAGCTGATACTCTTCGCATCAAGTCATATCCTCCAGCTGCAGATCCAAAGACATGTATCAAAACATGTGCCAGATATTTGAATTGAGGGCACAGTTTTCCTTTGTGCAATGAACCGTCAGTGATTGGTCCATTGTATTTCATTCTTAGAAAGCACTTTCGCTGATCCATAAAACTAAACTCCTTAGGATCTGTCGGCTCATCTTCTAAGTTCAACGCTTCTCTTAGATCCTCTTCACAAACAATAACTCTCTGCCCTTGGATCTTGCTAGTCAAACATGACTCGCATTTCCAGAAATCAAGCTTCGCTCCCGACCAGAATTCTTGCATCATATCTCTGTAGATAATCGTCGGTGTAGCAATAGCATCTATCACCCTGCATCTCTTCAAGAATTCAATGATACCGATAAACTCCGTGTGCTTTTTAACCTCTCCGAGATACGCACAGCAGTTATGCGCATTCTCGAAGGCTAAAAGCTCTTCAGGAACTGTCTTGGCAGGCTGTGAGGATGATCCAGCTTGTTCAGTCGTCTTTTCCTGCTCAGACATGGTTAAAACTGCAAAACAAAACAAAGACACATGTTAAAAATCGTCAAAAATTCAAACTTTGAAAATTTTGGTAATAAACATTCTCATTCGCCCAAACGGGGGTACGAATGAGAAATCCATAAGGTACGAATGAGAAAGTTTGATGGTACGAATGTATTGATTTTGATAAAAAGTTTCATTCGTCCAAACTTTCTTTATTCGACCGGTTGGTTATCTCCTTCGCCCATTCGAAAGGGTCGAAGGTGACTGTTCTTATTTTAAATTTTCAATTTTGAAATTCAAGTTTTCTGATCATGTTCTTTTGATTGGTATTGCACCTAACAATGCCGATTAACCATACTATACTAACAAATTCATCAATTAATCATTATATATGTGTTTTCAATTAAAACTAGGGTTCTAAACACAACAGATGATCAATTGATCAACCTGTTGGTTTTGAATCCATGGTTTAAAGTTATTCTCCCCCTAAAACACACATATAATGAATCCCAATCAGCAATTGTCACAATGAAGTTGATTATAAGCAGTTTTAATAGTTAGGGCTCGAAACATAAAAACAGGGATTAAGTCCATCAATCCTGAGTGTTAACCTGTATAAGATAGTGGAAAATGATCAGTGTTTAGAGACGAACACAATGATATGATTCAAAATGGCAAAGCAACAAGGTGAGGTTAAGATGAAAATTCTGAAAAATTTTTGAATGGGTTCGAATGAGACTGGATGGTATATATAGGCATCCTCCTTCGCCCATTCTATACGTACGAAGGAGAAACTTTTGTCTCCTTCGACCCTAGTGAAAGGTTCGAATGAGCCAAAAGGGTTCGAATGAAACATATGTTCAAGAACACTCTCCTTCGCCCGTTTAAAACATATGAAGGAACATGAAAAATCCCACATTCGACCAACCGAATGGGCGAATGAGAAATGGGATTTTTGATAAATTTTCCAAATCTCAAAAACGAGTCCCGGTCCAATTATTTTCCAACTTTTAAGCATCCAACAATCATATTTTCACAATTAAAAAGTTACAAAGCTCAAATGGTGTAACAAGGTTTAGAAAATCGACATCAACCACCATCAGTTATCAAAAATAAGATGGAAATGAAAAATCTTTTTGGATTTTCTAAAGTTTATGCTAAAACACACCTAAAATCTTTTTGAGTTTTGTAATTTTTGACGAGAAAATAAAATGCAGAAATGTAAATGAAAAACTGTAAATGTTTTTGGAATTTCCGGTAAAGGGATCATATCAGTTATTGAGAAATCTGATCACACCATTGATCTTTTGAATTATTATCATTAAAGACAATGTGTGATCTGGCAACTGCTGATATTGTGATCCACATAAACTCACATGCAGACTTTTGTGCAGTGCTTTAAACTGATACTGATATTTATAGTATAAACATAATTGCATGTGGTTCCCACACACACGACATACTCCCGTATCAAGAAGTAAATATACAAAGACTCATTGTAAAGCGTGATTATGCTTTCGTCGTCTGTAATTTTACAAGGTATAATGCACAGAGGTATACAGGTCAGCAAATTAATGCAGCAAAGTAACATATGCACTATACCAGGTTGAGGACTGATATTAATCATGATTTGCATCAGTGATTAATACGATGTAATAGATAATCTTTGATCATCATATAACATGGAAAGTTCCTCAATTCGGTAACTTTAGGATTTGGCATAAAGCTCTTTTATAAAGACACCCTATCTGATCTAGGTCCGTAATGACTTACAGCAGAAGATCAGAGAGGCTATCCCCAGACAACTAATAACATAACACCCTAAACCTCCGAGTTTTGTACAAATACCCTATCAAACGAAATTACGGTACTAAGACCATATGCCCATGAGGAGTTCATCCACACAACAATTCGTTTGATATGTATGTATCAGGCACGCAGTAATAGGTCTACGAAGCCTATCAGCACATCGCACAGACTCAGACACACGCCCTATATAGCAGTACATTACTTAGAATGTGTCAGATCCCCACTGATGTACTATCATTTCCCTTTATACTCCAGGAAATCATTTTTGATTTTTCTGATTTTTATAGATTTTCGAATTTACTGTTCCCAAGGATAAGCTGGAGCATTTCAAATATGTGACTGCCCAGATATCGTTTGTTCACAGAAATCTGACGGCATTAATCTAAGGGAAGAAGATATAGCAGTCAGCAAAGAAATTTTCTAATTTTTATGGTTTTGAAATTTTTCAATGTTTTTGGTTTTTCGAAATTTTTCTGAAAAGCAGTAAAAATTTAAACTAAAAAGTGATAGACTGAGGTGGTGATCAGTCCTGTTTTTCTTTAATACCATTAGCTTTCAAAAGATAATCAAATCTGGATTTGTCAAAAGCTTTGGTAAAAAGATCTGCGCGTTGGTAATCAGTGTGGATTTTGACCATATCGATCAACTCTTTAGCATAACAATCACGGATAAAATGATATTTAATCCGGATATGTTTAGCCTTTGAGTGATTTACTAAGTCTTTTGTTAATGCGATTGCGGCCTCATTATCACAGTAAATAGGGGTTTTAAGAAATTGCAAACCGTAATCCACCATCTGTTGTTGGATCCAAAGAACCTGTGAGCAGCAGCTCGATGCTGAAACGTATTCTGCTTCACATGTGGATAGTGCAACTGCGGTTTGTTTCTTGCATTGCCAGGTCACGAGCCTGCTCCCCATAAACTGACATCCAGCCGTTGTGGATTTGCTGTCTTTGTCACAGCCGCCCCAATCTGCATCACTAAAAGCGATTAGGTCAAAATTATCATCATGAGGGTACCAAAGTCCTTTCGATGGACAACCCTTCAGATATCTAAGGATACGCTTGACAGCTGCAAGATGACTCTGTTTCGGCTTCGATTGATATCGTGCACAAAGACATGTCGCAAACATTATATCCGGTCTAGACGCGGTGAGATACATCAGAGATCCGACGATTGCTCTGTATGTAAATGGATCAGTCAGCTCCCCCTTAAGGTCAACTCCAATCCCGTGATTAGGTTGTATCGGGGTATCCATCGGCTTCGAATCATCCATCTGGAATCGGCTCAAGACTTCAGAAACGTATT
The DNA here is from genome assembly GCA_030844895.1 of Ambrosia x helenae. Taxonomy (NCBI): domain Eukaryota; kingdom Viridiplantae; phylum Streptophyta; class Magnoliopsida; order Asterales; family Asteraceae; genus Ambrosia; species Ambrosia x helenae. Next base: position 43,817,738 of record CM061233.1, read on the forward strand.
TCGTCTGGTGAATAAAGATCCCCGTTGGTCTTTGCTCCACCTGCAAGCCTAGGAAAAACTGCATTTCTCCCATTGCGCTCATTTCGAACTTTTCCTGCATAACTTTTTCAAATTCCCTGCACAGAAGTTCGTTAGTTGACCCGAAAATAATATCATCAACATAAATTTGTACAAGAAGCAAGTCATCTCCTGCTCGTTTCGTGAACAGTGTGCAGTCTACCAGTCCGCGTTTAAATCCTTTCGAGAGAAGATACGTGCTCAGCTCCTCATACCATTGTCTCGGAGCCTGGTGCAACCCGTAGAGAGCTTTGTTTAACACATAAACCTTATCCCGGTGAATAGGGTCCTCAAAGCCTGGCGGTTGACCTACGTAAACTTCCTCTTTGACCACACCGTAAAGAAATGCGCTCTTTACATCCATCTGATACACCTTGAATTTCTTCCATGATGCAAACGCTAGGAACATTCGGATAGCTTCCAAGCGTGCAACCGGTGCATAGATTTCATTATAGTCGATTCCCTCAACCTGATGAAAACCTTGAACGACCAAACGAGCTTTGTTTCTCACTATGACTCCTCTATCATCCTTCTTACACTTAAACACCCATTTGGTTCCAATTTTCTTTCTTCCTGGGGGAAAATCTGTCAGTGTCCATACACCGAGTTTCTGAAATTGTAACAACTCTTCTTGCATTGCTTCCACCCAGGCATCATCCAAAAGAGCTTCCTTGTACGTCCGCGGTTCGACCTGCGAAACATAACAAGCAAAAGACCAGTCATTTTGAAAACCAGATTTCTGTATTTTGGCATATAAAGCAAGATTGCCAATATTTTCTGGTGCTTGAGCATTTCTCAACTGCCCTCTTGTCATCACGCTGCTACCAGGATCACCAATAACCTGTTCAAGCGAGTGTATCCGATGTATCCGAGATTCCGGATAATCAGGTACTTGTACTCCCGTTTGAGTTGTCAAATTCTCTGTAGAAACCAGATCATTACCCATATTCGATGTTGAAGCATCAGTATTAGTTGGGTTCACTGGTGGTGTCACTGTAGCATTGTCCAGAATAGCTTCACTTGTTGCATCATCGTCTTCATCTTCTGAATCTGATGAATTAAGCGTTGTAGAAGCTTCTTGGAACACCTCTTCTTCCATCACAGGAGCAGTGGTATCATTAGAAGTTGCTTGGGGATTTACAGTGATCGGACGCACTAACGGTGAAGTTACGGCGTTTTCGACCTCGTAATATAAGCGAAGTACAGCTTCTTCAACCATGCTATCTAGATTGAATGATTCAAAGAAGTCTTTGTAATCAAACATCCAATCTGGTCCTCCACCCTGTACATTTTGTGTGTATCTTTGTACTTCGACATTAGCCCACTCCTCGACTTTTCTAGTTCTTTTGTTGAATACCCATTTTAGTGGGGTTGCATATCCAACAAAATAACCTTCTTCAGCCTTTGGTGCGAACTTCTCCGAAGGATTCAGCATTGTACACGGGGCACCAAATGGTTCTAGATACTCCAGATTCGGCTTGCGTCGGTTCAACAGCTCATAAGAAGTTTTTGCCAAACTTCTTCACTGTTAAAACACGGTTTAGAGTATAACATGCTGCGTAAATAGCTTCGTTCCAGAACATGACTGAAGATTTGAATCCGCAAGCATAGTTCTCGCCGTCTCGATTAGAGTCCTGTTCTTTCTTTCTGCGACACCGTTCTGCTGGGGTGTATACGGAGCGCTATATTCATGATGAATTCCCTTGTTTGCACAAAGATCCTCCATCTGAGCGTTTTTGAACTCCGTCCCATTATCACTCCGGATTCGTTTGATCTTTAGACCATATATATTCTCCAGACGTGTAAACAGAACCTTCAGGTTGTCAAAAGTGTCGCTTTTCTGATGCAAGCACATGACCCATGAAAATCTAGAATAATCGTCAGTCACCACAAGACAGTACAATTCCCCGGCATGACTTTTACGTCTGACTGGACCGAATAAGTCCATATGCAAACGCTCAAGCGGTAGTTCAACGGAATTGACTTTCTTTGGTCTATGGGCCTGTTTGTGCTGCTTTCCCTTTTTGCAACTAACACACTTGTCATTCAAATGGAAATGTTTCACATTAACTCCCGTGACAAGTTCATTCTTCACTAACTGGTTCATCTTTCTCAAATGGATGTGTCCCATTCTCCTGTGCCACATTATAGATTCTTTTTCTGTAGCCTTAGAGAGGAAACACGTGACTTGGCCATGGGTGGTCATTGCTTTGGACATATCGAGAATATACAAGTTGTTTACTCTCGGTGCCTTTAGCATCACCCACTCTTTTGGAAGTTCAAACCCAGGTTTCAAGATATAGCAAGATTTGTCATCAAAATACACAGAAAATTGTTTATCACAGATTTGACTAACACTGAGCAGATTGTAATCTATCTGTTTCACGTATGATATCCGCTCAAATGTCACAACCCCATTGCTTACACTACCCTCCATCGTAATGTAGCCTCCTTTATTTCCAGCAAATGCTACATAACCTCCGTTTATGTTTTTGATATCAAAGAGTAGCGTGAGGTCCCCTGTCATGTGACCAGAAGCTCCACTGTCAACAATCCATAGGCTGCTAACAGGGCCAGCTGGAGCTCCCTGCACATATCAAGTAAAGCAGTTAGATCTTTCGGGGGACCCAAGCCTGTTTGGTCTTGGGTCTTTGAACAGGTTGTTTCAAAGATTCTTTTGATTCACAAACATCTTGGGTTCTCTCAACCCCATTCTTTTCACACTCAACTTTCTTTTTCTCACTCTCAACTTTCTTTTTCTCAATTTTCACATTTTGTGAAGTTGAGGCACCTTCAGACTCCTTAGATGACCAAGATTGTTCAGACCTTTTCAAGATCCGGATCTGAGATTTTGAGGTCTCAGCCGGTTTCTTTACTTCGTCTTTACATGCAACCTTCTTGGTTACCTTCTCTGATTTAACAGAGACAGGTCCAACTGCTTGTTTTCCATTAGGTTTAGGAGCAACCTTTTTGTTATCAGCAGTTGAGTTCATCACAGGTTTCTTTACCGGTTTATCAGTGGCTATCCAGTTGCGCTTATCATAAGTCATCGGACGGTTTTCCCTCTTGTTGTAAAAATTGTTTTGATTATAATACGGTGCTTGTTGAGGGAAATACCGTCTTTGTGGATAACAGTAGTTGTCAACCGGATAATCATGATGTTGCCTCATCTCCACCTCGTGCCTCTTGTGTCGTACGTACGGGCAGGCGGCAAGTAAATGTCCCCTTTCCCCGCACTTATAACACGCACGGTATTCTTCATAGTTTTCTTTGATCGGCGACTTGGAAAAACTAGCAATGGGATATCGATCAACCATGCATTGTTTCCTTAAACTCTCAGGAGCTGGTTCCTTCGAGTAAGTCGGTTCAATAAAAATGTTTGCTTTATCAACTGGCAAAACAAATTGTGTGACATTGACCTTGGCATCTTTATCCGAATAAATTTTCTCTAAAATTTCTGGAGGAATGTCATTGGTTCGTTCAAATTTTGGAAACCAAATCGTACTTTCCTGCCAGATCTTTTCAATTTTGGAATAATTGACAAATTTAATCGGATATTCATCATCAGACAAAATCTTATCGGAGCCTTGCATCCGATAGAAAATTTTCACAGGTTTGTCACACGATTCGTTGCTCGTTTCATTAGGTTTCTCAGATTTAATCTCATTTTTCTTTTCAACCGGTTTAACCACATTTTTCTCAGATTTAGTTTCATTTTTCTTTTCAACCGGTTTACTCACATTTTTCTCAATTTTCTTTACCTCTTTCTTTTCAACACTCTTACCAACAGACTTTTCAGTTTTCTTAACAACATTCTTACGATGAGCATTTGCCATGGGATGAACGATCTGAGATGGTGAGACTGGCTCAGTAGTGATTATATGATTTTCATCAGGGATATCACTTTCATTTTCATCCGTCTCAGATTGTTCATCTTCTTCATCAGAATCATCAGCAGCGACCACACCCTCATTGTTTCCTAAAACAGGTCTCACATCAGAATACGGGTCTCCGACACTAGAAGTGTTGGGCTCGTTTTCTGATGTGGAGTCAGAATTGACTAAAGTCTCAGGTGGTATTGCATGTAAATTATGGTTTTCGAACAACACCGGAGATGGGACCGCCTTATAGTTTGCACTATTCGACTGGGAGGGTTCTTCTATGATATGGTCAACTACATATGCAATGTGCTTATAACTTTCTAACTTCTTGTTCACCTTTTCAGCGAAGCACTTGATGGTTGCCATTTCTAACTTGGTGTTTTCCATTTCATTAATATAGTTATTAATGGCAAGCTGTTTTATTGACAAAGTCTTTTTGAGTTCAGACACATCCTTTTTATAACCATCAAGAACTTTGTTGAAATCTTTGAAATCTTTTTGATAAATCTGACAGTTTATTTTGGCACTCTCAAGTTGTACCTTGAGAAGCTTATTTTCATCTGTCAGTTTTTTAAAATCCGCACATTTAACACATTTAACACACACTTTAGATTGAGATTCAGAACTTACTGGTTTAGGAGGTTCTGTCATTGCCATCAAGGCGAAGTGAGCTTCCTTCCCTGCGAAGAATTTGGAGTAGTCAATCTTGGTGCACGCATCATCCACCATGCACGACTTGCGGGTCATAAGGAAATCAGCTTCAGCTAGCAATTGATCAATGTCATCATCTAGTGAATTCACACTAGCTTCCGAATCAGAATCCCTCTCCATATCCGAATAAGCTGAATCATAGTGCTCTCCAATATCCGTGACAGAATCAAGAATCATACCAGATTTCTTGTCTTCACTCTCAGCTATCACATCCTCATTCACTTCCTCTATTTTCAACTCCGACACTTTCTCAATCACAACCTCCTCTTTAATCTCCTCATTCTCATCCAGACTCATCTTCTGTGCCACACAAGTCACGTTTCCAGCAGTAATCTCCTCCACCCCCAATTGCATACCCATCCAATCAAAACCTTCATCTTTCTGAATCACAAGTGCTTGGTTTTGATTGTCAGTTTGGTTTTGGTTTTGAGTGTTAGGTGTAGAGATAGGAACAATGGTTCGGTTTGGATTTTGTTGAGATTGGTTTTGAGTTGTGGGTTGTCTAGTGTTGGTATTTTGTTGTGTATGTTGACGGTTCTGATAATTCTTTTGAGGTTGAAAGCTTGAGATGTTGGGACTGTTGTATGAAACTTGATTTTGGTTTTGGTTTTGTCTGTTTTGGTAAGTTGAATTGAACGGGTTTCGATTACCTTGCTGTGCAGGCTGTGTACACTCTCTTTTAAAATGACCCTTCTCACCACAATTGAAGCATGTAACTTTGGCTTTGTTGAAGCCGTATGTGGTGTTCGGAGAAGTTGAAAGGTCAGTTCTTCCAGTCTTCTGAATAAAGTCAGTGGCTCTCCTCATTATGCTTGCAAAAGCCCACTGAATGTCCATAAGCTCCATCTCCTCTTTATCGATTTGTGCATAGTCCTCATTGGTGAGATTGTTGTTTCCAATCTGACTCGCAACCAAACCGTTGTATGATGCAACCATAGCAGATACTAGAGCAACATGCTGTTGAGCAATTTCAACAGTCACATTGTTAAGATTCGAGGTCTCTAACACAATCGGACTTTGATTTGAGTGTGCTTGAGTAATCTGCATCTGATTCATGTGAGGAGTATATTGTTGTTGTTGTTGAGGTTGACTTGCTGTGTAGCAGGCAGCTTGTTGTAATGGTGAAAAAGGTGGAATAAAGTTTGGTGTTTGATATGATTGTGGTGTGTATGATGGTATGTATGATGAAGTTTGGGCAAGATAGTTGATTGGTGGTTTTGTGGGTTCAACAACATTGGATACACATGCAATGTGAGGAGCAACATTTGAAGTAGTGCTTGAAGCAGAAAGAGAGTTAGATGTACCACTCACATACAAATCTGGATTCTGTGGAATCTGAGCTCTCTTGGCTTTCCTCTTCTCCTCCATTTCTTTGTTTTCTAGCTTTTGAATGAACTCGTTGATAGTCCAATACTGGTATGCATCCTTTTCCTTCAACACTTCAATGTGTTGGTTCCAGTATGGTGGTAAAGCATCAGCAAATTTATCCACCAGTTCTGACATTGGTATGCTGATCTCATAACTCGAAAGTTCTGTGAGCAAATGGCAATACCGTGGAACCAACTCTTTTAGAGTCTCATTGCCCATGTAGCTAAAGTTCTCAAATTCTTTCCGAAGCTCTTCCATCCTCAGCTTCCTTGTCTTCTCATTACCATCATGTCGGTTTCTCAGCATATCCCACAATTGTTTGGATGTTGTACACGATCCAAACTGATGCTGCAAATCAGTGTTGATCGCCTGGGATAGCTGAGAAAATGCCTTCTTCTCGATCGCAAACCTCATTTTCTCATCATCCGCCAAATTCTCCAAAGGTATCGGTTCACCAGTATTCTCCAGAATAGGAGCAACATAACCCTTTACTATCATCTGCCATGCCTCGGCTCCCTCAAGTCCTTGTCCCTCCACATGGATCTTGAACTTCGTCTTCCATGTGTTGTACTCCTTCATGTCCATTTGCTTTGGTGGACGATTGCCGCTTCCTGAGGAAAGATCATGAATAAGTGTGGATATGGCATTGGTCGTCTGCGAATGAACTGCAGCTGCTGCTACTCCCCAATAGTTGTCAATTGGTTGTTGTAATGGTTGAACAACTTGTTGAGGAGCCGAACTAGTCATAGCCATGTAATTGATTGGCTGGGATGGTGGACTAGTCTTCTGGGCTTCAACTGACCATGGATCTTGTGTTGTCTGCTGTTGTGGTGCTTGAGTAGGTCTTGGCGTTGTTGGGAAGTTCCACATCTTGACCTGTAAACGTTTAAACACGAAAAGATTAGAAATGTTATAAAACAGGATACTCTTTCGTATTATCGAACGTGCGAATGAGAAATAATCTTCTCCTTCGACCGTTTTGATTTATACGAATGTGGACTGAAATCACAAAATCTCTTTCGACCGCTTTCTTCTCTCGTTCGACCGTTTTCCTTCTCCTTCGACCGTTCGATCAATCGAAGGTAACACCAATGGGCGAATGAACAAAATAAGCAATGAAAGTCTACGTTCGACCACTAAACCACCTCCTTCGACCACAAAATCCCTCTTTCGACCAAATAAAATTCCACTTTCGACCACTCTCTCTACGTTCGACCCCTGAGAATTCAAAAACGGTTATTCTTTGAAAATCCGTTAATTTTGATCATGTTTATCAAATGTTGATGGATATTGATGATCTAAATCAGGTTTTGAATCGGAATTGATTTGGAACAACTTTAATGAAGAGAATTATCCAATTTAACCTTGAAATCAAGTTGTAATAAATCAAAATCTTATTAATTCAGTTTGTTCAATGAAAACAGAAACTTTTTGACCAAAATTGGGTCCAAATCAACTGAGAAACTATTAATTTGTGGTTGTTTGATCCAGAATGGCTCTGATACCACTTTGTATGTGCGTTAATGGATCGTATAACAACAAAGAATGATCAAACAAGTTAGTTTTAGGTGCGGAATCCCTAAAACAATCACAAAATAATAGTCAAACAGATCAAAACAAGCAAATCATCATTTTCAAAAGCTTTTCATTAATTAACAACTCGATTACACGTTTAAAGATGATACAAACAGAGTAAGAACGTGAAAAGAGCTAAATAAACTTCTAGAGAGAATATCAGAAAGTGGAGGGAATAATATGTCAAAAAGTTACATTCAAAAATCAAGCTTGTCTATTTATAGACTGCACATTCGCCCATTTTGTTCATGCGAATGTGCAGGTTCGCCCAAACTGTCTGGTCGAACCAAGCTATACAATAAACTATATTCACATTCGTACAAAGCTCTTCCTTTGCACCTTCTGATCTTCATTCGCACCTTCCAAAACCTTCCTTCGTACCTACAAAAACACCTTCGCACCAACGACATTCACCAAAACAAGTTTATTGTTCAATCCGAAGCACTAGTCGCACAACTGCATCTACAGATTTCTCAATAACTGATATGATCCCTTTACCGGAAATCCCAAAACATTTACTGTTTTATCTTTACTTTTCAGCATTTTATATTTCTCGTCAAAAATGCAAAACTCAAAAAGATTTTAGGTGTGTTTTAACATAAGCTTTAGAAAATCCAAAAAGATTTTACATTTCTATCTTATTTTTGATAGCTGATGGTGGTTGATGACGATTTTCTAAAACTTGATGGACCATTTGAGCTTTGTAATCTTTAAATGAGAAATAATGACTGACGGATGTTTAAAAGTTGAAAAATATTTTGAACGGGACTCGATTTTGAGATTTGGTAAAATTTTCAAAAATTCCATGTTTCATTCGCCCCTTCGTTGGGTCGAAGGTAGAATTTTGTCTGCTCATTCGTATGTTTTAAACGGTCGAATGTGAGTGTTCATGTGAAAATTTCACATTCGAACCCTTTTTCTACATTCGAACATTTTAGTAGGGTCGAAGGTAGAAAAAGCATCACATTCGACCTAGTCAAACGGTCGAATGTGAAGCCTATATAACCTAATCTCTGCACATTCGACCCCATTCGAAAAATTTTCAAATTTTCTAAGATAGGGTCACCTTGTTGCTTGTGATTTTTAGATTGTATTATTGTGTTCGTCTGATTCCACTGATCTTTTTACACCATTATTTGCAGGTTAATTCCTAATATCCACTTCATAATCAAAGATTTTCAGTTCGAGCTCTAACTGACTAAAAACATGGATTGAAATGTATTAATTGGCCATCATCTTGATTGGGATTCATTGATTAAGTGTTTTAGGGGGAGATTATCCAAAAACATAGGGTTAAACATCAATATATTGCATAATCAATTGTTACAGTTTTTCGAACCCTAGTTTTTGGATTAAAAACACATAATCAATGAATGATTGTTGAAATTGATAATTGGAAAAGCTTAATCGGTAGTATTAGGTGCTTTTCAAATCAAAATGGCAGTTTATGACGATCAAAATCAAATTCTGAATTTTGGAGAAGATGAACAGTCACCTTCACCCATCACAAACGGTCGAATGTGACAGTTTGGGTGAAGGAGAATGTTTATTTGGGCGAATGAAGTTTAAGTGGTCGAATGAAGAAATTTTTCAAAATATTTTAAATTCGAACCCTTAGATCTTCACATTCGTACCTAAAATTCATCATTCGCACCAACGAACTGGTCGAATGTAGGATTTGAAAACCAAAATTTTTCAAGTTTTTGTTTTGTCCATTTTTAACATGTTTGTTTTGATTTGTTTTGCAGCTTAAATATGTCTAAACAGGAAAGTGCGAGTGTTCCTGCTGGATCATCTTCGAAGGCAGCTGAGAAAGAAAAGAGTGTTGATCTACCATTTGAATCCGCACACAACTGTTGTGTGTATTTAGGTGATGTGAAGAAACATACTGAGTTTGCCGGGATTATAGAGTTCTTGAAGAGGAGTAGAGTGATTGACGCGATTGCTACACCAGCTATTATTTACCATGATCACCAACAGGAGTTCTGGACCAATGCGAAGATGGACTTCTGGGAAGGTGAATCGTCACTCGTTAGTACGATTCAGGGGGAGCTGGTGATTGTTTCTGAGAACGATATAAGAGAAGCGTTGAAGTTAGAGGATGCTAAGACGGATCCCAGAGAGTTGACGTGGACTGAACAACGGAAATGCTTTCTACGAATGAAGTATAACGGACCTATCACTGACGGTTCGTTACATAAAGGAAAGCTATGTCCTCAGTTCAAATACCTTGCACATGTGATGATTCATGTTTTTGGATCAGCAGCTGGTGGATATGATTTGATGAGGAAGAGTATCTGCTCATTGATGGTGGCTTTAATATTGAACAAACCGTTCAATGTGTCTGGGATGCTGATGGAACACATGTTAGAACCTGTGAGAGGGTTAAGGAGCAGGAAATTCTTGTTATATCCTCAATTTCTTCAGATGATCTTTGATGCTAAGTACAAGAAGTTGAAGAGAGATCCTAAGCAGATCATTGTTCAGGAGCACATGAATGTGAACACGCTTGCTAGGATGAAGGCGTATAAGGGTGTTCCACTGAATGAACGACCACCGATGAAGAATCTATTTGGTCACCTGATCAAGATAGATTATACAGACCCAGGTTAAGATAAGGTGAGACATGCTAACAGTGAATCAGATGAAGACAATCCTTTACATCCAGTAGACCCTGATGCTAAACGAAAGCGTCAAGTGGTGAATGTTAGAGCAAAGAGTGGAAAGGGTAAGGAAAAAGAAACTGAAGCAGAAGCTGAACCAGCTAAGAAGAAAGTTTCTAGAAGACATAAGAGTATGGCGAAGAAAGGGTTGCATTTGGTAGACGAGGCATCCGTAGATTCTGAAGAGACGCAAGTGGATGAGAGATGGGATTCTGACGCAAAGATAGTGAAGAGCACCACACCCAAGGCCACTGTGGCTGGTGAGTCTGTCAGTCTTAATAAGTCGTTGGAGGAACAGAGTACTAAAAGCCCAATTCATATAGATGAAACTGATGAGGGTTTAGGCTTGGGATCAGAAGATTTTCCTGGATCGCCAAAGCAAGGGGAGAAACAAAAGAAACCCCAGTTCAAGAAGAAGGAGAAGGTTTTAAGACCAATGGAGAAGAGAGCTAGAGATATAGAAACACTGATTGCTGGTAAGAAACTGCCACCAGCATCTAGCTCAAAATCACCGGTTGCAAGTCCAGCTGTAAAGAAGCAGAAGACAACATCAGGTTTCGAGAAAAAGACTGATTTACCTGTTAATGAGTTTAATGATACACTGGATAGAGTGCTGAAGAAGATAAAGAAAGGAAAGTTGCCTGCTGTTGCTGAAGCTTCTACACCAAAGGTCACAGTTGATAGTGATGTGATAAATGCTGTGAACCGGAAGCTAGCTGACATGATGAAAATAATCAATCAGCAGAAAGCAGAGATAGAGCAATTGAAAAATAACGACAAGAAGATGCTAGACGTTGTTGAAACATCTCATGACAATCAGGAAGCTCTTGAAGCCAAGATTAAACAACTTCGAAAAGAAAACAAGAAATTGTTAAAACACGAACAGAGAAACACCAGGAGATTTATGGTATTAAAAGAGGAGAATAAGAAGCTGAAAGAGAGTAACAAGAACATGGATAATTTGATTAAAGACTTGTACTCTAGAGCTCCTCAATTGCAAGCTGGTGAAGAGGATAAAGAGCGAGACGAAGAAGAAGTTGATTTCAAACCATCTGATAATGAAGAGGAAGAAGATGAGGATTTAGATGATGATGCTGGTGATAATCCTCAGAAGAAAAGGACAGATGATAGTGACAATGATGGTTCTGATGATAATGATTCTGGAGAAGGAAACAGCTCTGCGAGTTCAGATAGTGATGATGATGATGACGATACTGATAAATACAAATGTGAGAAAAGAGGATCTGGAAAAGGTGAACGAGGATCCAACTCAAAAGCTCCTGGAGGATCTGTTGATGATGATACGGTCTTTTGGAATGAGAAGCTAAGATCGCTATCAGACGATGATAAGAAGATGTATCGCCAGATGTTAACAGATGGAGTTTGGACGATAGATATGACTAGCAGATTTTCAGAGATCTTTGAATCCAGTGACAGGATACTTGAATTGGAGTATAACGATCCAGATTTGGAGGATGGAGAAGTTTCTGCAGCGATATCGAAAGAGATTTTAGAAGGTTTGGCGAAACAGGTTGGGAAGACGTTGGAAGAACTATTGATTGATAATCAGATTCCCAACTTACCTGAAAAAGAAGCAGGTAATCATTCAGATGATCTAGATGTGCCTGTATTCGAGGAGGTTGAGATTGAAGACATAACGAGTGAAGAATATCCAGAATATTTCAAGAAGGATAAAGATTCTGGATTTGCTGAGTTTACTGATGAATTGTTGAAAGAAGCCGAGAAACTTGCTCAGGAAAAGAGTAAGAGATTCATTGAAGAAGTATTTCCAGGGCATGATAAACCAAGCATAGAACAATCTGATAGTTTGAAGGAGTTATTGAGGAAACTGAAGGAGAAAGAGGTGAATCGTCCTAAGACAGAGATTCAGGGAAGTTTTTACAAACTACACAATGAGATGTTCAAAGGAAGAGCGTTGGGATGGAAGTTTGTGAAACAGTTGAAATGTGTAGCTGTTAAATGGGAGAAAGGAATACTTTATTTTGAAAGATTTCATGATCTGAAGACACTTCCTTACTGGGCGATTCGAGATGTGTGTAGACATCAGTTGACTGGATCTGTAAATGATCATGTTGCTTATTTTGTTGATCGTATGGCGAGAGAAAGCAGGACGAAATGGAATTTGTTTACTCCTCAGTATCCTAAACGGATTGTTCATAAGAAAGAGATTGATGAGATAACTGGTATGCCCAAAGTGACGTTGAAGTACAAACCACCGAAAGTGTTGAAACACATTCCTTTGATGCAGATCCCTCAACACTTTGCTAAAGATTTCATCTGGTGGTACTATGACTGGAAAACTGCAGAGGCTGTGATTGTTTTGAAAGATGGTGTGAAAGATTTCAAGAAAATACACATATTTGATCCTATGTGGTTGATTAACTGCTCACATGAGGATATCATTATGTTGTATTATAATCCGATTTACAGTGAGGTGAAGGATTGTGATCAAGCAACCAAATACCAACGTGTGGTATTCCTGTGCTTTGCTTATGATATAAATGCTGGATGTGATTATGACAAGAAGCTTGGTAAGTTTGTGAAAGTTCAAGATGTTCCTAACGTCAAGAAGAAAAAGCCGAAACAAGTTTATGCACCGGTGATGACCTTAGAACAAAAGAAGCTTTTACACATAAAGCTGATGAACAAAAGAATGGACCAAGAGCGTAAACAATCCAAGCAATAGTCGAGGGGGAGTTTGTAGATGCATTTTGTGCGACTAATGCTTTGGATTACATTTAACATATGTTTTTGTGTTTAGTCGAATGGTCGAAGGAAGATTTATATGGTCGAAGGAGAGTTTTTGAACGGTCGAAGGAGACTTGAAGGTGCGAAGGAGAACTGGAGATCGAAGGTAGATATAGATGTTAATGTATTGCTTGGTTCGACCAGTATGTTTGGTAGAACCTGCACATTCGACCATACTATATGGGCGAATGTGCAGGCCTATATAAGGCCAAGTTCATTTGTGAGATGTAACTTTTTGACATTATGTTTTCCCTCCACTCAGTGTTCTCCCTAGGGTTTTGAGTCAACTTTGTACACGTCTTTTATTGATTATTAACATCTTTTTAACGTGTAATTGAGTTTGATTATTAATGAAATGAATGTTTTAATGATGATTTCTGCGTTTTGTTGATATTATTATCATTTTGTAACTGATTCAAGGATTCCGCACTTGAATTAGTAGACTTGTTTGATCAATTCAATTGTTATTGTCAATTCAATCCTTCTACAATATACCCAAAACTGAAAAACCTGCAAGAGTATTATCTGTCAAATCTCTAGTCACTGGAATAGTCGTTTCTTTCCTGGTTGCTGGCCATATCACAGTCTTCATTTTGTCCCCAGTGCGATGATCATACACCTTTCCATATGTCCTTACCCACGACTGTGCAGTTTTCATATCCTGAAAATCACGTTTAGCATTCTCTTCTAACCATCTTCGGAGTGCAAAACCTGTCCTTGTCTGGGAAGTCAATTTTTCACGATAAGGAGCCTTCATTAGTTCTGTGAGATCTACCTTAGTCCAAGACTCAAAGTCTGATCTTTTGCAATAATACTCGACTCTCCCATTGTTTCTCTTGACAAGCCATTTACCTTTCTCTTCACTGAACATCCAACTCTTTATCCCTGATCTATCTCCATACAAGTCAAAACGATCCTTTCCTGTATCTACCATAAATCTGTCTGGTTCACGTTGATTCAGTGAGTCTTCTTTTGCCTTATTTGGAATCACAATTCTTCTTTTGGGAATCACCTTCTTCTTGCTTCGATTCGGTCTCAGTTCATTGGCAAAATACTTTCTCAAACCTTCAGCAGCTAATGTATCAGAGTCTTCAAAATCACTACCAATTTCATCTTCTAATGTAAACTCTTCATTTCTCGCAGAATCTGACTCTACATCTTCAACAAATTGATTAACGACCGGAGTACTCTTTTCTTTGAATTCTGATCCAAATCTGTTCTCCAACTTCTGAGCCAAATCTATGACAACTGCTACCACATTTCCCATGTTTGCTTGAAGTTCTTTGATCAGTTTGTCCTTTTCTTTAACAGATTCTTCAAGATCAATGATTCTGATATCTTTAAGAATTCGTTCCTGTTCCAACACAATCATTCTTCTTCTCAAATCTACAACATCGGCATCTTCAAATTTATCCACTATATCCTCGAGCATAGCATACTTTCCTCTTAACTCATCACCTGAAAGACTTCCACCAGCTACATTTGAACTTTCCGGTTCTATATGAACAAATGAAGCAAATGGATTTTCAGATAATACAATAACATTTGTTACCTGAGGCTCAATTTCCACAACTTCCTCTGCACTTGAGTTGTTTTCGGCATCAACACTACTTGTCTTCTCGGATTCAGTAGTACCATGTTCAGTTAACTTGGGCACATCAAATGACATCTCTTTAGTAGATTGGTTCAACATAGGTTCACTTATAAGCACACCTGGTCTTGGATCTCTTCTTCTTCTTCGTTTCAACGGTCTTTCTAGCTCAGGATCAGTCACTTCATCTTCAGTAGATACATTGACTAGTGTGAGAGGAGGATTCTCAACAACAGTCTTTGCCTTTTCTAACAACACACTCAGCAATTCAGGCGACAATACAGAAGTATCAGTAACAAGTGTTTCTGTTGCCGTCGTTTGCTGTTCCAACTCAGGTTTATCTTGTTCCTTCTCTTCACTAACTTTCTCATACCTACACTCTTTTGACAGATCGGCATCAAATTCATCATCCGACAAGTCAATATTTTCAATAACAACTTTCTCTCCAGAACCTGCAAGTGGGTCTATTATCTGCACGTCGTGATCCTCAGGAATCATCACATTCACACTTTGTTCTAGTTCTGGCAGACCAACTTCTGAAAATCTTCCAAATTTTTCAAGAGAAATAATTTTCCTATACAATTCTTTAGCTCCTTTTCTCTCTTGACACATTAATCCAAACATATTAGGACCTATCATCTTTGCATCAAAGCTATTAACAGTTCTTTCCAAATCCTTATACTTCGCATCTAAGATCATCTTAATAAACCTTGGATACATCATGAATAAGTTCTTCTTCACCCCTTTTAAGTTTCCCAGCATTTCTTCAAACACATATTTGGAGTAGTTGTAATTCCAGTTCATAACTAGAGCTGTAGCACCTAACGCTTGTTTCTTGTTTAAGGAGTCCCCACTACCTTTGTTCCCAGAGATACACATAAGGCATACATGCACCAAAAATCTCCGGTACGGATTCATGAGCTTCCTTTGCACGGTCGGATAACCTCCTTCATAACTCATTTTTCGTAAAACACCTTTAACATCTTCATCAGGATAAGAAACTGGATATTTAGCTTCATCCCAAAATAACAAAACTTCTCTTATATTATGCTCTGACACGATCACTTCCTTATTCGATTGTTGAAGTAA
Organism: Ambrosia x helenae; assembly: GCA_030844895.1. Classification (NCBI taxonomy): domain Eukaryota; kingdom Viridiplantae; phylum Streptophyta; class Magnoliopsida; order Asterales; family Asteraceae; genus Ambrosia; species Ambrosia x helenae. The sequence continues at coordinate 43,833,442 of CM061233.1, forward strand.
TCACTTAAACGCCATCCTTCTTGATGAATTTTGCATTTCCCCAGAAATCCTCAATCCACGATTTATACACTAGTGGATTTTCTCTAACTGCATGCGCGATTCTACACAAGTTCAAACCAACAATCATAGAATAAAATAACTTTTTGTACTTCTCGGGAGGATCCAACAAGTATCCAACAACATTATGTTCATTCACAAATCCGGTCTTTGGTTCTCTCTTTGCTTTTCCAGTTTCAACAGCCGCATCACCTGTATCAACTATGTTATCCATATCTGCACAAAACCAAGCAAGTAAGAAACTTATTTAAATATCGATTAACCGAGTGTTTGACCATAAATTTGGTTAAACAAATTTCTTTTAAGTTCAACAAACAAAATAATATTCATTAAACTTGTTTAATTTTTTAAAATGACAATAGTTTCCAAAAATCATATGGGTTTTCGAACAAAATACAAGTTTTCAAAAATATTGATGGTCTTTTCGGATTATAGATTTGTTCTCAAGTTTGACTAGTAAAACCGAGAACTCAATTTTCGTACATGTTCGAGAACCCCATTTTAAATCATATTCAAACACTACATCAATTTTTTTAAGGAAGTTTCCAGATCTTGAATTTTCCCATCGAAAATTGTATCTTGCACCATCAACAACATTATCTTCTATCATCTTCTCCGCCATTTATTATCGCCACCATCATTATGCCACACACCATGAACCAATACCTCATCGTTACCTCGTGGTTATTACTCACATCTAATAATCATCATCAATACCACGCTACACAGCCATCAATCGTCGCTGTAAACTGCCATCGCCTCCTTGCCCGGAAACCCCGTACACCGCCGCTATCATCATCATCATCATACAACCAACACTCACCATAAACACCACCAACCCCAGAAGGTCCACCGAAAACCACCATGGCCATCACTAAACCCTGATGATTGCCCCAAAACAAATTCAATTTGGACAAACAAGGGACACACAAGATGATTCAGCCACCACACCATCACCACGACCACCCACTGCTCCGAACCGTGACCCTTTACCATAAACAACCTACATCATCTCCGTCGTTCACCACTCGCTGCTACCGTTTCCAGATCTGAACAACACAATGCCGCCACCACCTTCAATAATAACCCTAACCACTGCCGTTTGCCACTATGTAACTCAAAACTCCATTCAATATCCTAAATCATCAAACCTGTAACTTAATAAACATTATCACAATAAAACTAACAACTTGTTTACCTTATTTAGTCCACGATTGAAGAACGAGACACAGACAAGTCAGGGATTTCGTATGTAGAAGAAGGCAGCAGATTATTGAAGAATAAGAGTTTTGGTTTTTGGTATCAGACTATGGGTCCTCGGTTTCTTTACTCCTTTTTTAAAGTAAGGATGGGAAGAAGAAACAGATAAGAATGACCTTTTTGCTTCCCTGGTGGACCCTATTTAAGATTATGGGCGAAAAACAATTTGAGAACTAGTAATATAAAAGAGAATATATAATTCCCCTGGTGGGCCGTACCCGAGATTTCAATATTTGTATTAAAAATTGAGAACCTTGTATATCCAAGAACTCATTGGTTTTGACTAAGCACATTTTAATATATTTCTCATATAATGGTTACATGCAATTTTATTAGCTAAAACAAACAAAATAAAAATAAAAAAAATAAAGCTTAATCATGGGATTGCTTACGGGATCAAATCACTGTGACTCAGACCGACTACATTTATTAGCACTGACCTAATTTATTTGCTCCGAGCGATTGCCAATATTTGATCCACTTAAACCCTTATGCCTCCGACCTTATTGTATAACCACTCGTGATATTTAAATTATCATGTTTTAGTGTATTATTTATGAGCACTCAACAAGTCACAATCAAGTCCTAGTGTTGTATGTATTACCAGCTATCAAGCAAGTAGTTTCCTTACCACATATTTCACAGTGTCTGCTCTAATATCTGAGATCTGGACTGGGATTAGATTGAGAAAAGAAAAGAATAGATATTTTATCAGAGTGGGATGTAATATACAAATCTAATGATTTCTTGACGATTTCAAAAGATATAGATTTATGGGGTTTTGGACACTAGATGGTCTCTTTTAATGTGCACATTGGCCTCTTTTTTAGATACATATGATCTCTTTTGGTTTTTATTTCATTAAAAGCCTTTTGCCTTTTGCATGGACACATTTGGTCTCTTTTGATCTACAGCACGGTATGTACAGGTCTTTGCTTACGCAAAACAGAGTAAATACCAGAGTTGTTCAGAACAGATCTCAGACCCAGAGCACAGCGTATATCGGGACATCACACCAGCAGTCAAATAGCTAAGCACTAACTCTAAGTAATGTTCCTTTCTGAGGTCATACGCTATCTTCAAGTGCATCACAGGTAAACTTATTTTTACAGTCACGAGAACTGGGCCTATTGACATATCACTTTCAGAGCGTAACTGTTTCAGTTCTGGCCTTACATGAGTCAGCCTTACTCACTAGTGAAAATTCGTATCACTTCCCGTATGATGCAGCAATTCACAAGATAATAATAGAAAATAATTCTCCCCCTAAATTTGTGCATTGTGAGAATTAATGTACAAATTTATGTACAAAATGAAAAGAGTTTTTTTTTTTTTTTTTTTTTGTGAGTGAAACCATTTTAGTCATCGAAACGAATGACTCTCAGAAGAGCCACAAGATCATTGAACCGGGCTCGAACCACTGGCTTTGTGAACAAATCTGCCACATTGTTATCTGTCTGGATTTGCTCCATGGTGATTAGCTGTTGATTGTAGGAATCCCTGATTAAATGATTTTTGATAGGGATATGTTTGGTTTTTGAAAAATAGACATGTTTTTTAACGATTTGAATTGAAGCATCATTGTCACAGTAAATAGGAGTTTCAGGAAATTCCAAACCGTAATCCAGCAATTGATGTTGCATCCAGATGACCTGAGAGCAGCATGCAGAAGCAGCAACATATTCCGCCTCAGCAGTGGACATAGAAACCGCCTGTTGCTTTTTGCATTGCCAAGAGATGAGTCTGTCCCTAAGATACTGACATCCAGCAGTGGTGGATTTCCTGTCAATATCACAACCTCAAAAATTGCTTTCAGAAAATGCATATAATTCAAAGGGAGAATCTCTAGGATAGCAAAGGCCAAGCCTAGGCTTCCCTTTAAGATACCTAAAGATTCTTTTAACAGCAACAAGATGAGAGAGTTTAGGATTACCTTGATATCGAGCGCATTGACAGACGACAAACATGATGTCAGGTCTACTGGCAGTCAAGTACATCAGAGATCTGATCATGGACCGATAAAGGGTCTGGTAAACAACTTCCCCTTTTGAATCAGAGGACAATACTGGACATTCAGCCATAGGCGTATCAGCACTTCGACATTCTGTAAATTGAAACTTGGTTAACACATCATCAACGTATTTCCCTTGATGAATAAGAAATTCCGTGGAGTCCTGATTAACTTGCAACCCTAAAAAACGTCATCTCCCCCAAAGAACTCATTTCAAACTTCTTCCGCATTACCTCTTCAAAATCCTTACACAACTCTTCACCTGTGGATCCGAAAATAATATCATCCACATAAATTTGAACCAGAATCTGATGCTCCCCCCACTTTCTTCAGAAACAGTGTCTGATCAATGACACCACGAACATAATCATGAGCCAAAAGATTTTCAGTCAAAGTGGCATACCAGGCTCAAGGTGCGTCATGTAGTCCATACAAAGCCTTGTCCAGCTTATAAACATGATCCGGGTTCTTTGAGTCCACAAACCCTAGAGGCCGACTGACATATATCTCATGTTTAATCTCCCCATAAAGAAAAGCAGTGTTCATGTCCATTTGATAGAGGTGAAACCCTTGAAGGAAGCGTATGCCAAGAAAAGTCTAATTGCTTCTAGTCTCGCAACTGGAGCATACACCTCATCATAATCTAGTCCCTCTATCTATCTAAATCCTTGTACTACCAACCATTCTTTGTTTCGAATAATAACCCCACTGTCATCCTTTTTATTTCGAAACACCCATCTTGTACCCATTGCTTTCTTTCATGGAGGAAGTTCCACCAGCTCCTAGACCTTTAGTTTTGTGAATTGATTTAACTACTTTTGCATTGCATCCACCCAACTTGATTCTCTTAAAGCCATGGTAATGTGCTTTGGCTCAATTTGGGAAATAAAACATGAATACAAGCATCTGTTAATATCACCTGTTCGAATTCTTTTGATAATTCCTGAACTGATTGGTCCAATTACTTGGTCAACAGGATGATTTCTTTGAACAGGTACTGGTATAGGAGCATCGGGAACGATCTCGGCAGGGATAAATTAGTTAGATTTTCCTGGTTTTCGTCAGCAGTAATCTCAAGATCGATAGCTTCATTCACAATCTCTTGTGTTGCGTCATCGGTAACAATAGTTGGCGTGACAATACTTTCTTCAGGAATCGGATCTTGAAGAGATGATCCAAGCAGATCTGGAGTCGATACTCCTGCATCTGATGGTCGAGTATGATTGTCAGCAATGGAATTCGACGACACATGTGTGGTATCATCTGAAGCTGTGACTGGGGTGATCAGGTTGGCACTCTGAGATGGTAGTATTTCTACATCAATAGTTACTGGAGGTACTGCCACTTGTGTAGAGATTGAAGATGAACTAGATATTGATGGATCTTATGACAATTTATCAGCACAATCAGAAAACAGATTAAAAGATTTGAACAGAGTAGCATAATCATAAACCCAGTTTGGTCCTTGGCATGCATCAGTTGGATTCTCTTCGAGCCATTCCACGTCATATGATTCAACGACTTCTTTGGTATTCTTTCTGCAAACTCTGTAAGATGTCTTCTTGGCATACCCAACGAAATAGCATTCATCTCCCTTGGCATGGAACTTGGAAATAGACTCTTGATGTAACAAAGTGCAAGGACAACCAAAAGTTATGAAATGTTTTACTATAGGCCGTTCTCCATATAGAATCTCATATGGATTTTTCATCTGAGCTTTGTTGAGCAACACCTGATTTTTAACGTAACATGCAATATTCACGGCTTCAGCCCAGAAAAATGTTGGTAACTGGGAATCAAGTAGCATAGTACGCGCGGCCTCAATCAGTGTTCGATTTCTTCTTTCAGCAACTCCATTTTGTTGAGAAGTTTGAGAGGCACTATACTGTGTATCAATCCCTTTCTCATCACAGAAAAGATCCATGACTGAATTCTTAAATTCAGTTCCATTGTCACTTCGAATCCCTTTTACTTTCTTGTTCGTTTGATTTTCAATAAGTACAATAAACCTTTTAAGCAATTCTACAGTCTCACTTTTGTTAGATAATAAAAATACCCAAGTGAAACGTGAGAAGTCATCAGTAATAACTAAACAATATGACTTTCTAGAAATACTAAGAACATTTACAGGACCAAAAAGATCCATGTGTAACAGTTGCAAAATTGTGTCAATGGAGTTTATTGTTTTTGAGAAATGAGGTTTTCTGTGTTGTTTTCCTCATGCACAAGAAACATATTTTTCAATGGTGATTAAATCTTTCACAGGTAAATCACGAACTAAACTACCCTTAGCAATACAATTTAAATTTTTCATGTTATAGTGACCAAGACGGCGATGCCATAACATAGCATCATGTCCAGTAGTTTTAGAAAAAAGACACAGTAACTCTTCAGATGATTTCTTATTCATATCAATGACATTGCATTACCCCTTCGTTCAGATTTTAACAAAATCCAGTCTTCAGGTATAACAATACCTGGCTTTAGAACAAAACAACCTTTATTTGTAAAGTGAGTTGAAAAACCATTGTCACAAATTTGAGATACGCTGAGTAAACTATGTTGTAATTTAGGAACATAGTTAACATCTTTAAAACTTAAAGCACCATTTGTAACAGTACCTTTCTGGGTAATCTTACCCGACTCTCCTCATGCAAAGGAGACAGATCCACTATCGAAATTCTATATGTTGGTCAATTGGGATAAGTCTCCTGTCATGTGTCTGGAACAACCACTATCAACATACCAAAGTCTGATGATATTCCTCCATAGCCATTCCTACACATGTTCCAGGATCAGTTAGATTTAGGAACCCAGGCCTTAGAAGAATTGGGTTTCTTATTGTTAGCAAAAGTGTATGCAGTTTAAACATTAATGGTTGAGCATGATAAAGAATGTGACTTGGATTTAGTCTTTTGCTTTGGTTTCCAATTTAAACATTTTCTTTTTGTTGACTGAAAATCATGTCGAATTTGTGATTTTGATTGAAACTTATGTTGATTTATTTGAAAAGCATTTCAAAGTTTCTTGTCTCGAATCCAGTCTCCATCAGAGGGCTTTGCCTTAGATTTTACATTATGGGAATAATTAAATCTTTTAGTGCCTGAATTATCATTAGTGAAACTCCTAGGCATAGCTCTCTGATGTTTCTGATGATTTTGTCCCTTGTTTGTATGGGCATAGTTTCTTGCTATATGACTAGGTATCCCACAAGTTTAACATATTTGTCTTTTGAAGTAGTGGGTATCCTGGAATTTGTCAACACAAGCTGATCTGTGTGAGCTTGACATCCGTTGTGCTACTGGTTGGTAGGTTTTCTTCCCTGTTTTAACACTTCCCTGTTTACAACAATTAGAACATTTTGCATATTTTGAGGTTTCTGATTTTGAATTTTTGTTTGAGTTAGCTAAAACATCTTGATATGCATGTTTTGGTGGCATGTATTTGTCACCTGTAGTTTTTGCGGCTAAATTCTTTTTCTCATAAGGACAAGCATTAGGAGATAAAGTAGTTTTCTTAACATGAAATAAAGAAGTTTTCATGCAATCAGAAACACAAGGTTCAATGCTCTTAACAACAGAGCTCACACAAAAGTTTGACTTAGCAAAAACATTTAAATTTTCTTTTAAAGAAGTATTATTCAAATCATCAAAAAAACGATCTTCATCAGCTTCAGTCCAATCTTCAACTAAAATTTCTTCTGCACAGAAAGAAGAAGCATTAGAATTATTCACACAGTTAAAATCAGCATTAACTTCTGATACTGAGCCTGTTCCAACGATTAGTGATTCAACTGTGTTCTTTGAGTCAGATTCCTTTGAAGTTTCTGACCCACAAGATGAGTTGGAACAACTGCTTGAGTTAATAGATCTTGCAATACATTTAAACAACATCGATTCATTTGATTCTATTAAACAATTAGATTTAAATGAAGATGTATCCTCACTCACATTTTTAGCACTGTTAATTCTAGACTTTTCATGACTTCTCATTTCATTGCTTTCAGATTGAACAAACTTAGTAGTGGGAGCACTTCTAAATGAGACATCATACTTAGGTTGTTTCATGTGTCCTTCTGGTGCAGAGATTTTAATTGGCATAGACTTAACTGGCTCCACCTCAATTCTTTTTCCATACACCATATTTCCCTCATTTTCTATTTCTTCATCTGTGAGAGGCAGTCTTGTATAATTGTGGTTGTAAGGAGGTGCAATTTCCACAAAACATATACCAGCTCCTTTGTTCTCTCTGTACTTAAGTTTTGAACTTATCATTTTCTCAACGTGCTCACTAGAACAATCAAATTTTTTAAAGTGAAAATCAGCATTTTTGAATTTTGATTTTAAAGACTCTAGTTCAGCACTAAGTTCATCTATAACTTTCTTCTGGTGCAGGACAAGACAAGATTTATTGCTTAGGTCATTATCATATTGAACTGCATCCTTTTCTAAGGCTTCTAACCTAAGTTTATAAGACGCGGTATGACTATTCAAACATGATATCTTTCCTTTAAGCTCATCATTTTCTCTAATCAACTGAGAATTATAATCTATGTAATACCTAGCTTTTTCTACACAAGCATTTAAAAATAAATTAGAAAATACCTCAGGTGAAGCTGGAATTGGATTTTGATTGATGTACGCCATGAATGCATGAAGATCATCAGTTGTTACATTGCATGCTTCCATAGTTTCCTTAGTTGTCATCTTTGATTCTTCTCCGGATTGAGCCAACATAGCAAAATTATTCACCACTTCAGAGATATTCAAAGCACTTATCTGATCACTCCAATCAAAATCTCCTCCCTGCTGAGCTACCAATACTTTGCTTGAGTTAACACTGGCAGCTGATGAACTCGGTCCCCCAGTAACAGCCACACTTCTTTCACTGCTTTCATTTTCCATTTTAGGCTCCTTGCATTATCGAGCAAAGTGTCCAGGCTTGTGACAATTGTAGCATCTCATCTATGCTTTATTGAACCCTACACTTTTTCCTCCATGTTGTCCCACCCGTTTCTTCTAGTCCTTTTAATGAAGTTTTTAGCTCCGAACACTGCCATTGCCATTTGCCAAGTAATATCCAACTCTTCTATGTCTTCAAGATGAATCTGCTCAAATTCAGATGTCTTAACACTAGGTGACACCAATGTTCCATGCTTATATGCTTTGTAATAGTTCATGAATCCAGCAATCAAAGCTATGTTCTCCTGAGTTTCTTCTGACTTGAGGTTTGGGAGCAATAGAGCTTGAAGCAGCTTGAGTGTTTGAACTGGTTGAACCTGCATTATGATAAGCTGATGATGGAGGATAAGCCAAAACCTGAGATCCTGATTGAGATATCAAAGCAGTGTTGGAGCTACTTGATCCAGCCACACTGTATCTACTTGAGTGATTTAAAGCTCTCTGCTGATCATCCATTTCACATGACCCGATGGTTGCAATTAACTCTTGTAGTGGCATTCTGCTCAAGTCTTTGGTCCTTTTGATTAAGGCCACATTCATGTCCCAGTTTCTTGGGAGAGCATTCAGTAGTTTCTTATTGACTTCAGAATTTCCTAGAAAAATGTCATTTTCCCTCATCTGAGTGCTTAATGCTATGAATCTAGCAATCCGATTCTCAAGTGTTTCATTCAAACATAGTTGAACAAGTTGAATTTCTGACGCAGCATGTCCTTTCTGCTTTCCTTGATGTCATCATTCCCTTCATAGGCTTGAATCAATGCTTCCCACAGTTCTTTGGCATTAGTGTAATCACGATATCCAATGACAATCTAATCACGATAACCAATGACAATCTCAGGAGACAACCCTTGAGTCAAAATAGAAAGTGCTCGTGTGTCCACATCAGCTTTTACATAGTCTTCTTCATTCCATGCATGTCTGGCCTAATGAGGACAACATCAAGATCTGAGAGTGAAAATCACTTTTTTTGCCAGGTTGCAAATTCTCAGTTGAATCTTGTTGAGTTTTTCAACTATTTTGAAACTTCACTTGAAGCTCAGAGATTCAACCATAGGAAAAATGACCATGATTCAAGGCATATAGTTCCGGATTTTTGGACTAGGAATCCTATTGAGGAAGAGGCATCCAAAATATTTACAAGGACTATCTTCTTTGATATTCGGGAAGAAATATATGCCACATATGAAGGGTTAATATGTGTTCACACCCAAAAGGCTGATGAAGGTTTTTTAAAGATTTTTGTTGAAGATCCAAAAGCACATGGTCAAGGTTTTATTGAGGTATCTAGCAAAGTCAACATTTTTTTAAAGTGTGCGTTTATATTTAATATAGTGTGCATCCAAATTCAACAAATGTGTTTTTAATATTTTTACAAGTGTTTTTCAAAGGGGTGAAGAAGATGTTACTTCACTATGTACCTGTAGGAGGTTTGAGCAGTATGGGCTACTTTATAGGCATATATTTTTTATATTAAGGATGTTCAAAATTAACAGACTCCCAAAGAGATACATTCTGAAGAGGTGGATAAAAGATGTTGTTCCAAATGAAATCAAGTACTCATTTGAAACAGGAGAGTTTGGTGATGACAAGACTAAACAAGCTAGAAGTATTGCAAGGAGATAGTGTTGGCTGTTGAATATCTTGCAAACACTTTAATTACAGATTTATCCGAGTTAACTTTAGTTAATGAACAAATGAAAGAGATGATTAAGAAGGTTGATGAGGGCAGTTTTAAGAGACCTAGCTAGAAGAAGTATCACAAATATTCTTCTCTTCTTGGCTATGAGAAATCATCTAAGGCCGAACCTACTATTCGACTACCTAATGGGATTAAGAACAAAGGTCGTGGTAAACAGAAGCATATAAAGTCCAGCAAGGAAAAACAAGTTAGCCGAGTGGGTAAAAGGAAGAGAACGTGCAAGATATGCGAAGAGAAATGCCACGATCGACATAAACATTAGAGGGATGGTGGTTCAACCCAGCCACAAGTAGAACAAGAGGATCAGAATGTTGAAGATGACATTGAAGATGTTGAATTGGAAGATTTTGATGATCAGGAGTTGTTGTAGTTTCATTTATTATACACGTGCGTCTAAACTATATATAGTGCGTTTAATGTTTGTTTTTGGTACACAGTTGTTTTTGTAAATGTTAATACGTGTGTTTGATTTTATACAATGTGCATTTTCATAATTATGACAAGTGCGTTTAAAGTATTAACATAGTGTGTTTATGTCATTTGATTCATAACATGAACTTACATACCAACCACCATCATCACTACCACCATCACACCACCACCATCACAAACCACCATAAGAAAACTACAAGAAACAACCACTACCCAACCACCACCATAATAAAAAAAAAAATATTTACAAACATAAAACACTACCGCAAAAACTACCCCAACCCATCCATCACTTGCCACCCAAGATGTTGTTCCTTGCCTTTTGTTTCCCTGCCATGTTCCTCATGATGCATTCTTCTGTGTTGCTTAGTGTCTGACAAATGAGATTATCAAAAGCTACTTGGGTATAGAGTTGCTCAATTGTTGCATCCCTGAATGGTGTTTTTTCTTCACTCAGTAGCTTCTCAATGAGATCCAAGTTCTTCATAGACTGCCTTTGGACCTCACTTTGCACTCCTAAAACCACACATGAAGAGTTGATGTCATCTCTGACCTCAGAGATGGAATCCACCATGATCAGAGTTTTCACTTGAACATTGTTGATTGCATCTATGTATGTCTTTTTTTAGTTTGTATGTGAGTCTTATGTATTGATAGTGTTTATTTATAGACCAAAAAAGTTAGTTACATATGATATGTGGTAGTTGAATCTTAAATTTCAAGAATTAACTATATTTATTTCCAATCAAATCATATTTAGTAGTCAGTAAGATATTTTTAAGTTTTTACCATTTAAATATTCATGTAACTAGATATGTTGATGTTTTACCGTTAATAAGCCATAACACTTGCATTTTTCCATCATTACATTTACGAAAACAATAAAAAACATATTATGTGTATTACTAATTCACGTGCGTCTGTATCTTACAATATGTGCGTTCAACTATTTGAAATGTGCGTTTAAATATATTAACGTGCATTTGTGTTGTTGTTTCACCTGTTTATCTTTAAACGCACATTAACTATTATCATAGCTATAACGTGCGTTTAAATAACCCCTGGTATCATAGTCATCTTCTTCCTCTTCTGCAACTTTTTTATAACCCGTTTTTTTATCTTTAATTCTTCTTCTAGAATCAAAATCGAGTGCTTCTGACAAATAATACGTGCAGTTTTATTCATAATACATATGATTCGACTGATTTATCGTCCCATTTGTAATACTGATATTATATTTTCGTTCAATGAAATCGACTTTTTTTTGTTATTTTGATTGTGTAATCATTCAGATTGGTTAATCGATTTCAATCGTTGAAAAATTTTGTTTCAATTGATTCTGTTGTTACGATTTGAAAAAATTTTAAATGTTTTTTCCTAATTTACCCTTGGTTAGATTAACCCAAATATGATTAGGGTTGTTAATTACCATCTTACCACCGTCTTAATCTTTAATTTAATGGCTGAGAATGCTTCCTAGACTTCTCACATTAATAAGTTTTACGTTATCTCTTCCTTACTATATATTGGTTTTGCTTATTTTATTTTAGAAAGGGGTTTTAAACTAACAATCATATGAACCTACCATTATTCATAATCTTCGTTCATTAATATATAGGTAAACAATTCCATTTAATGTTTATTTTGTAGTGATTTTTTTTTGTAAAGTCACTTTTCAAAAGTATAATGCTTTATAAAAATTATTTCTTTAAGAAAAGTTGTTGATTTGATTTGACTGACGGAGGGATGGAAAATGAATTTAAATCGAGGCTCTGGTTATTCACACAACCCTTTATTTTATCTGTATAACCCTGTACGGCCCGTATATGGCTATATGGGTCGTATATTTTTAAACTCTATTCCATTGTCACTTCTAAAGACTTTTACTGGCAAGTCATATTGTTTTTCAACTTTGGTGATAAAGTCCTTCAAGATACCTGCAGTCTAATCCTAAGAGTGTAAAAAATAATCCATGTAAACCTAGAAAAATCATCAACTATGACAAGACAAAATCTTTTTCTTCTTAGACTCATGATTTTAACTGGGCCAAACAAGTCCATGTGCAACAATTGTAGACATTGACTTGTTTTGGACTCATTAATGGATTTGTAAGAGCTTTTATGTTGTTTCCCTTTTAAGCAGGAAACACAATTCTCATCACACTTGAATTCTTTTGATGGTGGACCTCTTACAAGACGTTGTTTGGAGAGTGAGTTGATAGTTTGAAGGTTGGTGTGACCAAGTCTCCTATGCCACAATTCTGTCTCTTTAGTGGAGGCAGCAGAAAACAGAGAGACATTTGCCATAGGATTGTCCTTCAACATATCAACTACATACACATTGCCACTCCTATGAGCAACAAGTTGTGCTCTGCTCTCAGCAATGATAGTGTCAATCTTTTTCACCACTTCTGGCCCAATAATCTTACAAGTTTTCTTCGTGAAGAATGAGCCATACCCTTTGTCACTCATTTGTGAAACACTAAGAAGATTAAATTTAAGATTATCAATAAGATTGACATTTTCAAACTTGAGTTTCCCAGCCTGAAGAGTTCCTGAACCCAACACCTTACCTTTTGAATCATTACCAAAGGATATATCACCCCTCCATGAGCTAAGAAGTCAAGAAGAAGGGCTCTACATCCTGTCATGTGCCTGGAGCCTCCACTATCTACATACCATATACTATCTAAGCAAGCAGAAGCTCCCTGCACATCAGTAATGGATTAGTTTTGGTGAGTGTCCAAAGCCAAGTTGGCTTTGGATGGGTCCATAGACTTTTCAGCCTCAAGCTTAGGAAGATGATCAGTGGTTTGAACTATTTTTTGGACCAAGTTCAACAACTGTTGCTGACCATTTGCCAGTGCTTGGATGTCAACACTTGGTGCAACAGATGTTTGATCACTTCCTGTCAGATGATAGTAACCATAGGGATTTCTGTTCACTCTTGGTTTTGAAGGCCTCTTGGGTTCTTCATAAACGTGTGACAGACTATGACAAGGTGGTTGTCCATATCCTCTTAGGTACTTGTTGGTGGGTGAAGCATCTGTTACTTGGACATCCCTAGAAGCAGATGTTTCAAGACTTTTGGTAACAGATGTTTGGGCTGGAACATAAGTCTGTTTAGGTTTTCCTTTTGAAGTACTCACCACCTGACTTGCAAGAGTTTTAGCCTTGTATTCTTGTATTTTGACATAGTTTTTAGTAACATGATTCTTCTTTTCACAGAAATCACAAAACAAGTGGACAGACTCTTCTTTCTTTTTCCCTTTTTCAACCTTCTTTTCAACAGATGTTTGAGCATATCTGCTGGAAGGTCTGTCAAGGGAATGACCTTTGCCTATGGTGCTTTCTTACCATCAGGGGTTTTGAAATCAACTGGTTTGAAGTTCTCAAGAGTACCACACTCATCAAACCAAGTAGGTTTAAATTCATACTTTTCAAGTTCAGTGAATGATGAGGAACCTTCTAGCTTTTCAAGAATAATTTTCTTGCCATTAGGTTCAGTGATTTTAATCTCTTGACCCTCCAAATTAGTTGGTATTACCTCAACTAACTTTTGTTCCCTTTTTTCAGTGTTTTCAAAAGCTGGAGCAGTGGTTCCAAAACCAAAACCAAACTTCACATGACTTTTGGTTTGTTTGTTGAGGAGCATCTCAAAACCTTTACATGATTCCACCAATTTTTCACATTCAACTTGGGTGGCCTCAAGCTCCTTTTTACAACTATGATATTTAGTTATCATAGTTTGGAGCTTGTCTTTGGTTATAGTTGCTTCATGTTTTACACTGCTGATTTCAGATTCTTTTTCAGTCAATTTTGATTTTAACTCTTTTGAAAGTTTTTCAAATTGAACTTCATCATCTAAAATTTTCTTCCTAAGGTTTTCATTCACCTCTTTAATGTTAGCAAATGCTATCACAAATTTGTCTGAACACAGATCTTTTAGGATTTGAGGAGATACCTTGGCAGCAGCCATCAATGCACAATCACACTTGCACTCACAATCATCAGATGCACCCAAGGATCTGAGAGATTCGCAACCTCTTCTTCAGATTTTTTATCTGCAACTACTTCATCAACAATATCATTAGTCACAATATCATATTCAGTTACCACATCCTCAGATTCAACCTCTTCAACCATAGCCATGAAACAAAAATTTTCTGGTTCATTTTCAGCTTTGGCTACAAGAGCAAAATTTTCATCTGCTAACTCATCTGGTAGACTGCTCCAATCAACAAAGCCTTGTGTGAAGAAAATCTGTTGACTGGTCTCTGCAGGAGTAGAGGGTGGAGCAGCAGTCATTGGCACTTGTTCCTGAGCAACAGGGGTATGCACATAGTGAATCTGAGGAACAGTGGTTTGAACATACTGGACAGGAACAGTGTTTGAGGATTGTGCAAAATGAGCAGTGTTTTGCACATTTGGTCCAGGGTATTATGGGAAACCTGATAAGTGTTACTCTGTAGCCTTTGATTTGGATAGGTAATCATAGGTGTACCATGTTGACTCTTACATTCCCTAGCAAAATGACCAAGTTTGTGACATTTATAACAGTTAATCTTTGATTTATCCAACCCCACCTTTGACCTGCCAGTCAACCCTGGAAATCTTCTGCCAGTTTTCTTGTAAAAATTGTTAGTTCTTACACTGAGCAGAGCCAATTGGTGCATAATGTCCATTTCTTCCAAATCATCTGGGTTAAAGTACTTTAGGTCATCATACTCAAAGGATATGTTATCAGATGCCTGGATATCACCACCACTTGCTGTAAAAGCATAGTTTGGTGAATAAGAATCAGAGTTAAAACCTGAAGTTATGTCAATGAAATGATCATAACTCTGATCCTTATTATTACCAGCCACCTCATCATGACCCAAAAGTGTTGTATTACCAAATACATAATCATCAGACACTTTTCCAGAGTCCATGAAGCTGGGTCAGTGATAGGTCCTTAAATCCAATTGAGTTTCTCATAACTATAGCAATAGTGTCCCATTTGTCTGGTAATGATCTTAAAAACCTATGGTTCAAGGTTGAATTAGGGTAAGTTAGACCAACCAGTTTTAGTTCACTAATGAGACAGTTAAACCTCTTAAATTGTTGAGTTAATGACTCTCCCTTTACATGACTGAATGTTTCATATTGTTGGTTATGTATTTCATGGTTGTTTTCAATAACCTCATTAGTCCCACCAAATTGTTCTTTCAATGCATCCCACAACTCCTTTGCACTGTTACAGTGTAACAACCCAGCATAGATATCATTGGGTAGAGCCATGGCCACAATACTGAAGGCCTTAGCATCTAACTCAATTTTCTGAAAATCTTGCTCGGAGTAGTTTTCAAGTTTCTTAGGCTCTTGAACCTTGGGATCTTCGGTACTCGGCACCATCGGAACATGTGGTCCGAACATAACCGACTTCCAGCACCCAGTGTTCTTTTCAGCCAGAACATGGCTCATTTGACGTTGCCAGATATTGTATTCAGATCTGAAAAGCATCGGTGGCTTAGTGTTCATGCCAGTGTTATGTGGATCGTGATTGATTGAAGCCATTCTCTGATTGTTTCTAAAACAAAGTCTGTTTAAAAACGGTTGAATCAAAAATAAACTATTACTCTGTTTTAAATCCGACAAACAAACGATATCAATAATTGTGAGCTGATCTGTTTATATTAAATTGATTGGTTAGATTGAATTTAATTGACCAAGCTCTGATACCAATTGTTAGGATCTGAGTTTGATTGTTTTGATAGTTTAAGTAATATGAGTAATGAAAGAAGTAAACTATAAATGGAAAGTGCAGCGGAATGATAAACTGTAAATCAAAACAAGAAAATAATTGTTTTTTAATCGAAAGCTTTCATATAACTAAATAATTTCAAACGATTACAATTACTCCACCTCAGCCTGATCACTCGTGTAAGTTTGTCTAAGAGAATGTTTTGAGTGATCGGAATAGAATAGTACATGCACGGTTCTATTTATAGACAATCTAAACCACTGATGACCTAGGCTAACGTCACCTAAGATAGTGACCTCTAACTGAATAACAACATAAAACATCTGATGACACAAATACTGTTACATTAGAAAACTCTGATAGACAAACAGCTGATAGGAAACCTCTGATGGTCTTGTAACGTCTGTTGGAGCCTAAGTGTTGTTGGCTCCAACAGACCTTTAGTCTTCAGTACATAGATCATCAGTTGTTCTTCATCAGACCTTTGATCAGCAGTTGTTCTCTAGCAGTTGTTCTTCATCAGACCTTTGCAAGCAGCAGTTGTTCCAACAGTTGTTAGGGTACAGCAGATGTTAGGGTCAACAGTCTTTTGGGAGAAGTAACTTGTAAATGTTGTTCTTATTAAGGATCAATTGTGTAGTATATTTTGGCTTTCCAGTCATATGTTCTTCTCCAGGTCAGCAGACCCAACAACCAAGTTGTGGATTAATACCCTGGCAAACAACCCTGGACCTACCCTTATCATTCTTCACTATTCTCAGCTGCCTCCTGGTTTCCACATCAAAGTTCTTAACCATCTTCTTTATAACAGCTCTAGAAGTAAATGTTTGAGTAAGATAACAGGGATAATCATCATTCTTTGATCTGCTTCTCCTCTTTTGTTTCTTCTTCTTCCTAATTGACTTATGCAACTTAGGATCATCCTCATCACTCAAACTGTCAAAGTCATCTATATCTACTTCAAACTCATCTTCCATTTCATCCTCTAATTCCTTACCTTCACTATCATCTGGGTCTACTGCAGCCTTATAGTTTTCCATATCAACCTCATAATCCTCTACTAAATTGTCCTCATCTACAATAAAGTCAGAGTCCTCATCATCATCATTCTCTGCAGTCTCCATGTTTTTCTTTTTGTTCCTAGTGTTTGCATCACCACTATTCTCACTATCTATTGATTCATTGTCCACATCCCTATCAGGCTTATAAGCACTATCTTCACTATCAGTACATTCCCACTTATCCAAATCTGTCTGATATGAGAATTCTTCCTCATTAGACTAATTAACAACTTCACTAACCTTTATATATTTTAAAGTTTCATAGTCTGGGACTATATGTTCAACATATACCTCAATTAGCTTCTGTCTCAACTAGTTTGAGTAGTTCTAAGACTTGTTTATCAAATAGGATTGGTCATAAACCAGTATCTAGACTTTCTCCTGGGTGTCTATAAAAAAACTAATTTCATCACTTTCTAGGTACCCTAGTTCAGACAAAAAGTCATACAAAGTTACCACAGCAAACCAATCAGTGTGCACATGATCAATGTAGTTAACCTTGGCATTTAGATACATCAAAGCTACATCAGGATCACTAAACTCACTAGCATGATAAAGTTTAATCGAAAACTTCTCTTTGCTTGAACCTGTATAATCATAGAAACAGAGGTTATGAAGCTTAATCAGAGTGCATATTATCATAGAAACAGATGTTACTAAGACAACATAGACGAAAACTGTTGTACTCACCATATTTGGAGTCGTGATCAAATTCTTGACCGTCTTTCCTGATACGCCATCCTTCGTCGTCGTCCATGATCAATGGGGGTAGAAAGAATGGCAGAGGATTGTTGATTTTGGATGGAGATGAAAGCAGAAGGAGGGTTATGACATAAAAGACGAACAATTAGGGTTAAAACGTTTATAAAGGGGACAAGTTAACTGGGTTTAAAAATTTTAAGTGACTTGACGAAAATGCCCCTGACTTAACTGAGAAAAGTTAACTGAGTTAAGTGGTTGGACTGTTTTGGCCTATTTTCTGAAAGATCAAGAAGTGTTCAGGCAATTTTTAAAAGATTGGACTGGACAGACATATTAGCCCAAATCTCAGGAAGTGTTTTGATAATTTACTCTAATTAAAATTTAATAAACATATTATAATAAGAATTACATAATTAAAGTAAAAATGACATAAATAAAACAAAAAATGACATAATTAAAATAAAAATTATAAAATAACAAAACTAATTTAAAATAAAAACTACTTAAACATTGATATTCAACGAGGCCTGGTTTCTCAAAATTCGCCACGCTAAAATGTCACTAAATCGTTGGTCGTGGTAGAGTTGGGTACTCTTGATGGCAGTGTCAATCACTTCACCCTCCGTTAGTACCTCCTCAAGGTTCTCCGCCTAGTTGAACAGTGCCTCAAAGCTTCCAGACGCTATAATGATGCCCCAAAACCTTAATGCTATTTGATTAACATTCTGGTGGGTTTCACCCACATGTTGACATAATTATGTAAAAACAACGTTTCAAAACGCGAACGAACCTTCGGGCTGCATTTGCTTGGAGAATTCCACCCAACCCGTAGCCAGAGTGATATTCCTCTACCTCAGTTCAACGTCTTACCATTTTAAAATATAATTGAAAAAAAATTGAAAAGTTGAAGATTGAAGAGTCAAGAGTTGTGAAAAAATTAAAGTGGATAGGTTATATATATAGGGGTTTGAAATTTAAAACTAAAATATTATTTTTGAAATTTTTGGTTGTCTTTGTTGTTGCCAACGGTTGGCCCCACCACTCAAGCCGTTTGGCGCTCATAATAGGGCGCTATTTAGCTAAGGCGGCGGGGCGCTACCCCATACTACCCAGCGATAAACCTTTAAGCATTGCTTGAGCATGTGTCATGAACATACATCAAAATAACACCAAAATTATGGGTGCACATATTGACTGGAAAGTAAACCTTGAGATAAAAAGGACACATATGATCCATCTTTAGGCACTCATATGTTACTTTAACTTTGCAATATCCAAGTCGTATGATGTGAGAACCCACCATGTACTAGGCTTCGTTTTCTGACATGTAAGTTCTCATATGTGGACCATGAATAAGAAATCCTCTTGTTTATCCGCATAATAGTCAGAGCCGGTCCTAAGGTCATGTGTAGTGGAGCCGTTGTAGGGCGTTTTTCAGCCCATAGCGCCCCCGCACACCGCCCCGTGGGGCGCTATAGGGCGTTTTGGGTTGAAGGCGCTTTGGTGATAACGGGCGTTGTGCATTGGGAGGGGTTGATTTCACAGTTTATTATTATTATTATTATTATTATTATTATTATTAAGATGAAGATGTTGATGATGATGATGATGATGATGATGAAGATGAAGATGAAGATGTTGATGATGAAGATGATGAAGATGTTGATGATGAAGATGAAGATGATGAAGATGTTGATGATGATGTTGAAGATGTTGATGATGAAGATGTAGTGGTGGTGAAGATGGGGTAGGTGGGGTATTGGACTAATAATAATAATAATAATAATAATAATAATAATAATAATAATAATAATAATAATAATAATAATAATAATAATAATAATAATGAAGATGCGTTGTTGGATTGGATGAATATGGGTTGTTGGATTGGATGAATATGGGATGGATGGTGGATAATATGTTATGTATTTTACTAGTGGTGTTTTAAGTTCAATAATTTATGTATGTATTAATAATGATATATCGTAATAACTAACCGATGATTCGAGAAGCTCTTTTAGCATTACTAGTGAGAAACCTGCGCGTTGCGGCGGGATAGTTAAGCCGAACAAAAAAATAGATGAAAAAACATTAAATCAGGCACATGCATGACGGCGAGTTAATTTGCCACATTAAAAAAAAAAAGTTAAAAATTATCATACAAAAAGCTAAGTAAGTCAAAACCATACAAAAAAACTCACATAAAAAAAGGGAATAAAAAACTAAAAAAATAACTTTAATGACTTGTTCATCTTTGCTTAGAATTTTGTCTTAAACGAATCTTACATTGAAACGTATATAAGAATAGAACCAATAAAGGAACTTCTCGTTTCTCTTTCTTCTAAACAAAAAATTATATTATCACAAAAAATAAGTTTGACCTATTTCATCTAAAAGGATTTAAGGAAAAATATAAAAGCATGTTATTCTATGAATAATAAAACTTTACATTGTTTAGTAGGGTAAGCTCGATTTAGCTCTCAATATGTCAAATTATCCATGGAGTAGACATTTCCTGAAAGACTTAAATGTATAGTAACATTGTCATGAATAATAATATATGTGCTAACTTTTATAAAGTACCTATTTATAAATAAAAGATTATAATAAAACATGTAGCATTATGAAAATTCTTTTTTACATGTTTTCAATTTAATATTTGAGAGCCTAAAGTTTCCTATGGGAGGCTTGAATTCAATTCTCACTAGCTACATTTGGAGGACATTAGTGGAGGGGAAATGAGGGATGACCCAGCCATTGGCTTGTGTTCAAGTCCTGATCCCGACCGGTTTTACCGATTATTTCACTGTCGTGCCTTCAGGCGGGTGAGTTGTCGGGTTTTCCCAGGAATTGGTGGCCCGGGTACTCTCGAGTACCTGATTCGCCAAAAGGGTGCCCGAGAGTGCTCGGAAATTGATTCGTTGGCCGTTCAAAAAAAATATATGTTCAAAGTAATTGTAGAAATAAATGTCATGACTTATCATAAACATGACTCTTGACTTCATTTAGATTATTAATTATGATGCTTTAAAGACAAATTTGCCCCTAAAATGTGGTTATTATGTGCATTGTGTGTTGTATCATAAGCAAATTAACTTGTACCTGTTAAATTTTAAGAAGTCCTTGTTAAATGTTTTATAATATAGTATAGATATAGATATAGATAATATAGATATAGATATAGATATAGATATAGATATAGATATAGATATAGATATAGATATAGATATAGATATAGATATAGATATAGATATAGATATAGATATAGATTAATAGCAAATTGTTTGATTACCTCTTCACAATTTACACTATAAGAATTCGTTCTAAAATAATAGTAAAAAGCATTATTAAATAAAATACTCTTACATATTTTTTTTACGAACACTTATTTTTGTTTTAATATATTGCATACAATGAAAATGTTCTTAAATATAACAAATTCCAAAGTTGTATTAATGGTAAATTTTCAAATCTACACTAAACAATAAGAATGAAATATAAAAATAACTTTGAAAAGAACTAAACGGAGGGAAACGGTTTACGAACTCGGGGCAGACTTGGAAGAACGCAAGGACATTACCGCCGCACCATTTTGTATTTTGTTTATTGCTTATATTCTATAAATTTATATATAAAAATTGTAAAACAGAAAATATCAAAACTTGGGCCCTAAAAAAAAGTGGGCCTCGGCCGGGAGTGCGGCTCGCACACCCCTAGGGCCGGCAACATTATGGTGTATCCCTTACTATATCTCCATTTTATCTCTTACTAGCAGCATGTCCGCGCGATGCGCCGAGAAACAAAACCACTTCTACAGGTATGCATGGTTTGGTTCAATTCAGTTATTAGCTTCAACTAAAACTACAGTTATCATTTAAATAATCTTATTAACCAATCAATTAATTGGTTCGGTTTATTTGATTCAATTGCCGGTTTCAATCCGGTATAGTTGGTTTTGTTAACAACCAAAACCATAATTTGCCAAAGTACAATTCTACTAACGCATGGGCTTAGGGGCCATCTTTTTTGGACCCCATTCTAAGATATTATTTTATATTTGTATTAGGCATGTTTGTGTAGTATTTGACTGCAACTCAATCCTAGAAAAAGGTAAGGCGGTTAACTTAAAAAATGAAAGCGGAAAAGTGAGAACTAGAAACCGAATATTGTAGTAACTGTGAACGTCATACATCTAAATCATAAAATCACAATATTCGAAGTCCTAACTATCTTTTGTTGCGTTCTTGTTCTAATTCGTTTTACAGTCAAATTGAGATCAAAATCAAATATAAGGTGTTGTAATTAGCAACTTAGATCATTCAAAATTGTTGATTAAATTTGTTTATTTGCTACGTATCCCTTGAAGGTAAATTGAGAATCTATTAACTTTTACAGGTTAGAATCAAATACACAGTGAAAAAAAATATGAAGTCGTATGAAGGGTATCCAACGGACTCCTATTGAACTCATTCAAGCGGCATTGGAACCGTCTCATTGAATTCTACAATCTTAATTTTTAGATTTCCACTTTTTTTATTTATAGCTTGTAGTTTTTAGAATTTACATTATATCAATGTGTCTTTTATGTAGCACTGTGTCTTTTTCTTATTTTCATCATCGTGACATTTTTGTGATTCATTGTGCATTTTTCTCTAGCATTGTGTTATATTTTGTAGCTCATTGTGTTATATCTCGTGATCTTTTGTGATTTTATATCCTTCTCACTCTTCTTATTTTTCTTACACTATGTAGGATAACTAGACCTTAATTGTTAATTTTTGCAGCTTACGAATTATACAAATTAATTATGACATAATATGGATGATAAATTCATGTTTTAAATAAAATGCTAGGTTTTTATTGATATTTATATGTGACTAAAAATGAGATCAAAAATAAATTTATGATTCGAATTTCGGTATGTTTATATTATCATAATCGTAGATGATACTTAGATTTTGATATCATATTCCGCGCTTTCAACTTTAGGATGTTTTTTATGTCATGTACTCTTGGTTTGTTTTACATCATTTATCTTTATTGTTTATTATATTAAATGTTATGTAACTACATATAATGTATTCTTTTTTACAATCACGATTCATAATCCACTCATAGTTACATAAATGATTCATTGCGGTATGTAACTCTAGTTAGCATCTTAGCGGTTTGGCAATCACTCAACACATAGGCATCAGGTTTGTCAAATTAATGTCATATTGAGAAATAAGAAAATTAATGCATAATGGAAACCAATTGGGTAGAGCATTCTTTTTTTATTCTTTTGTGTCTTTGATTCATTTTTCTCGTACCAGCAAAAACGATATTATGATTTTTGACCGTGGTCTCTCTTATTCTTAAATCTGAAAAGTGATTAGGTAAGTTGCTTACTTCTATTTTTTGCATAAATTCAAATCTAGCAAGTATATCAAAGTTTGAAAGCAAAGTATCGAACATTTTTTAGTTAAAAGGGTCTCAAATTTTAAATTTGTTTGAATCCCCCAAAATGGTTGAGTCGATCCTAGTTAATCACGTAACACATCAACTTTTTAAAATTAAAAAAAATATTAACAATGCTATACTCAAATTAAAAAGAATAAAATGCTCGTTTTTATGATGTAATTTTTTTAAAAAAAATTACGAATGAAAAAATTATGGTCATTAAAAAGTCTTGAGAGTGGTTGCCTTAAAAATGTAACTATTATTTAAATAAACAAAAGTTATTAAAATTGAAGCAATTAAAGTGTAATTAAGATAAAGTAGGTAAAATTGTTTGAGTGACTATTTTACCCTCATGTTGTACATTGTGCATTAATTAAAGAAAAGGTCTTAACTTTTAAGTATCTTAAAATACCATTGTCTCATCTATACTATATTACTAGAAATAAATGTGTAACACATGTTACCCTTTGAAAAGAGGGTAACATTTGTTTTCTGCCTAAATCAGCATGCCTAAAAGCATAGTCAAGATGAAAAGGGATAAAATTTTATAAAGTTTACATAAAAAAAACATCACTACAAATAATGATTAATTCATTATATAACTATTTAGTGCTTAAATTAGAGAAAAAAACTTGGCCCAGACTCGGTGTTTAAGCAAAGTCACATCAACTCAACTTATGTTGAAAGATGAAACAAACAAATATATAAACCATTTTACTCTAAAAAAATTTGCTTAGAATATTAAACAAGCAGATCTGATTTCTAGATAAAAACCCTTTGAGAAAACCCTTTTAACACCAATTGGTTTAGAACTTTAGTATAAAAACCCTTTGAGAAACTAAAAACAACCAGTTCTGATTTGTAGATTAAAAAAACCCACACAACGATACCTTTTCTTCTTGGAGTTGTTTGGATGGGTGTTTACCCCAAAGTGTTCCCGCCCCATTAGGATATCCAACACAAATACAAAATAGGGGTTCTCCTCAAACGAATAACTTAAGTCTACCCGCAGCATCTAGGTCTGACCCAAACTGAGCAAGGGCGGCCACTTCGCGATATTGTGCCAATTCCAGTTCTGAGGTTGACTCAGAACTTGTTTTCGGGGATGAGTAAAGAATGAAATTCTATTAATTAAATAACTCCAAAACCGAAGCTTACCTCCCATCGCTAGAACCATAACTCGCTGCCATAATCCCATGAACACCACCTCGATCCGAGTTCGCCGGTACAAAGATTTTAAAACCACCAAAACTACAATCAGCCGCCATCGTAGAAAATGCCACGACAATCGTCACCGTATATGACAGAATAAACGCCTATGTTTTGGATCACTGGATAGGATCCGTGGAGTCTCTCTCTCTCTCTCTCTCTCTCTTTAAAGAAGTGGCCAGGGTTTGGGGTAAGAATTGAAAGGAAGAAAGAGAAAAGGGGAATATATCTATATAAAGTATTATTGTGGGTTAAAATTTTTATTGGGGAATGGGTGGATTGGCGATGTTGCAGGTTGTCACAATCAAAAGTAGAAAGGTGGGGGCATCGGGTTTAGCAAAATTACTTTAGTACCCTCATATCCAATATAATATCTAATTTATTTGAGGTGATGTGGCACAATACTAGCCACAAGTGAGGTTTTCATGGTTTTTATTATAACAAGGGTTTTCCTTGTATATTTCCATTATATATATATATATATATATATACACACACTATTAGTTTCTATACCTTCATTTTATGTATTTATACACCTCATTTTTTATGTACTTTTAAGAAAAAAATTAGTCAAAGTTTGGTTGTGAATTCTAACTCTTTTGATTTGAGTTAATCAATTAACTAGCCACCATTACAAAAATTGGTCATTGCTTGTGGGCTTGGTTGTGAATTCTAGCTCACTTGATTTGAGTGATTTTCCCCGTTAAAGTTCTACAACGAAGTAGCCAATCCAACTATTGGAAAACTTAACTAACAAAACATTAAGTCATAGTTGTTCAAACTTTTTTTATTTAAATTATTTTATAGCCAAGATAAATTAATCAACACAACGACAAAGACCGAAAAAACACACTCCTTCATCACAACAACGATAACATTCAACGTCTCTTTTGCATCTACATTTTTTATTTACATCATTGTTTTTAAATTCATTTCGAAAACTTGCTAGCGATCCTTCATCACCAAAAACAAACGACATCTGCAAGCCTAAGAAATATACACCATTAACAATAAAATAGTAAGCATTTAAAAATGTAAGAGGGGTTAAGAGGTAAAACGTATACCATTAAACAAAAGAAATAAAGCAACCATGAAAACCAACTTTAAAGATGGTTGTGCCATTTTTTATGAGATTGTAATTCAAGAAGTAGAGATAAGTCAACCAATGGTATTTGTAAATGGGCATATAAGTTTTTATAGTTGTTCTAAGAGACAACTAATATTGTGTGTTAAAATATAATATAATGTAATATAATACAACATGATATGACATATTACGATACAACACAATTAAGCTAATGCAAAAATTAAAAATGCACTACAATATAATGCAATACAATATAATACACTAAAATTACAATACAATACGAATACTATATGAATAGAAAACAAAAATCCAGTTTAATAAAAGTGTGAATCCAATGCAATATAACTAATACTATAAGCAATGTGTAAGACCCCAAAACCAAATGTGAAATAGTTGTATCATCACTTCTTAGAAAGTAAACAAATACTCGAGACCTTTAATAAAAATCCTCAAACGTCGTTTATGTGACTTCTTAGAAAGTAAACAAATACTCGAGACCTTTAATAAAAATCACTTCTTAGAAAGTATACATCTATATGTAGTTTAGTCACATATTATTTACACTTTTATTATCAAATGTCGTTTAATATATATATAGGGGAGGATAAATTGAAAACCCCATTGAGTTAAAAAAAAAAAAAAAAAAAAAAAAAAAACCTAAGAAAACCCTTGTAAAAACCATCTAAAAAAATTTTTTTTTTTTTGAAAAAATACACAAGGTAACATACATGTATTAAAGTGTTTTGGGCCAAAAAAATAAAAAAAAAATGCCGATTGGATATTTTGAAAAAAAATAAACAAAATTTGCGATGTTACATAGGTAACAATTGATTTTACATATGTAACAGAGCTGTGACATATGTAACAATACAAACTTTGTTTATTTTTTTTTTAAATATCCTATCGGCGCTTTTTTTATTTTTTTGGCCCAAAACGCTTTAATACATGTATGTTACCTTGTGTTTTTTTTTCAAAAAAATTTAGATGGTTTTGTACAAGGGTTTTCTTAGTTTTCTTAACTCAAGGGGTTTTCAGTTTATACTATATATATATATATATATATATATATATATGCAGAGGGATCATATCTATTTACTCACGAAGATATTTGCATAAACCAACCATGTATGATATCCAACGGTTATACGAGGTTCATGGTGAAAAACATGGGTTTCCCGGCATGCTTGGTAGTCTCGATTGTACGCATGTTGGTTGGGCTATGTGTCCTACGGCTTGGCGAAGTCAGTTTCATCGGGGTGATCATTCTGAACCGAGTGTTATACTTGAAGCGGTGGCCTCGCATGATCTTTGGTTTTGGCATTTTTTTTTTTTGGAGTTGTTGGGTCAAATAACGATCTAAATGTTATCGACCAATCACCGATATTCGATGAAATTATCGACGAGCCGCCCCAATCGGTTTACGCTAATAATGTAAATTTAAAGTACGGCTACTACTTGGTCGATGATATTTACAAGGAAAGGGCGACACTTGTTCAAGCTTACCCGTCTCAACTTGAAGACAAACGCAAGTACTTTACAAAGAAACAAGAGTCGGCAAGAAAAGATATTGAAAGAGCGTCTGGCGTTCTTAAAAAAAGATTTGTGTTGATTGCCAACCCAATAAGGTTTGGGACACGAGAGAGGATTATGGAAGTCGTCTATACTTGTATTATTCTACATAACATGATATTGGAGGACCGCGGCTTGGCGATATGTCAAAATTACCAAGTCAGCGGTTTATGTTCGTTTATTTATGTCCGTTTAAGTTTATTAATTACATACGCAGTTATATTTACATAAATACAATCATAAATTGGGCTTTAGCTACTTCTATAAATATATAACCAATTAGTAATTGAGTTTTTTCAGTAATACAAAATCGTTTACATTTATTATGTTCATGAACGTCCGTTTATGTTCTTTCATGAACTGTTCGTTTAGGTTTTAAACGAACGAACATAAACGAACAAGAACATTACAAATTTCTTAATGAACGAACATGAACCATTAATGTCGATTTTTGTTTCGGTTGAGGCTTATAACCGAGCTGAACCTAACCCAGTCATGAACCATTAGAAGTGTTTGTGTTCCCTACCACATCATGCGGGCACTCTGTTATGAATATATTAATAGGTTTGTTTCAGTTTAACTAATTTGGGTTAACTAAGGGTACAAAAAGAAAACGATAACCAATTTTAAGTTAAATCGGATGTTTTCAGTTTTCAATAGATTTTGGTTCAGTTTTGTCTGTTTTTTGGTTTGGCTTTGGTGAACGGTTTAGTTATTGCTCACTCTTAGATATCGTTAATCGCGTAGCACATAAAGATTTTTGAAATTAAAAAAATAGCAATACCTATACTCAAATTAAAGATAATAAAATGCTCATTTTTATAATTGTAATTTTTTTATAAAAGTATAAACGTATGCAAAAAATATGACTATTTAAAAATCATGAGGGGATGGTTTGCTTAAAATAAGGAAAGAAGTTTAACTATAGTTTAAATAAGCAAAAGTTAAGTAAGTTTAAGCGATTAAAATGTAACTAAGATAGGGTATTAAATGTAAATAATGTATGAATGTTTATTTTACCGTCATTTCAGGGTTATTAATGAAAAATAAGTTCTTAACTTTTGGGTATTTTAAAATACCATTCCCTTATGCATTATAATATAGTATAGATAATGTTGGTTAATTTGGTTGTGCCTAAATGTCTAGATTGAACTCGGTAATAGAATTGAGCCATTTAACAAAACAATTTCATAAATCTAAGAATTTCACTTCTCATATAGACATATAGTAATACTTAAAATCATAATCAACTTCCCGCCATAATGCGTGGGTTGACGTCAACTCGTTCTTTCACAAGATTAAATCTAGTTTGGATTTGGTGATTATCATAACACAAACAACAAAAAAGAAGATCCTCTCGGTTTTTTTTTCGTTCACCCGCCAAAATGTCATCACGGTTACAAGCAAAATACTCAAAGTGCAATTCGTGACTTATTATTTTTTTTTCTAACGCCCAATAAAGCCCGATCATCTGGTATACCCATAGGCAAAAGGAACTTACGCTCATGGTCACAGACAATGTTGGTGACCCAGCCCATCACCAATTCCAGAGAAAATCCACCATCCAAAGGACCACTGTCTCGGACATTTTGTTACAATCGAGACTACAACCGACAACCTTCCATAGAGAAAGTCATCCGGATACTACTAGAGCACCACCTAAATGGTCGCAATTCATGACGTACTAGTTTTATTTATGATTGATGCTAGATCTAAAGATTAAGAGGCTGTTTGGTAAGCCTCTTAATGAGGCTCTTAACCATTCAGCGTTGAATGATTCAGCATTCAGCTCATTCAGCATGTTTCTTTCAGCTTCTGAATGGAATGGTTAAGGCTAAACCATTAAGACTTGGGATGTTGCTGAACCATTAAGCACTGAACCACATATAAACCAATCCATTTTTACTTACCCTACTAATGTGAGATAAGAAGACTAACCATTCAGAGGTCCAACTTAATGATTCAACACTTAACCATTCAGACCTCTTAACCATTCAGACATCTTAATGATTCAGCACTTAATCAATCAAACAGCCCCTAACATGTTGAACTAGTAAAGCGTCTCAATTGCAAAACAGAGTTGAAATCTTTATTTCGTAGTTCATAGTAGGGATGAGCTCGGGACGGTATCGGTACTGAACCGATACCGATCCCGACAATACCGCTACCGAAAGGTCCAAAGAACCAATACCGATACTGATACCGATTATACCGGTACGGTATCGGTATCGGTTCGGTATCAGTACCATACCGATCCCGTACCGATACCGATAATACCGAAACCGAAAACCTCTAAATGTGGGTACCGATACCGATACCGAACACCCTCGGTTCGGTATCGGTTCGATACGGGATCGGTATTTTTTCGGTTCGGGATCGGTTTTCGGGACCGTATGCTCATCCCTAGTTCATAGGATACTAGGATGATTAACTCTTTTTTAATCAAGAATGATGCCCTCTTACGTGTCAAATTACCTTTTGGTATTGTGTTAGTTATGGTCCGTTGGTGGTCAATATGTTAAAAGGTAAGACCACCAGCACACATTTTATTAGTTGAGGTCGGTGACGACCAATAACTGATTCTTGGGATTATTTAAATCCAATACTCCTAATAATAATAATAATATTGAGATTACAAAAAAGAAATATCAAGTTAGTGTAGTTTTTGGTTATTTTTAACATAGTAGATACTAGCTTTTATCCCGGGAGCGTCTCGGGGTTGAAAAATCTAATATGACATAGTAAAATATCTAATATGACAACATAATTAATGACTTGCCAATACATGATTAATGAATATTATTATTATTATTATTATTATTATTATTATTATTATTATTTATTTTGAACAAATCACTGCCATAAGTTATCATATTCAAATATAAAAAAAACGAATCTCAGCCTATGAAGTTATGTTTATCGTTTCTTATTCAAATATAAAAACCCTAAGTACTGATTTATTAGTAGAGTAAGAGGGTGTTTGTGATTGCGTTTTGAATCTGAGTTATAGATTATTGCGTTTTGGAAACGGAGATAATCAGTTTTTAGTGTTTGGGATTGCGTTTTGAAAACGCAGATAATTAGTTTCTTAGGCTATCAAAAAGCAATAATCTATAAGCAGCTTCACCCTTGCTTATCTGTTTTGAATAATCAATCCCAAACACCCCTAAAATATATTTGAAAACAAAACCCCACAAAAAATAGTCGTGTTTTTTCTCCGTTTTTTATATAGCACTATGGTACTCGTTGGAAAGATGATAAAACGCTCGTTAATTTGGTGTAATTTTTTTATATAAAAAATCTCGTATATAAAAGATATTAACGTTTAAAAGTTATGGGAGGAAACATGTGAGAGAAAATTTAATTTTGTTTTTAAATTATTTTATTTTCCTAAAATAACTCAATGACTTTTGTTTTTTAATTGGTCCATATAGGTGCCCCATGGGATCCTACATGGCACTCTCAAGAGAGAGAATGACCTCTTTGAGTGTCATGTAGGATATAAGCCTTTGGAATATTAATATACTAGCTTTTATCCTTGGAGCATCCAGTGGTTGAAAAATATAATCATTCTAATAATACTAATACTAATAGTAAAGTAAATTGCCCCGCGCGTTGCGGCGGGTTTTAAACGTGACTAAGTACGTAAAGGTAACCCAAGTTAAAAAATAATTTTTTTACCAAAATGGTAATTTTAAATTAAAAGTATTTGATACGTAAATCAGGATATTATTCTATTCGTAAATCAGGATATTATTCTATTCAGGATATTAAGTTTTCTTTTAGTTAGTTGTAATATACAGAGAGAAGGAGATAGAATTATTGGCAACAAATACATATATTATATGAGGTTAGTCATCATGCTTTAAAAAGTTATACAATTCAACAAACAAAAAAAAGACAAAAATGTCCAATTACTACAATGTTTATAAGCTCCAACAAAGCCTAATAGAACCATCACAAACATTGCTTGTTATTATTAAATAGATGTGTAGAAGGATTCAATGAAAAGCTTGGGTTTTATTGAAATTGAATTGGGGTTTAATTAGGTGTTATGAATAGTTACATGTTGAAATGAATATGAAGTATGCATTACACATATATACAATGAGCATTATAGGTTGTACACAAGGGCATAAAGGGAACAAAATGACAAAATATTGAAAATTTGTGAAGGGACTCTTCAACTCCCATCTTAAAAATTGTGTAAAATTACCTTCTTACCTATCCCTCCTCCTTAATAAGGTAGTCATCATGCTTTAAAAAGTTATACAATTCAACAAACAAAAAAAAGACAAAAATGTCCAATTACTACAATGTTTATAAGCTCCAACAAAGCCTAATAGAACCATCACAAACATTGCTTGTTATTATTAAATAGATGTGTAGAAGGATTCAATGAAAAGCTTGGGTTTTATTGAAATTGAATTGGGGTTTAATTAGGTGTTATGAATAGTTACATGTTGAAATGAATATGAAGTATGCATTACACATATATACAATGAGCATTATAGGTTGTACACAAGGGCATAAAGGGAACAAAATGACAAAATATTGAAAATTTGTGAAGGGACTCTTCAACTCCCATCTTAAAAATTGTGTAAAATTACCTTCTTACCTATCCCTCCTCCTTAATAAGGTAGTAGAGATAATTATTAGTCTTGTAATTAAATAAATAAAAAAAATAACTTTGCTATAAGGTGACACCATGTTTTGCACGATTCTTTCTCTTAACTTCTCTTGATGAAGTATGCATATCCATCTTTAGAAGAGTAAATTTCCAATGATAGCATGGCGATTGGACTGAATTTCAACTTCGTAGATAAGAACTTGGTTTAAAAGAAAAAACATGATTAATCAATAACCTGAACACCTTGTGTTTTTTTTTCCTTGTATGAACGAAACCCCACAAAAAATAGTCAATTTTTTCTTCGTTTTTTATGTAGCACTATGGTACTCGTTGGAAAGATAATAAAACGCTCGTTAATTTGCTGTAATTTTTTTCTTTAAAAAATCCCGTATATAAAAGATATAAACGTTTAAAAATTATGAGATGAAACATGAGAGAGAAAAAATTAAATTTATTTTTAAATTCTTTTTTTCTTAAAATAACTCAATTTCTTTTGTTTTTTTATTGGTCCATTTGTCATCCTACATAGCTCTCTCTAAGATAAATGAAAATGATGTTTTCTGTAATATATTAACTGGTTTATTTTTTAAAGGTCTTTTGTAAATAATCTTTACCCTTTATTTGTTGAAATACGGTGATCAAACTATGATGTGAAGGTTTATTAAAGCAATTCAAATGTAACTATATAATTGTTTACTTTTCTAAGAGTTAAATGTCATTTTCGTCCCTAAGGTTTGTCATTTTTTGCTACTTTCATCCAACAATTTATTTTTTCTCATCTGGATCCAAAGGTTTTCAAATTCTTGCTCGTTTCATCCAACTCGTTAACACAGTTAGTCAAGGTCAGTTAAGTGAAGGGCATTTTGGTCAATTCGTCTCTTTTTAATCCCAACCTCACCTAATGTCTTAACTCTTAATAGCATAACCAGTGGATCTATGGCAGCACTTAGACCAGCTCAATCATAACAACACAGTCACCGACAACAATGCATATTCAATAACAACAAAACAAAAGAAAAAATATCCAACTTTATTAATCTTGATAAAGATTATTAAAACAATAACAACATTACCCGCCATAATTAGGATCAGAGTACCCATAACATTAAAATCAACAATACCACCAGAAAACCTTTGCAATATTGTCTTATGTCTCACATTGTCTCGTCTTCTAAGTACTTCAATCTCAACTGTTTTGTTCACCCGAAAGATCGTTTCTAGAGTCAGAACCCTCACCGGAAAACCGCCGTTAACCACCGCAACAGCTGCAGCCGCCACCAATAAAATGATCAACAACTTTATTACAGTCTTTACTGTCCAAGAAAGTTACTTTTTTTTTTATAAATTGGGATACAGAAGGCAACGACAGAGGTGGCAGTGATGGGTTTCGAAGATGAAACTAGTGTTATGTGATGATGGGGGTCAGATTGTTTGGGGGTGACGATGATGAGTGAAAGGAGGTTAGGGACGGCGGCGACGGTTTTCGAAAAGGGGATAAGAAAGTTCTCGGAAAATTTAAACCCACATGAAGTAATTGAAAAATAAAACGGATCTGTTTCAAGTTCTCGGATTATGCGGTCAACTGAGAACCATATTGTATCTTCGAGAAAGAGACTAATATTCGAAAACTCATAGTGCTTTCTGAAAACAATACATTGGCATCATTATTGAAAGGCTCCGTCTATTCCCACCCCCTCCTTCTATTTTCACCCCCCCCCCCCCAAGCGTCTCGCTTAGGCCTAAGCGAGGCGCTTGGGAGCTGAATTCGAGGAGGTCAGTACGAGGGGCAGAAAAAGCTGATTTTTAGGCCTAAGCGAGGCGCTTAGGATCAATTTTTTTTTTTTTTTTTTTTGGTCTTTTTAGTTAGTTTTTTGTTTTTTTTTTTAATATAATTATTATAAAAAATGTTTTTATAATAATGACTTGCATGAAAAGTAAGTGTGAAGATCAAGATCAAGAAGAACAGTACGGTCAAACTCCGGGGTTGTGTTGTATGTATAAAATAGTGAATAATTGTAGTGTGTTCGGTGAATTTTGACTTGCTTGCATAGGAATCTTGACTGCTACAACATAACTTGCACCGGCTTGAGATATGAGTTTAATTAGCTTAAATCTCTCTGATCCATGATATGAGAGCAATATAAAAAAATGTTTTTTTGACTTGACTTGCTTGCATGAAAAGGCAACATGGAATGAGATGATCTCGATTTTCGTACAAAGTAAAAGTCAGTTGTTATCGGAGAGATAGCTGTCAACGATCAAGGCAACATACTTGAAATCAATGGGAAGGTTAACAATTCCTGCTCATCTTGATGATATCTTCATCAATCTCCTTGATCTACGCATAAGTGTTAAAAGTATCAAGACTATGAAATTAGTAAAACAACTTTTCAGTTGTTATCAGACGAGGACTTGCCTGTGTTGCCGCATTTAATGAAATTTAACGCGCATACCGCATTCATTTGTTATAGAGAGAGAGATGATATGAGAGCAATATAAAAAAAATGTTTTTTTGACTTGACTTGCTTGCATGAAAAGTAATGATCAGGAACATTCCAAATAACCGTCCAATTACAGCTAAGGAGGTATATGTACAATGATGTGGTTTCTTTTAGATAAGGAGGTATATGTACAACGATGAAGACAACCTGAAAGTGGATACCATGGATCAGAGAGATTCAAGCTAATTAAACTCATATCTCAAGCTAATTAAACGAAGCGAAACGGGGAGATATAATTTTCTTGGCTTGGAAACAACTTAAAAGAACCAAAAATGAATTAAAATTATTTTTTGGTGATTAACAGTCCAAATAACTGTAGCATCCTTGATCATCTTCTTGTAATTACTTTCTATTGTTTCGGGTTCCCTTCCATCGATGACAATTATCTCTCTGAGATGATAGCTTCTCTTCAGATTCTGATTGCACCGGTAGAATTGGAATTGGAATTGGAATTAATGAGACAACTTTTCAGTTGTTATCCGAGAGATAGCGGTCAACGATGAAGACAATCTGAAAGTGGATACCATGGATCAGAGAGATTCAAGCTAATTAAACTCATATCTCAAGCCGGTGCAAGAGGGTCACTATTCATATATAAAGAACATTAATTTATTATGTTTCATCTTTGTTATTTTGATAATTATCGTATTTGCAACTTAGTTCCTTTGATTCATCATTGTTGTACAAAGCTGGATGTTCGTACGGGAAAACCAAAACGAGCAATAAACGAAGCGAAACGGGGAGATATAATTTTCTTGGCTTGGAAACAACTTAAAAGAACCAAAAATGAATTAAAATTATTTTTTGGTGATTAACAGATAATTTTAAAGAATTAAAAGAAATTCAATTTTTTTTTTAAAAAATGTCCACACGCCTCACTTTGGTCAAAGCGAGGCGTTTGCCTGCCTCGCTTTGGCCAAAGCTAGGCACAAACAGCCTAGCTTTGGCCAAAGCGAGGCAAGCAAACGCCTCGCTTTGACCAAAGCGAGGCGTTTGGACTTTTTTTTAAAAAAATTGAATTTCTTTTAATTCTTTAAAATTATCTGTTAATCACCAAAAAATAATTTTAATTCATTTTTGGTTCTTTTAAGTTGTTTCCAAGCCAAGAAAATTATATCTCCCCGTTTCTCTTCGTTTATTGCTCGTTTTGGTTTTCCCGTACGAACATCCAGCTTTGTACAACTTTGATGAATTATTGCACGTGGTCCTCCGAGTAAACCTAACTCGCAACAATTGTTTTTAATTCATTTTTAAGTGTTTTTAATTACTTTTCGAGAAATGATAATTTTCAGATATTACAGATCAAGGTGTTACCAAGCATGTCAAGAAATGATAATTTTCAAATATTGTAGATCAAGGTGTTACCAAGCATGTCAAGAAATGATAATTTTCAAATATTGCAGATCAAGGAAAGAATGAAAATACGTGATGCACATACCGTGAGTGTAGTCCATTGATGTATTAATATATTATTAATCGCAAGTTTCAATACTAGATAATGCACGTAACTCCCTAGGCACATTTCCTCCATGGATCAGAGAGATTGATTTCAAGCTAATCATCGACTACAACAAACCGACGATCTTCCTCCACGGCACTCCTAATGGGCCCCTCTTTATTTCATGGTACGATTTGTGTTTTAAAATGCTTTATAAATAATAAGTTTTGTGTTTATCAAACCCTAACGTCTGAGCAATGATTTATTAAATCGTTTTACTAATTTCCGATTCTTGATAATAACAAATTATTATAATTTGTTGACTCATAGGAGTCTTGAAGACGAAATGAATTTTACAAGATACTTGAAACAAGGTATGGATACCATGGATCAGAGAGATTCAAGCTAATTAAACTCATATCTCAAGCCGGTTGATATAGAGTATATCAGAGAAAGATTTAGTTGAAAGTGGATATAACTGGACAGTGAGATTGATAACTTCTCTATGGAAGTTGCTACAATAGTTAAACAAAAGCTGAAATTGAACAGTTATTTGGAATGTTTCTGATCATTACTATTCTTCTTGATCTTGATCTTCACACTTGCTTTTGACGAACGTCTGGCTGACCTGAATAGTGACCCTCTGGCAAACCTACCTCTGTTTTGAATTTGTTACTTCCATAGAGAAGTTATCAATCTCACTGTAATGATCAAGAATATTCCAAATAACAGTACGGTCAAACTCCGGGGGTTGTGTTGTATGTATAAAATAGTGAATAATTGTAGTGTGTTCGGTGCAGTCGACGAACATCATTCAAAATTTCAACTTCCCGTTCAGGTGCTTAAGTCCACCTTGCTTGCATGAAAAGTAATGATCAGGTTGCCTTCATCGTTGACCGATATCTCTCCGATAACAGTCAATCTCACTGTAATGATCAAGAATATTCCAAATAACTGTATAATTTCAGCTTTTGTTTAACTATTTTAGCAACAGTCCAAATAACTCGTGTACAGCCTTTATCAGGTTCTTTTGGCCACAGGTACAGAAAGGTTATAAATGTTCATGTCGTTTGAGGTTGCCTTTATGTATGAATAGTGACCCTCTGACAATGATCAGAAATATTCCAAATAACTGTAATGAGAGCAATAGTGAATAATTGCACCGGCTTGAGATATGAGTTTAATTAGCTTAAATCTCTCTGATCCATGATATGAGAGCAATAATCCATCGAGAACTTGAGAAAGAGAGAATAAGAGAAGAGATAATAACATATGAGCTAGCCTTCATCGTTGAATTTTACTGTCCAGTTATCAATCTCACTGGCCAACAACTAAATTTTACTTGCTTGCATGAAAAGTAATGATCAGGTTGCCTTCAACGTCTGAGCAATGATTTATTAAATCGTTTTACTAATTTCCGATTCTTGATAATAATAAATTATTATAATAATAAAACAAAGGAACTAAATTACAAATATAATAAAATAATAATAATAATAATAATGTTTATTGAGCAATATCTTCGACCTCTCTTATAATCAGGTAAATATGGATATTGTCTTTCACATCCGGATGGGTCAAACACAAAAAAGTCAAACACCATGTCTCCTTGATGTTTGAACACAATAATGTCAAACTCTTGCACAATTTCGTATGCTCAAACTGTAACATCGCAAAAATTTTCACGAAATTTCTATACGAAAAAGCCCTTATTTTATCCTTAAATCTACACTAATGTGCCCAAGTCTATACTTATTTTTTTTCCAAACTTGCAACCTATATGTAAATATATATATAAATACATATATATAATGCATTTTTGTATATAATAATAATAATAATAATTATAATAAAAAAATGAATGATGATACATAATTAGTTGGTTTTGCCCAACCAACACATTGGCCCACACCAAACCCACCTTAAACTTCCTTAGTGATGCTGAGCCCAGACTGATACCCGGCCCACACCCTCACCCAGCCCAACAGCCCTCAGGCCCAAACCCCCTTACCCTCTTGGCCTCCCCCCTATCAAAAAAAAAAAGAAGAAAACATTTGCCTCAGCCGGGTCTCGAACCGGGATCACGTCACACAACAAACACATGCCAAACCATTTGGTCTACACCTCAGACTTGATTTAATACTAACCTTTATTATATATAAGCCCACCCTATGTCTCTCATTCTCCTTCCTTGGCTGTCCATCGTGCAGCAGCAGATATGAACTTTGTTTTTTATTTTTTTATTTTTTTCAAAGTTTGACCATTCAATTCACTTAATTGACATGCCTAAATTTTTATATGGAATGATAACGTGATTACCGGCCATCAACAACTAAGATTACACGATAATTATCAATTATCGTTGACTAATTTAATCCATACGCGTTTGAAATTAAATCCTTGGTCAACCTTACCATTTCTTCGATTCGTTGAGCCACACTATAAATTGAACGCTCCTCAACCATCTCAACTCGCCACTAATCCTTCCTACATCTACAATTTCTTCATATAATCTTCTGTTCATGATGAACGATCGCGTTTTTGACTTCGTAGTTGACCAAGCAATCTGTCACACCCTCAAAATCCACTTGCGGAGTTTTACCGCGAGGCGCATGACAAACCAGGATCCAAACCAACGATCACAATAAACAAGTCTAAATGTATATAAATGCAATTTCAAAACATAGTTTAAAATCCCGTTTACAGCGGAAGCTTATTCAAAACAGTATCTCAACAATGAAACAATAGTTCAACGTTTATAAGACCATGCAACCCTAGTTAGATGCCGTGCAGACGCGTGCGCCCTAGTCCAGTCGTGCTACCTTAGCGACCTGAGAAAACATGTAAAAGTTTACGTCAGCACAAAAATGCTGGTGAGTTTACAGGTTTTGTAATCCAAGTACCAAGTCCACCTGTCCATACTATAACAAATCGAAAACCAGTATACGCTAGCTAGGCGTACGTTTTGTTACTACCACGATTGGAAAACCATTACTAACACGCATACCAGTTGTTGTGCCCGAAAAGTACCAGTTGTTCCTGTTGTTCCTGTTTGAGACAATATGCACTCGCCCGGCCCTCCAAGCCGACGAGCGGGGTTGGTCACTCCCAATAGCGCTATTCACATTTCCCCGTTGTGCAAACCCGCACATTCATGGTTCCCCCCGGGACTTCCAAAGATCGTGTAGTACACAATAGAAACCCATAGTATGACAGTAGTTACCAAATAATCGTTTTAACACATGTTTTCTCCCCCGAAAATATGAAACCAGTTTAAAAGAGGGGCCGTAAACTCACCTTATGTTGCGTTACTCCTTAACCCGAGTAAACTCAGCTGCTATGCTAGTCCCGTAAAGCGGCGACCTAACATATGACAGTTACAAGTACTTAGACTAATAACCCGCAGGTTAATTAGTCCCTAAATGTCCAGACCATAACCAAGTTCGTTTGAAAACACCGTGACTGTTTAACTGACCCAAAGTACAAGACTCGACATCCCATTGGTGACCCGAGACTCCCCGTGTTATGTTTACGCTCCAAAACATACAATAACGCAATCACACTTAACATACGTTAACGCACAACAAGTTATAGCACATAGTTCACGTATCACCGAATTACATCCAAACATATGTTACCAAGTTATTAGACATGTTACGGGGTTCCTAGCATGTTCCTACATGTCAAACCGGGTCTCGGAATGCTAATTTATACTTACAGCAGCAGTACACGCGATTTGGAAAAGTCAACTAGCATTTAGGTTGGTCAACTAGCATTTAGGAACCCTAATCGCATGAACTACTAGCATTTAGGGCTATACCACATGTAACTACTAGCATTTAGGGCTATACCACATACAAGTTCTAGCATTTAGGGCTAATCGCCCCTAAGGTCACACGAGTAGGCCTAATCGCATGAGTTATAGGCGATTAGCACCCTACTCGCCTATAACATAGGCGATTAGCAAGGCTACTCGCCTGTAACCTTGCTGCTCCGGTTTTTCGCGCGTTTAACGCTCCAAATCAGATCCAGAACGTGTGTAACCACCCAATATCATCCCAAACACTATCCTAAACATGTTTCAACCAAAACCCTTCGTTTTGCCTCGTATTATCAGCCCTGCATGCAAATCACGTAATCCAAACACCATTCACATAGCATGCAATCATCATACAAACACGCGTAATCATAACCCTAATACTAAATTCTCAGATTTCATCATCATAATATTATTAGTATTCTGAATTAATCCTAATAACATGTTAATCTATCATCATGAATCATAAAAACCTTAGCTTTCTAATCATAAACACCCATAACACATGTATACTAGTTAGAATCCGATTAACAACCCTTATTAATGATTTTCAGAAAGCTTTTTCGTTTTAGAACAGGTCTGGACCATTAGGGATTGATTAAAAACGTTTGTAAAGATTCATGGATGAAACCAAACCTTAGGATTATGAAAGAATGATGGATTATGCTTGAATCCTTGTGTTTTGATCAAAAATCGCGTTCCAGAGGTTGTGTGTGTGTTGGGGCAGGTTATGGGACGACTAGGGTTTGTATAATGAAGTTTATGAGGTCAAGTATGGTATTTATAGTCGTTTTTAGTCGTCCAGCACGTAACTAGCGATTATGCAGCCCTTACACGCGATTAGGGAGGCTAATCGCATGAATGTTCACACGATTAGGCCTAATCGCCCCTTCCATCACACGAGTAGGCTTCTACTCGCCCCAATGGTTGCCTACTCGCCTCCCCTATGGGCGATTAGGCTTCCTAATCGCCTATAGGGGTTAGTTTCGTGTGTTTTGCGCGTTAAACCCCGTTTTAACATATGTTAACACATATTAACGTACCGACAAGTCACATAATGATTGTAAACACATAACACAAGTAAATACACATATTCACACTCGTTCACCAATTCCCGGGACTCGAGACTCGTATGTTCCGTATGCCCTGACGATCCTACAAATCGTCACCGTTTGTACACTTGGTTAAGGGCCGACATCTAATGAACCTCTAGACCAACATCCAATGATCCTCTAGACTAAACCGATAGTTCCCGAACCATAACCCGACTTAACTAACCCAGTTAAGTACAATATACGCGTGACCCGCTAAGGTAGACTTTCATCTAGACAACGTTGTTAACCAGAATTTGCCGGGTGTCACATCATCCCCACGTTAAAAGAATTTTCGTCCCGAAAATTGCACAAGTACCAAAAGAACAAAAGAAATAACGAAGGAAATAAACAAAAGATAGGAACCAAAAGAGAGATTTACCCGAGTTGTCACATCATCCCCACGTTAAATGGAATCTCGCCCCGAGATTCATTCAGCTGCAGAAGAGACATATCTCGACTCGAACGCTTCCTTAGGAAAAAGATGAGGATACTTAGACTTCATCTGATCCTCCCGTTCCCACGTGTACTCCGGTCCCCGGTTCGAGTTCCACCGAACCTTAACGATACGAATCTTGCTGTGACGTAGGCTGCGAATCTTGTAATCAAGGATCTCCACAGGTTCTTCCACAATCCGAAGACGATCATCAACCTTGATCTCTTCCAGTGGAACAATGAGAGACTCGTCAGCCAGACACTTCTTCAAGTTTGACACATGAAAGACGTTATGTACGTTACCGAGCTCCGTCGGTAAATCAAGACGATATGCCACCGGTCCAATCCGTTCCAGGATCGTAAATGGGCCGACATACCGCGGATTGAGTTTACCACGCTTCCCAAAGCGTATGACGCCCTTCCATGGTGAGACTTTTAGAAGTACTTTGTCATTGACTTGGAATTCCAATGGTTTGCGACGCTGATCGGCATAACTCTTTTGCCGGTCCCGTGCCGCTGCCAACCGATTACGAATCTGTACGATCTTTTCCGAAGTTTCGTACACTAGTTCAGGCCCAGTGAGTTGACTCTCACCCACCTCAGCCCAACAAAGAGGAGAACGGCATTTCCGTCCGTACAGTGCTTCGAACAGAGCCGCCTTGATGCTCATGTGATAACTGTTGTTGTACGAGAATTCTACTAACGGTAGATGAGCTTCCCAACCCTTGCCAAAATCGATCACACATGCCCGCAGCATGTCTTCTAAAGTTTGAATTGTGCGCTCACTCTGACCGTCAGTCTGTGGATGATAAGCCGTACTCATGTCTAGTTGGGTACCCAAAGCCTTGTGCAAAGACTTCCAGAAGTGAGAAGTAAAATGGGAGTCACGATCCGAGATAATAGAAACTGGCACCCCGTGCTTAGAAACAACTTCCTTCAAATAAAGACGAGCCAAACGATCCATGGTGTCGGTCTCCTTAATAGCAAGAAAATGAGCTGATTTCGTCAACCGATCAACAATCACCCATATCTTGTCATTCCCGCTTGGTGATTTAGGAAGTTGTGTGACAAAATCCATAGTAATCCGTTCCCATTTCCATTCCGGAATTTCAGGTTGTTGCAAGAGACCCGACGGTTTCTGGTATTCCACCTTGACCTTAGCACAGGTCAAGCATTTGCTCACGTATGAGGCTATGTCCGACCTCATGTTTGGCCACCAGTAAAGCACCTTCAGATCTTGGTACATCTTATCCGAACCAGGATGAATAGAATACCGGGACTTATGAGCCTCATCAAGGACAAGCTCCCGTAGTCCCCCGAATAAAGGAACCCATATGCGTTCTGCGAAGTAGTGCAGGCCATCAGGCCTTCGCTCGAGGTGCTTGTCGGCACCGTGCATAGTTTCAGCTTTAAGGTTTTCCTCCTTCAAAGCTTCTAACTGGGCTGAATGGAGTTGATCAGGTAAGGATGAATGAATGGTGAGCTGCAATGCCCGAACGCGACGAGGTTTAGTAGATTCCTTCCTGCTCAAGGCGTCTGCTACAACATTCGCCTTGCCAGGATGGTACTTAATAGCACAATCATAGTCGTTCAGAAGTTCAATCCAACGACGCTGCCGTATGTTCAAATGTTGTTGGTCGAAAATATGTTGGAGACTCTTGTGATCGGTGTAGATGGTGCATTTGGTACCGTACAAGTAATGTCTCCAAATTTTCAACGCGAAAACCACTGCACCCAACTCCAAGTCATGAGTGGTGTAGTTCTTCTCGTGCACCTTGAGTTGACGAGAAGCGTACGCAATTACTTTCTCGCGTTGCATCAACACGCAACCGAGACCATGAATAGAAGCATCACAGTAAACAACGAAATCATCAGGGCCTTCAGGTAAAGACAAAATAGGAGCAGAACACAGTTTAGACTTTAGTTCCTCAAACGCGGACTCTTGTGGTTCACCCCAGTCGAATTTCCTATCCTTCTGAGTGAGAGTGGTGAGGGGTTGAGCA
Source organism: Ambrosia x helenae (assembly GCA_030844895.1). Taxonomy (NCBI): domain Eukaryota; kingdom Viridiplantae; phylum Streptophyta; class Magnoliopsida; order Asterales; family Asteraceae; genus Ambrosia; species Ambrosia x helenae. The sequence continues at coordinate 43,876,592 of CM061233.1, forward strand.
ATCTTCGAGAACCCATGAATGAAACGACGATAGTAGCCCGCAAGGCCTAGGAATTGCCGCACCTCAGTTGGCGTCTTTGGTGCTCCCCAGTCCTTGATCGCTTCGATCTTAGCTGGATCGACATGAATCCCTAGTTCATTAACCACATGTCCTAGGAATTGAACTTCGCGTAACCAAAAGTCACACTTTGAGAACTTGGCGTAAAGTTGTTCTCGTCGCAAGAGTTCCAAAACCAAACGCAGGTGTTCCTCGTGTTCGGTCTTGTTCTTAGAGTAGATCAGAATGTCATCAATAAACACAATGACGAACTTGTCCAGATATGGTTTACAGACGCGGTTCATCAAGTCCATGAAAACTGCCGGTGCGTTCGTGAGACCGAAAGGCATGACCAAGAATTCGAAATGGCCATAACGTGTTCGAAAGGCAGTCTTTGCAACGTCAGCCTCCCTGACGCGCAGCTGGTGATAACCGGACCTCAAGTCGATCTTGGAATAATAACTAGAACCCTGAAGCTGGTCGAATAGATCATCAATACGTGGAAGAGGATAACGGTTCTTGACGGTCAATTTGTTCAGTTCGCTGTAGTCCACACACAATCGGAAACTTCCATCCTTCTTCTTAACAAATAGAATCGGGGCTCCCCAAGGGGAAGAACTTGGTCTGATGAAACCCTTGTCCAAGAGTTCCTGTAACTGACTAGACAATTCCTGCATCTCGGGAGGTGCAAGACGATAGGGGGCCCGAGCAATAGGAGCAGCCCCTGGTACAAGATCAATACCGAACTCGACTTGACGATGAGGAGGAAGACCAGATAAATCATCGGGAAAAACATCAGGAAACTCGCGTACAACTGGAATATCGTCGATCTTCTTCTCATCACTAGAGGAAACAGATAAAAGCGCCAAAACGGCTGGATAACCCTTTCGAAGACACTTAAGGGCTTTCATGCTAGAGATGATGTTTAGCGGAACACCACCCTTGATACCGTACACAGAAAGGAATTCCCCATCAGGGAGAGGAATCCGAATAACCTTATCGTAACAGACAATCTCCGCGCGATACAGAGATAACCAATCCATTCCTACCACAACGTCAAAACTACCCAAAGGTACCGGCATAAGGTCGATGGGGAACGATAAACCCGACAACTCTAATTGACACTCCCGAAGGATACTAGTAGCTTCAATCGTTTTCCCGTCAGCCAACTCAATAATATACTTGGTCTCTAATGGTACGGGTACTACATCTAGCAGTCGACTAACATCCATGGATACAAAACTCTTGTCGGCACCAGAATCAAATAACACACTAACATAACGATTATTGAGAAGGAACGTACCGGTGACTGTGTCAGGGTCCTGCCTAGCCTCAGCGGCTCCAATGACGAAGGCACGTGCATTTCTGCCGCCGCCCCCGTTGTTCCCATTACCGTTGTTCCCACCCTGCTTTAGTTTTGGGCAATCCTTCTTGTAATGCCCAGTGTCACCACAGTTGTAGCATCCTTGTCTTCCTGTAGTCCCTTGAGTAGTCGGAGCTGAGTTAGTAGTCGGGGCCTGGGTCGATGGAAGTGTAACCCGACAATCTTTAGCATAATGCCCTGTTCGCTGGCAGCGATGACAACGGTTACTGTCGCAGTTCCCTTGATGGTGACGTCCACACTTGTTGCATTTGGGCAGTTTCCCCGCATAACCACCCTGTTTGTTACCCGAAGAAGAAGAAGAACCCCCATTATCAAACCTTTTACCCTGCTGTGCTGGCCCAGATCCCTTCCCGTCATTTTCCCACTTGCGCTTGTTGTTCTATGGGGCCTTAACAGTCGAACCCTTCGCAGGCAAAATACCCTCATTCACCTTTAAGTTGGTCATCCTATGAGCCGATCGAACCACCTCTGCGTATGTAGGATGATTTCCCGCAGCCACTAATCCTGCAATTTTCGGTACTAACCCCGAGACATAGTTTTCAATCCTACGGTATTCTGGCACATGCAGATCGGGACACAGCACTGCCAACTCATTCCGCCTCACAGTATACTTCTCAATTTCCGACCCAGTCATCTTGAGGTTCCACACCTCGTGCTCCAACTTCTGTACCTCTTCTCTCGGACAGTATTCACGCTTCAACAGTTGCACGAAATTCTCCCATGGCATAGCATATGCCTCCCCAATACCCATATTCTGGGTGATGCCATTCCACCAAGTCAATGCCACATCCTGGAATAACGCAGCAGCATACTTAACCCGATCTTCTGGGAGACAGTTACACATCAGAAATACTGACTCCACTTTCTCCAGCCACCTAAGCAAGCTCACCGCACCCTCAGTGCCAGAGAATTCCTGGGGCTTACAGTCCCGGAACATCTTGTAGGTGCACATGGGTGGGGGTGGGTTAACAGGACCACCTGAAATGAAACGTATGAGAAACCACGAAGAATGTAAACAAGGTCCACCAATGAGGCAAAGAAAATGGATAGATCAACTTACCACCACCGTTGTGCCCTAACTGAAAGGCAGCTTGGAGCAAGTTGTTCAGATCAGCCTGCGATAGGTTAATACCTCCACCACGACCACCAGCACCACCGCGACCACCACCACGTCCACCATTGCGACCACCTCCACGTCCTCCTCGTACTCCAGACATGATTCTGGCAGAAAGAACGAGAAAATTTAGTTTCGCAGTTAAAGATAACCACTAATGTTCACAAGGTCAAAGCTAGATCCAATCCAGGACTATCCCCTCAAACCCAGAGCTCACTAGGGCTTCCATGCATTTCGGTTTATGATTTTGTGTGCACCCAAAATGATAAACCGCTCTACATGGTCCTCCAAGTGTTCTCCTAGTTCAAAGTTCAAATCACCGAACATAGACTCTTAGCTACACACCGTAATACTACGGTAGTTTATGGCAAGTGTTTCTATTGGAGTACGAAAGGGAGATGTCCGAGCCTTGGACAAATCTCAAGAGCACACGAGTTACTCCAATAGACTACACTGCCTAGAAAACAAGTAACCCAACCTAAGATAGAACGGATGATGTAACGTAGAAAGACCAACGATTTAGAGACACCCCGACAAGACCATACGTAAACCACCTTAATGTTTAGTACCATGTGATCGTCTAGTGTGTGCGACTCGGCTATAGACTAGACTCTACATGCAGTCCTAGTTCACTATAACCATTGGCTCTGATACCAATCTGTCACACCCTCAAAATCCACTTGCGGAGTTTTACCGCGAGGCGCATGACAAACCAGGATCCAAACCAACGATCACAATAAACAAGTCTAAATGTATATAAATGCAATTTCAAAACATAGTTTAAAATCCCGTTTACAGCGGAAGCTTATTCAAAACAGTATCTCAACAATGAAACAATAGTTCAACGTTTATAAGACCATGCAACCCTAGTTAGACGCCGTGCAGACGCGTGCGCCCTAGTCCAGTCGTGCTACCTTAGCGACCTGAGAAAACATGTAAAAGTTTACGTCAGCACAAAAATGCTGGTGAGTTTACAGGTTTTGTAATCCAAGTACCAAGTCCACCTGTCCATACTATAACAAATCGAAAACCAGTATACGCTAGCTAGGCGTACGTTTTGTTACTACCACGATTGGAAAACCATTACTAACACGCATACCAGTTGTTGTGCCCGAAAAGTACCAGTTGTTCCTGTTGTTCCTGTTTGAGACAATATGCACTCGCCCGGCCCTCCAAGCCGACGAGCGGGGTTGGTCACTCCCAATAGCGCTATTCACTTTTCCCCGTTGTGCAAACCCGCACATTCATGGTTCCCCCCGGGACTTCCAAAGATCGTGTAGTACACAATAGAAACCCATAGTATGACAGTAGTTACCAAATAATCGTTTTAACACATGTTTTCTCCCCCGAAAATATGAAACCAGTTTAAAAGAGGGGCCGTAAACTCACCTTATGTTGCGTTACTCCTTAACCCGAGTAAACTCAGCTGTTATGCTAGTCCCGTAAAGCGGCGACCTAACATATGACAGTTACAAGTACTTAGACTAATAACCCGCAGGTTAATTAGTCCCTAAATGTCCAGACCATAACCAAGTTCGTTTGAAAACACCGTGACTGTTTAACTGACCCAAAGTACAAGACTCGACATCCGTTGGTGACCCGAGACTCCCCGTGTTATGTTTACGCTCCAAAACATACAATAACGCAATCACACTTAACATACGTTAACGCACAACAAGTTATAGCACATAGTTCACGTATCACCGAATTACATCCAAACATATGTTACCAAGTTATTAGACATGTTACGGGGTTCCTAGCATGTTCCTACATGTCAAATCGGGTCTCGGAATGCTAATTTATACTTACAGCAGCAGTACACGCGATTAGGAAAAGTCAACTAGCATTTAGGTTGGTCAACTAGCATTTAGGAACCCTAATCGCATGAACTACTAGCATTTAGGGCTATACCACATGTAACTACTAGCATTTAGGGCTATACCACATACAAGTTCTAGCATTTAGGGCTAATCGCCCCTAAGGTCACACGAGTAGGCCTAATCGCATGAGTTATAGGCGATTAGCACCCTACTCGCCTATAACATAGGCGATTAGCAAGGCTACTCGCCTGTAACCTTGCTGCTCCGGTTTTTCGCGCGTTTAACGCTCCAAATCAGATCCAGAACGTGTGTAACCACCCAATATCATCCCAAACACTATCCTAAACATGTTTCAACCAAAACCCTTCGTTTTGCCTCGTATTATCAGCCCTGCATGCAAATCACGTAATCCAAACACCATTCACATAGCATGCAATCATCATACAAACACGCGTAATCATAACCCTAATACTAAATTCTCAGATTTCATCATCATAATATTATTAGTATTCTGAATTAATCCTAATAACATGTTAATCTATCATCATGAATCATAAAAACCTTAGCTTTCTAATCATAAACACCCATAACACATGTATACTAGTTAGAATCCGATTAACAACCCTTATTAATGATTTTCAGAAAGCTTTTTCGTTTTAGAACAGGTCTGGACCATTAGGGATTGATTAAAAACGTTTGTAAAGATTCATGGATGAAACCAAACCTTAGGATTATGAAAGAATGATGGATTATGCTTGAATCCTTGTGTTTTGATCAAAAATCGCGTTCCAGAGGTTGTGTGTGTGTTGGGGCAGGTTATGGGACGACTAGGGTTTGTATAATGAAGTTTATGAGGTCAAGTATGGTATTTATAGTCGTTTTTAGTCGTCCAGCACGTAACTAGCGATTATGCAGCCCTTACACGCGATTAGGGAGGCTAATCGCATGAATGTTCACACGATTAGGCCTAATCGCCCCTTCCATCACACGAGTAGGCTTCTACTCGCCCCAATGGTTGCCTACTCGCCTCCCCTATGGGCGATTAGGCTTCCTAATCGCCTATAGGGGTTAGTTTCGTGTGTTTTGCGCGTTAAACCCCGTTTTAACATATGTTAACACATATTAACGTACCGACAAGTCACATAATGATTGTAAACACATAACACAAGTAAATACACATATTCACACTCGTTCACCAATTCCGGGACTCGAGACTCGTATGTTCCGTATGCCCTGACGATCCTACAAATCGTCACCGTTTGTACACTTGGTTAAGGGCCGACATCTAATGAACCTCTAGACCAACATCCAATGATCCTCTAGACTAAACCGATAGTTCACGAACCATAACCCGACTTAACTAACCCAGTTAAGTACAATATACGCGTGACCCGCTAAGGTAGACTTTCATCTAGACAACGTTGTTAACCAGAATTTGCCGGGTGTCACACAATCCATCTTCATTTCTAATTGGTGATACTTGATACATTTGGGCAACACCATTATTCAACAGTTATAACATTTTACCAAGGTGAGTTTTACATAGCCCCTTTTTCTATTTATCACCGTTTCTGGGGTGAAACATGTTACAACATCATTTATGCAATTCAATCATCAATGTGTCTGTGTGTTTTCTATGTTGCATTATGTCTTGAGCATGATTAGAGTAAGCACCATTCTAGCATAATCATTAGCTCCGTACAAGCCGACGGTATACATTGATAGATCTATTGGACTGACAATCCCACCCGGATACGTGCCTCCTACAAAGGTAGCGTGGGTGTTTGTTATCGCATAACATATTCAAGTGAACCATGAGCGTATGGTATGTATCATATTATAACAGTCATCAGGGTTGATTATGCACTCGATTTATTTCTAGTATGTTCTCACATATGGACTAGATTGACATGACACATGAATTGCACAACATTTTTATTCAATTATCAAAAACCTATGTAATTCTCACCAACTTTTGTTGACCCAAAAACCTTTTCAACTTAACATGTTTCAGGTTCTATTTGCTTGAAGATTTGAATTGATGCTTGAAGATATGTGTATAGTTTTATTCAATTTGATGTACAAAATTCTAGAACAATTGTATGTAATTCATTTAAATTATTCAATGGAATTTATTATTCACCATGAGCTACTGAACAATCATCAATACGTGACATCCCGATGTTTCCGCCATCGGTTGGGGTGTTACAGATTGGTATCAGAGCCATGGTTATAGGGAATTAGGTTATTAGAAAAATAATCTAGTCTATAACCATAGGATTTAACCAGTACTTGCTTCTTTTACTTGCTATTCTCTATCTCCCTCCTACTTCTTATCCCTACTTTCATCCTTACAAGAAAGCTACTCTACATCACTGGAACTACTCTTAGACTAATAGGACAAATTCCTCGAGTTTAACCTGAACCCCTTGAGATCTCGTCGAAGTTCTATATTTTAATAACGAACACGTGCAATCTGGAAGGGTGAACGCCTGTATTCCGAGTCTTCTGTCTAGGCTGGCATTGCGCATATATCCCAATCAGACGAGGGACCCGGATGCCTACCTGGGAATTCTCGGGATGAGTGTTCACTTATAGGCTAAAGCATGTCTTCATATGTTATTAGAATCTAGAATCTTTGATAAGTCAACGTTTTCGCTTATTCGTTTTAATTAATGAATAAATGATTACATTCCTTATATTACCTCATACACTTCATGCCTCATTAAAAACTTCATTGTGTCCCTTACAGATCATGTCTCCACGTCGCAGCACTCTCCTTAACAATGGTGACAATCAAGATGAAGTGAATAGCAACGACCACAACACTAACCACATTAATGGGAGTGATGCCCAACTAGCTGCGATTATTTCCCAACAATTGGCGCAACAAATCACAACTCTGGTTTCTAACTTGTTGACTCAAGATATCCAAATGGATGGGAATGGCATTGGAAATGGCGTTGGAAATCACGAAAGGAACAGGACCTTAGTTCGGAAAGGCAAGAAAACAAGTATCGTGGCCGCGGTGACTACCAAGAATCAGAAACGTAAGACCAGGGATCCTGACGTAAACCTCACTACCCAAGTTTCTAACAAGAAGCCTTATACGAGAAACTTTCCATTGTGTAACACATGCAATCGACATCATCCCACTGTTTCAGCGTGTCGCTTGTGCACCAATTGTGGTAGGTATGGTCATCTGGTCAACACATGTCGCGAGACCCCAAACCCTAATCAACCCACCAACCCTGCTACTTTGGAGGAAGCAAAGCGGTTGGCTGCCACCTTAATAGACGATCATGTAAAGGCAGGAACCCTGACCCGGAAAGGGGAGAAGAAAACTGTTGCAAAGGATACTCCCCAACCTGCCGTTAAAATCAAAACTGAGGCCTCGACCAACGGAAAGCGCAAGGCCAGGAATTTTGCAAAAGACACCACTACCCCACCCAACAAGAAACAATACCGCGGGAAGCTACCTAAGTGTGACACCTGCCAGTATCACCATCCAACCCAAGTGCCCTGCCGTCAGTGTACCAATTGTCAAAGGTATGGGCATCTTGCGGATGCTTGCCGAATCCCTGCTACAAACACCCTTGCTGCTCCAAATAACCCACTTGAGACCCTCCAGCTACTTAACAGCAAATCCACCATCTGAATGATGACTATTTTTCCCTTTAATTCCATGTATTGACATTTTATTTTCAAGTAATAAAATTCAAGTATTATCATAACATCTGTGTGCATGCTTGTTTGAATATGAACTGATTGCTATATCTATGATCATACTTGCTTACTTGTACAACAGTTAGTTGACTACCAAACAACCTACTTAACGATTGGTAGAGGTCATCATGTCTTTCCAACAGTCGGGAGAGGCCCTACCACCTGCTCAACGACTGGTGGAGACTATCAGACTGCTCAACAATCGATAGAGTCATAAACGGACGCAAAACCCTAATGTAAGGTAAATTGGTAATTACGGTCCGGAACGTAATCATGAATTTACAGGTACGTTAAGGTAGTGTGAAATTTTATCAAGGTTCCGGTGGTTGACCAATTGTAAACTTAGTATTTCCCTTAACTTCGGGACGAAGTTCCTAAAAGTAGGGGAGACTGTAACATCGCAAAAATTTTCACGAAATTTCTATACGAAAAAGCCCTTATTTTATCCTTAAATCTACACTAATGTGCCCAAGTCTATACTTATTTTTTTTCCAAACTTGCAACCTATATGTAAATATATATATAAATACATATATATAATGCATTTTTGTATATAATAATAATAATAATAATAATAATAATAATTATAATAAAAAAAAATGAATGATGATACATAATTAGTTGGTTTTGCCCAACCAACACATTGGCCCACACCAAACCCACCTTAAACTTCCTTAGTGATGCTGAGCCCAGACTGATACCCGGCCCACACCCTCACCCAGCCCAACAGCCCTCAGGCCCAAACCCCCTTACCCTCTTGGCCTCCCCCTTATCAAAAAAAAAAGAAGAAAACATTTGCCTCAGCCGGGTCTCGAACCGGGATCACGTCACACAACAAACACATGCCAAACCATTTGGTCTACACCTCAGACTTGATTTAATACTAACCTTTATTATATATAAGCCCACCCTATGTCTCTCCTTCTCCTTCCTTGGCTGTCCATCATGCAGCAGCAGATATGAACTTTGTTTTTTATTATTTTTTTTTTCAAAGTTTGACCATTCAATTCACTTAATTGACATGCCTAAATTTTTATATGGAATGATAACGTGATTACCGGCCATCAACAACTAAGATTACACGATAATTATCAATTATCGTTGACTAATTTAATCCATACGCGTTTGAAATTAAATCCTTGGTCAACCTTACCATTTCTTCGATTCGTTGAGCCACACTATAAATTGAACGCTCCTCAACCATCTCAACTCGCCACTAATCCTTCCTACATCTACAATTTCTTCATATAATCTTCTGTTCATGATGAACGATCGCGTTTTTGACTTCGTAGTTGACCAAGCAATCCATCTTCATTTCTAATTGGTGATACTTGATACATTTGGGCAACACCATTATTCAACAGTTATAACATTTTACCAAGGTGAGTTTTACATAGCCCCTTTTTCTATTTATCACCGTTTCTGGGGTGAAACATGTTACAACATCATTTATGCAATTCAATCATCAATGTGTCTGTGTGTTTTCTATGTTGCATTATGTCTTGAGCATGATTAGAGTAAGCACCATTCTAGCATAATCATTAGCTCCGTACAAGCCGACGGTATACATTGATAGATCTATTGGACTGACAATCCCACCCGGATACGTGCCTCCTACAAAGGTAGCGTGGGTGTTTGTTATCGCATAACATATTCAAGTGAACCATGAGCGTATGGTATGTATCATATTATAACAGTCATCAGGGTTGATTATGCACTCGATTTATTTCTAGTATGTTCTCACATATGGACTAGATTGACATGACACATGAATTGCACAACATTTTTATTCAATTATCAAAAACCTATGTAATTCTCACCAACTTTTGTTGACCCAAAAACCTTTTCAACTTAACATGTTTCAGGTTCTATTTGCTTGAAGATTTGAATTGATGCTTGAAGATATGTGTATAGTTTTATTCAATTTGATGTACAAAATTCTAGAACAATTGTATGTAATTCATTTAAATTATTCAATGGAATTTATTATTCACCATGAGCTACTGAACAATCATCAATACGTGACATCCCGATGTTTCCGCCATCGGTTGGGGTGTTACAGATTGGTATCAGAGCCATGGTTATAGAGAATTAGGTTATTAGAAAAATAATCTAGTCTATAACCATAGGATTTAACCAGTACTTGCTTCTTTTACTTGCTATTCTCTATCTCCCTCCTACTTCTTATCCCTACTTTCATCCTTACAAGAAGGCTACTCTACATCACTGGAACTACTCTTAGACTAATAGGACAAATTCCTCGAGTTTAACCTGAACCCCCTTGAGATCTCGTCGAAGTTCTATATTTTAATAACGAACACGTGCAATCTGGAAGGGTGAACGCCTGTATTCCGAGTCTTCTGTCTAGGCTGGCATTGCGCATATATCCCAATCAGACGAGGGACCCGGATGCCTACCTGGGAATTCTCGGGATGAGTGTTCACTTATAGGCTAAAGCATGTCTTCATATGTTATTAGAATCTAGAATCTTTGATAAGTCAACGTTTTCGCTTATTCGTTTTAATTAATGAATAAATGATTACATTCCTTATATTACCTCATACACTTCATGCCTCATTAAAAACTTCATTGTGTCCCTTACAGATCATGTCTCCACGTCGCAGCACTCTCCTTAACAATGGTGACAATCAAGATGAAGTGAATAGCAACGACCACAACACTAACCACATTAATGGGAGTGATGCCCAACTAGCTGCGATTATTTCCCAACAATTGGCGCAACAAATCACAACTCTGGTTTCTAACTTGTTGACTCAAGATATCCAAATGGATGGGAATGGCATTGGAAATGGCGTTGGAAATCACGAAAGGAACAGGACCTTAGTTCGGAAAGGCAAGAAAACAAGTATCGTGGCCGCGGTGACTACCAAGAATCAGAAACGTAAGACCAGGGATCCTGACGTAAACCTCACTACCCAAGTTTCTAACAAGAAGCCTTATACGAGAAACTTTCCATTGTGTAACACATGCAATCGACATCATCCCACTGTTTCAGCGTGTCGCTTGTGCACCAATTGTGGTAGGTATGGTCATCTGGTCAACACATGTCGCGAGACCCCAAACCCTAATCAACCCACCAACCCTGCTACTTTGGAGGAAGCAAAGCGGTTGGCTGCCACCTTAATAGACGATCATGTAAAGGCAGGAACCCTGACCCGGAAAGGGGAGAAGAAAACTGTTGCAAAGGATACTCCCCAACCTGCCGTTAAAATCAAAACTGAGGCCTCGACCAACGGAAAGCGCAAGGCCAGGAATTTTGCAAAAGACACCACTACCCCACCCAACAAGAAACAATACCGCGGGAAGCTACCTAAGTGTGACACCTGCCAGTATCACCATCCAACCCAAGTGCCCTGCCGTCAGTGTACCAATTGTCAAAGGTATGGGCATCTTGCGGATGCTTGCCGAATCCCTGCTACAAACACCCTTGCTGCTCCAAATAACCCACTTGAGACCCTCCAGCTACTTAACAGCAAATCCACCATCTGAATGATGACTATTTTTCCCTTTAATTCCATGTATTGACATTTTATTTTCAAGTAATAAAATTCAAGTATTATCATAACATCTGTGTGCATGCTTGTTTGAATATGAACTGATTGCTATATCTATGATCATACTTGCTTACTTGTACAACAGTTAGTTGACTACCAAACAACCTACTTAACGATTGGTAGAGGTCATCATGTCTTTCCAACAGTCGGGAGAGGCCCTACCACCTGCTCAACGACTGGTGGAGACTATCAGACTGCTCAACAATCGATAGAGTCATAAACGGACGCAAAACCCTAATGTAAGGTAAATTGGTAATTACGGTCCGGAACGTAATCATGAATTTACAGGTACGTTAAGGTAGTGTGAAATTTTATCAAGGTTCCCGGTGGTTGACCAATTGTAAACTTAGTATTTCCCTTAACTTCGGGACGAAGTTCCTAAAAGTAGGGGAGACTGTAACATCGCAAAAATTTTCACGAAATTTCTATACGAAAAAGCCCTTATTTTATCCTTAAATCTACACTAATGTGCCCAAGTCTATACTTATTTTTTTTCCAAACTTGCAACCTATATGTAAATATATATATAAATACATATATATAATGCATTTTTGTATATAATAATAATAATAATAATAATAATAATAATAATTATAATTATAATAAAAAAAAATGAATGATGATACATAATTAGTTGGTTTTGCCCAACCAACACATTGGCCCACACCAAACCCACCTTAAACTTCCTTAGTGATGCTGAGCCCAGACTGATACCCGGCCCACACCCTCACCCAGCCCAACAGCCCTCAGGCCCAAACCCCCTTACCCTCTTGGCCTCCCCCTTATCAAAAAAAAAAAAGAAGAAAACATTTGCCTCAGCCAGGTCTCGAACCGGGATCACGTCACACAACAAACACATGCCAAACCATTTGGTCTACACCTCAGACTTGATTTAATACTAACCTTTATTATATATAAGCCCACCCTATGTCTCTCCTTCTCCTTCCTTGGCTGTCCATCATGCAGCAGCAGATATGAACTTTGTTTTTTATTATTTTTTTTTTCAAAGTTTGACCATTCAATTCACTTAATTGACATGCCTAAATTTTTATATGGAATGATAACGTGATTACCGGCCATCAACAACTAAGATTACACGATAATTATCAATTATCGTTGACTAATTTAATCCATACGCGTTTGAAATTAAATCCTTGGTCAACCTTACCATTTCTTCGATTCGTTGAGCCACACTATAAATTGAACGCTCCTCAACCATCTCAACTCGCCACTAATCCTTCCTACATCTACAATTTCTTCATATAATCTTCTGTTCATGATGAACGATCGCGTTTTTGACTTCGTAGTTGACCAAGCAATCCATCTTCATTTCTAATTGGTGATACTTGATACATTTGGGCAACACCATTATTCAACAGTTATAACATTTTACCAAGGTGAGTTTTACATAGCCCCTTTTTCTATTTATCACCGTTTCTGGGGTGAAACATGTTACAACATCATTTATGCAATTCAATCATCAATGTGTCTGTGTGTTTTCTATGTTGCATTATGTCTTGAGCATGATTAGAGTAAGCACCATTCTAGCATAATCATTAGCTCCGTACAAGCCGACGGTATACATTGATAGATCTATTGGACTGACAATCCCACCCGGATACGTGCCTCCTACAAAGGTAGCGTGGGTGTTTGTTATCGCATAACATATTCAAGTGAACCATGAGCGTATGGTATGTATCATATTATAACAGTCATCAGGGTTGATTATGCACTCGATTTATTTCTAGTATGTTCTCACATATGGACTAGATTGACATGACACATGAATTGCACAACATTTTTATTCAATTATCAAAAACCTATGTAATTCTCACCAACTTTTGTTGACCCAAAAACCTTTTCAACTTAACATGTTTCAGGTTCTATTTGCTTGAAGATTTGAATTGATGCTTGAAGATATGTGTATAGTTTTATTCAATTTGATGTACAAAATTCTAGAACAATTGTATGTAATTCATTTAAATTATTCAATGGAATTTATTATTCACCATGAGCTACTGAACAATCATCAATACGTGACATCCCGATGTTTCCGCCATCGGTTGGGGTGTTACACAAACGTCATATATATTTCCCCCTTTGTGACTCATAGGAGTCTTGAAGACGAAATGAATTTTACAAGATACTTGAAACAAGGTATGGATATGGAGAATAAATATTTGACTATACGTGGTTGATGATGTCAAGTTTAAGTCGTTGATTCATTTGGAAATCGAAAACGCCTATCGTCACTCTGTATAGAGAAGAAAAACAACAACCGAATATTTAGTTCTCTCCGAACTTCAGCTTCCAAAATACGACGTCATTGTAGCTCATATGTTATTATCTCTTCTCTTATTCTCTGTTTCTCTAGTTCTCGATGGATTATTGCTCTCATATCGACTCTCACAATTATTCACAATTTTATACATACAACACACCTTCATCGTTGACCGTACTGTTCTTCTTGATCTTTTTATGTATGAATAGTGACCCTCTGGCAAACCTACCTCTGTCTTGAATTTGTTGCTTCCATAGAGAAGTTATCAATCTCACTGTAATGATCAGGAACATTCCAAATAACTGTATAATTTCGTTCAAGATTCCTATGCAAGCAAGTCAAATTCAGTTGTTAGACCAACTTGAGATATGAGTTTGATTAGCTTGAATCTCTTTGATCCATGGTATCCAGTCTTCAAGGTGGACTTAAGCACCTGAACGGGAAGTTGAAATTTTGAATGATGTTCGTCGACTGCACCGAACACACTACAATTATTCACAATTTTATACATACAACACACCTTCATCGTTGACCGTACTGTTCTTCTTGATCTTGATCTTCACACTTGCTTTTGACAAAGGTCTGGCTGACCTGAAGTTCCTTTGCAACCAGGTAAAAAGGAACTAAGTTGCAGATATAAAAATCCATCACATCACGATTATACTCTTTATGTATAAATAGTGACCCTCTAAGTGTGGTATGCTCAAAGATTTAAGTTAAAAATATTTTGTAAGGATTTATTTATAGATTAATGTAACAACTTTTCAGTTGTTATCCGAGAGATAGCGGTCAACGATGAAGACAACCTGAAAGTGGATACCATGGATCAGAGAGATTCAAGCTAATTAAACTCATATCTCAAGCCGGTGCAAGTTATGTTGTAGCATCTTTGATCATCTTCTTGTAATTACTTGACAGATATCTCTCTGAGATGATAGCTTCTCTTCAGATTCTGAAAGTGGATACCATGGATCAGAGAGATTCAAGCTAATTAAACTCATAGGTAAGAACATTGTGGATGAGGATTGTTTATCTTCCCATTGATTTCAAGTATGTTGCCAAATAACTGTTCAATTTCAGCTTTTGTTTAACTATTTTAGCAACTTCCATAAAGAAGTTATCAATCTCACTTCTCACTGTCCATGTTTACCTTCAACGTCCAACGGTAATGAGTAACCTAGTAACCTCTACAATGATGTGATTTGTTTTTAAATAAGGAGGTATATGTACAATGAACTTTTTTACGCTAAATAATGGCAGGTTTGCCAGAGGGTCACTATTCATACACACAACTTTTTGCTCTAGTGGTGTGCTCTACCTTTTTGACAAACACCTGGCTAACCTGTCCAGTTATCAATCTCATTGGCAATCATCCAGTGCAAGTTATGTTGAAGCTCATATGTTATTATCTCTTCTCTTATGCTCTCATATCATGGATCAGAGAGATTTAAGCTAATTAAACTCATATCCATGGGAAGGTAAACATATATAACATTCTCTTCTTCTTCCCTTACAAATCACTTTGCCATTAATACAAAATCACATTTGTGCATGACATTACATTCTGCATGTGTCATTTCATAACTTGCACCGGCTTGAGATATAGAGAGCAAACCGACGATCATTCAAAATTTAAAGTTACCGCTAACCTCTGCTGCGCCATCATCGTTGATAGATATCTCTCTGAGATGATAGCTTCTCTTCAGATTCTGATTGCACCGGTGGAATTGGAATTGGAATTGGAATTAATGAGACAACTTTTCAGTTGTTATCCGAGAGATAGCGGTCAACGATGAAGACAACCTGAAAACAACCGGATACCATGGATCAGAGAGATTCAAGCTAACTAAACTCATATCTCAAGCCGGTGCAAGTTATGTTGTAGCATCTTTGATCATCTTCTTTGTAATTACTTTTTATTGTTTCGGGTTCCCTTCCATCGTTTGACAGATATCTCTCTGAGATGATAAAGGTAGATCATGGAAAGTTGAACTCAATAAAACAAAGATGAAACCGATTAATGTTCTTTATATATGAATAGTGACCCTCTTGCAATATTTGTAATTACTTTCTATTGTTTAGCGCCGATCCGATTGTTAAAAGTATCAAGACTATGAAATTAGTAAAACAACTGAATTTTACTTGCTTGCATGAAAAGTTCAATTTCAGTTCAAACTTTTCAAACACCTGCAACATCTCAAGAGTCGAGGTCCTCTGAAAAAGACATCGTACAATGAACTTTTCATGCAAGCAAGTAAAATTCAGTTGGTATTAATGGCAAGATATGTGGCTTTAGTCCTTTACGCAGGATATTCATGTGAGAATGATTTCGTTACAACATAACTTGCACCGGCTTGAGATATGAGTTTAATTAGCTTGAATCTCTCTGATCCATGGTATCCACTTTCAGGTTGTCTTCATCGTTGACCGCTATCTCTCGGATAACAACTGAAAAGTAATTACAAGAAGATGATGTCAAGTTTAAGTCATTGACATTTATTTTTTTTTTAACTTTTTATAATTATTAAATTAAAAAAAAAACAACTCAAAACACCAAAAAACTACCAAAATAAATTACCCCCCAGAAGCGCCTCGCTTAGGCCTAAGCGAGGCGCTTCTTGGGGGTTTAAATAGAAGCTGGGGGGTTTAAATATCACCACCCTTATTGAAAACAAAGAACTCTCAAAAAAAATTGTTGAAAACAAAGTCTTGATTAAAAAGAGACGAATTGACCAAAATGCCCTTCATTTAACTGACCTTTACTAACTGTGTTAACGAGTTGGATGAAACGAGCAAGAATTTGAAAACCTTTGGATCCAGATGAGAAAAAAATAACTTTTGGATGAAAGTAGCAAAAAGTGTCAAACCTCAGGGACGAAAATGGCATTTAACTCCTTTTCTAAAGATTGACGTAATTACTTAAAGAGTAAAATTGTAAATGTAGGTAGGTTTGTAAATAAATATAATTGAATAAATAACGAGTGTAAGTACAAGTGGGAGTATTTCCAGTAGTCACTCGTAGTTGTTGCAGGGTATAATTAGATCTAACAATTTCAAACACGAGCACGATAACATGACACGAACCTACATTACCTTAATTGGCTTCATGTTTGACCTTGACAGGTTTTGTGTCTTTAACAAGTCAACACGATAAGACCTTAACATGTTTTGTGTCTAAACAGGTTAAAGACTTGTTAACATGTTAAGAACCCATTAAGAAATGTTAATAATTTTATTTGAGAAAGTTATACATGGGGTGGGGGTATACCTTACAGTGGCGGATCTAGAAAAAATATAAGGTGTAACATTTTATAGAAAAAAATATTTTAAGGGGTAAAAAAAAAATTTGTTTTAGGGGACATTTAATAAAAATACCTTAAAAACAAACTTTTTCCATTTCGCCAAGTAAATCAAGGGGTAACAGATGTTCCCCCTGCTTCTACTATACATCCGCCACTGATACCTTATACATATGCGAAGTAAAGATAAAGGAACCCTAATTTGCAATTTTCAAATTATTGAGTACAAACATATACACCGCTCAGTCATCCCTCATCTTCATTCTCAACTCCACCGTCGCCATCACCTATCCATCGTCCTCGTCCGCTGTCACCCATCACCTGTCTTACTTCTCAACCCAAGCGTCGCCCAATCTATCATTCATAGGTTTGTAGATACAGTTTCATGGTTAATGTATATCAAATAGGTTCTTGTCTTATCATGTCTTATCGGGTTAACATGTTATAAACAGGTTCGTGTTTGGAAAAAATGACACGATAAGTTATCGTGTCGTGTTTGTGTTTACTTGTTTCGTGTTCGTATATTGTCGTGTTCGTGTCTTAGGAAGTCGTGTCTAACACGATATGCCAGCCCTAGGTATAATCATTTGCTAACATCTGTGACCTTGAATAACTTACAAGAAAGAAATAATGATCGTACAAAGGGAGGAAACTGCTAGGATGCTAGAGATAGCTCCAACGTACAGACACAAAAATTGTGTTGGCTTACTGAGTGTAACATGACATGTCCTATGAAGAAGGGCTAGCCCTCTTTATACAGGACATGCATGGGCTAAACATCACTAACCATTAACCCAATAAGGGCCTAGGGCCAGGTTAAGCGGCGCCTCCACTTTCAGAAGAGATGACCTAAACGAATGACATGTCAGCAAAAGATGCTTTCGTTTGGTATATATATATAGAGAGAGAGAGAGGGAGAGAGTGTGTGACAGGGGCGGACCTAGCTTGAAGCTAGGAGCCGCGCTCGCTGCCCCTTACTGAGTGTAACATGACATGTCCTATGAAGAAGGGCTAGCCCTCTTTATACAGGACATGCATGGGCTAAACATCACTAACCATTAACCCAATAAGGGCCTAGGGCCAGGTTAAGCGGCGCCTCCACTTTCAGAAGAGATGACCTAAACGAATGACATGTCAGCAAAAGATGCTTTCGTTTGGTATATATATATAGAGAGAGAGAGGGAGAGAGTGTGTGACAGGGGCGGACCTAGCTTGAAGCTAGGAGCCGCGCTCGCTGCCCCTTAAGTTCCCGCGCGTAGTGGAATTTTTTTTTTTTTTACGATTTTTCAAAAACGTTACTAATGAAATAAATTTTACATTGCTACTAAAATTTAATATACATTACTACTAAATGAAATTATACGTTACCACGTTACGTTACTCGAAAAAATATTTATCAAACTCGACTAATGATAACCCAAAAAAATTAACTAATCTAATTATAATACAATAACTAAAACAACTAACAAGGCAACCCATTTATCTATTTAACCCAAGCCCACCCCAGCCCCTTTAACCCAAATCCAACCACAAGAAGCCCACCCTACCTCCCTCCACAAAAAAAAAAAAGAAAAAAAAAAACGTTCAGTAGCTGCAAGCAAGAGCAGAGCAACATCCATTCTGAAACCCTACCCTAGCCCTGTCCTGCGTCCGCCACTCCTCCGCCGCCGCCGGCGGCTGCACCCTCTCGTCGAGTGCAGTGCTGCACCTTGTGAGTCAATTTTTTTATTTTAATTCAAGTGCTCATATGTTTTATAATTTGTGGAGGCTTATGTAATTATGTTAGTTGAATTGCTTATGTATTTTTTGGGAATTTGGTAACTTACCAAGTCTAAGTGTTTTAGGAATTTAGTTGATTATATTGTTTTTGAATGTACATATAGTTGATTATGTGCTTTTTGGGAATTAATTTCATTGTTGAATTTGAATGTATAGTTAACTTGATTGTTGAATGTTATAATTGATTATATTGTCTTTGATTAATTGATTAGGTTTGCGATTATAAAGATGAAACCATGTTCTAATACTAACAAGCACTTATTAGCAATTTGTTTAAAAGAAAAGCCCCTGAAAGATCTGAAATTGGTTCAAGTAATTCTCCAAATATTGAATACTAAGGAAGAGTGATGGCTAAGATTATAATTTTGTTATGGGTACAAGTTTTTTAGCTACATATACAACTTAATAAAACTTAAATGATATGGGTAAATTAGTCACCTAGAGGTATATTAAGACACTTACAAGGTTATTAGTGTAATTTTATGTTATGTTTTTAGTTATAAGGTAAAATGTACCCTTCCTCCTTTCACCTTACACACATATACTATTAAACCCAAATAAATGTAAGTTTTAATAATCATCAATTCAGCAATAATTCCAGGTTATATGAAAGATCACTTCTTCAACGAAAGGTGGCCAACGAAGGGTCTCATCTTCTTCAATTCCATCCGTTACCATCACCCCCTATTAAGAAGTGTGTCAAATCTTTAAAATCCTTCGTATCATTTCTCCATCACACATTTTTTTCTCCCGAAGCCAGCGATCAACCGCTTTACAACAACCACCAAATGCCATCACGAAAAAACCAACAGCTACCGACCATCTCCTTGTGCCGCATCGCCACCATCATCTTCGCACACTGCACTTGTAACCGCAACCACCGAACATAAGTTGTGAATCAACAAGAGAGTTTAACCACTCACTTTACTACAGTTGTTGTTGGCGATTGTCGAGTTGGCGTTCTTTTCTATGCATATGATGAGGTATGTCAGTCGATATCAGTCCCATTACTTTGATATAGTATATGATTCAATAGTTTTCTATCAAACAAATTAATCACAATAAATCGTTTTTATAGGATTCAAAGAAAGTGGAGCAACTATATAGTGACCCTCTGCAGAGGTTGGTTGCTAATTGCCATCTTATAAATATCGATAAAACTATTGTTTCAGATCGAATAGGAAACATTGTAGTCCTGTCCTGTTCACATCAATCCGGTGGTGAGCTTTTAATATAGTTTTCTATTGGACTTTTTGACTTTGGTTATTTATCTTAATCAATACATCATTTTTTATCTGAACTTTGGATCCTACACAATACAGACAATGCAAAATTTGTCATTTGTGAATCAACAAAATGAATATGCTCGAGGGAGAGAATTGTTTGGAGTGCTTCAAACCTCCCAGTCGGTATATTTATAGTCGGGGGGAACAAGAAAATTCGCAATGAGAGTGGTGCAGCGATGACGGAATTGAGTGCGGTTGAACGGAATATTGACAACCAAAACCCAAGTCACGATAGAACATGGAGAGGGGCTGAGCTGAATGTCTAAAAACCGGTTCGGGGTGACCACAACGAGCAGATGTGGTGATTCGGAATCGTATGAGTTTTTGTGTGTGAAACTTTTTTGTCTGTGGGTTTTTAAATAATAAAAAAACCAAAGCATTTGATATTATTCATCAATTCCTAATCACGATAATAGTTTCGGAAATAAATATGGCATAAATTTCGCCAGTTACCGGAAGTATAAGAGCAAGGCATATTAACATTAACAACTTGATTTAAAATAAATTTTCAACTTAACACACCCATCGATTGATAGTTTTAATTTCCAAAATATCATAATTTTTATTAATAAACTATAATACTATTAATTAATAATAAATAATTACTATATAAAATGTTTGGTTGGTTATGATAATTATTTAATCGATTCAACAATGTATTAAACTCATTTAAGATCTGACATAATAAATTGACTATTTGTTTATATAGTCTTTTTTTTTTTAATTTTTCGGGTATTATAGTAATAGTGCATATCATATTAGATAGATAGAGAAGAGAGTGAGACACTAAAATGTAAATTATTTCCATTTTGATGTATGTTACACTTGTTTTTTTCATTTTCATTGGCAGTGTTGATTTTAAACCCATTTAGGATGAGGTTATGTTTTTATTAAGAATGAGTCAAATGGGGGAATCAAGCGTGTTGGTGTATGTACATTAACGCATTTTAACATTAATCAATACCATGATGATGTTATAGAACCCGAAAACAAATAAAACCTGAATGTGGCTCGCGAGGTTCATGAGTTGACAAGAAACCACCCATTTAACTTAAATCAATATATCTTATTTTATTTGCGTATTAGTACTCTAAAAATATAACTTTACTACCAAAAAAATAAGTATTAAACAATTACTTCTGAACACTATTCTCATACTCAGTTGTCCAACATTTAAATCTTTGTATAACGTAGCTCGGCAACTTATGTGAAGTTTGGATTGCATGCACAAGGATTGGTAAATTAATGGGTTCACTACCAACAATTGAGTTCTTTGATAGTGAAGTTTATCCAATTCTTTTAAATAAAGATAGACCTACAACATATAGGACATTTCATTTTTTTTATTTGTGTTTTTGTTCCTGAATGATAACTTATGCGGTTTCAAACAATGTTTTCCTAGAGATGTGGTGAGTTAGGATGGTGTTTTTTTCATAATCCTTAACTGTCAAGTTTGATTCTACTTTGTTGTTCATGCTCGTTGTTGCTTCATATATTGAATTTCTTTTGTTAAATTTTGTTTTTGTACAGGAGATGGGGGTTTACACCTACTGCAGGAAGTTTCTTTACGGGTTGGGGCATTTTCATAAATGTAAATAACTTTTAGGTTGGCCAACGGGCATTTGCTCATAAAAATTACAAGAGATTACGTGTTAGAAACAAGTCATGAAGATAATGAAAAATGAAGTTGTTCATCTGATGTAATATGCTATTTTGTTTTCCATCGAGTGTTGCATACAATCATGTATATTTAAATTTCATGCATGCATCATTTTACACATTATTCAAATGAAGGAAAAATATAGCAAAGTCGTTGAATGGAATAGAATGTTAGAAACCGGAATGGGAGGTAGCTTGTAACAAGCATTATAATTGAATCATATATCAATGAGAACACCCGCTGCAACGCGCGGACATTCCCACTAGTATTGAAAATAAGGACGTGAATGATGATGTTGGTATGCAAGAGCATGATGATGTTGCTAATAATGATAATGATATGCAAACGGATGATGATGTTGCTGCAACTTCAATTCCAATTGTTCCTAATCCTTAGGCTTCATTCGCGAGGTATCAACTACTTTGATAGAAAATATGTCAGGTTTAAATCCTTGTGATTCGTTTTCTAAGTTTGACATACCTAAGATCCTAGCATTTTGTAAGATGTATCCGAATGATTTTAGTGAAGAGGAAAGAGGATGTCTTTCGGGTGATCTTACGGTATTTTATCACACATTAACGGAAAATGATAAATTTGCAAAACTAAATGGAATGTGTGACCTTGCTCGTGTAATGGTGAAAACCGAAAAACATAAAACTTTTCCTTTGGTTTATTGGGTGTTGAAGTTAGCATTAGTTTTGCCGGTTGCAACCGCAACCGTTGAGAGGTGTTTTTTCTAAGATGAAGCTTATCAAGACGGATTTACGCAATAGAATGGGTGAGGACTATTTGAACAATGCTTTGATTTGTGCGGTTGAAAGAGACACTTTTGATAAAGTAAAAGAAGATGACGTAATAGCTCGATTTCAAGCTTTCAAGAACCGAAGGGGCGAAATCTATAAGGAATGTGTCTAACGTTATCTATTATCATGTTGTTATTTTTATTTCCTTTACATTGTATGAAACTATGGCGATTTTTTTTTTTTTTTGAACGTTGCAACTCAAAATTATTTCTAGATCCGGCACTGGATATATGCATATTTAAGCTAACACACTTGAGTCTGGGCTTAGCTATGAAGTTTTGGGCCATAAAAATTACTAGTTGAAAAAAAAAAAGTTTCTAACTAGATGAACCAATTAATATATACCCACATCGCCGTAACATTATGCCCTCACAGGCTCACACTACGTAAAATGTATTGTTAAATGTTTTATAGCGCCTCTTTTTCTAAATTCTGTGTGATTATTAAGCTAGTTTTGTAATTAAAAAAAAGTATATAGCGTAACTAAGGTGTTGTTTGTTTTTTCTGCAGGGAAAAATCTGCAGTCTGTAGACCACATCTGCAGGAGAAGAGGTGGACTAAGGTCTGCAGTCTGCAAGAAGAAGATTGTTTGTTTGTTAACGTCTACATGCTGCTGAAATAAACTGATTTTTTACAGCAGTATGGTGTTAGACGATGGTGGTGGACCGTGGTGGTGGTGGACCATGTTGGTGGTGGTGGTGGTGGGTGGTTAGTGGTGGACCTTGGTGGTGGTGGTGGTGGACAGTGGTGGTGGACGGTGGTGGTGATGGACCTTGGTGGTGGTGGTGGTGGACCTTGGTGGACCTTGGTGGTGGTGGTGGACGGTGGTGGTGGACGGTGATGGTGGTGGTGGACCGTGGTGGTGGTGGTGGACCGTGGTGGTGGATTGTGGTGGTGGATCGTGGTGGTGGTGGACGGTGATGGTAGACGGTGGTGGTGGTGGACCGTGGTGGTGGTGGTGGTGATGGTGGACCGTGGTGGTGGTAGACGGTGGTGGTGGTGGACGGTGGTGGTGCTAGACGGTGGTGGACGGTGGTGGTGGTGGACCGTGGTTGTGGTGGACGGTGGTAGGTGGTGGTGGACCGTGGTGGGTGGGTGGTGGTGATGGTGGACCGTGGTGGTGGTAGACGGTGGTGGTGGTGGTGGTGGGTGAGGAGAAGAGAAGGGTAGAAGACCTTTGCAGACCTTAGAAGACTTTGAAACAAGTCTGCACCAAGAAGAGGCCAGGAAGACCTTTTTGAGTGAAATGTCTTCTAAAAAACAAACAATCTGCAGACGCCAAACGTCTGCGCGCGTCTGCGTGGCGCAGACAAAAAAGGTTAGAAGTGCTTCTGAGCAAAAAACAAACAACACCTAAGAGTATTGTCATTAATAATATAAGCGCACACATTTAAACACGTCAAAATTAACATGATTACACTATCCATTGTGGTTTAACATAACGCCTACCACGTAAACGATGGAGTTTAACTAAGCTACTCTTTGACTATACCACGTTGCATCTTAAATAAATTTTAAAGTGAATTGCATTTACGTCCTTCAAGTTTGAGCCAAATTGTAGGCATTGTCCTTTAGTTAACGAAATTACACTTGATGTCTTTTATGTTAGAGGTTTTCATCAAGCGATGTCCTTTTGCCCTAGCCCAATTTTTTTTGTCAACTCTTAACATGTGTCACTCACACGAGGACATAATTGTCATTTTCACTAAATATCTACGTGAAGTTTAATCCCACAATTAGATAAATCAAACTTTACAAAATGGTCATTATGCTCTCATTTGAGTGGCATGTGTTAAGAGTTTAATAGAAAAATTAACTAGGTTAGGGTAAAAGGACATTGACCGATGACAAACAGTACCATTAACGACATATTAGCCTGTATTGTTTTCCGGCTATTTACAAATTGCCACCACGTTTTTTTCATCCGTAGATGAAGTGAGATCAAAAGGCCAGCAACCATTTCGTACACTTCACACGCTCTTACAACTTCTTACTGGAACCAACCTCTCTGTGTATTAATGATTAAATGATTCTAAGACGAGCGCAGAACAAACAAACGTCCTGTTCCAAGACAATTGGACTCAAAAGCATAAACCAACAAATAAAATCGTACTAATATTTTAAAACCTCTTGTATCGGCACCAAACGAATCAGCACTTCAGCAGCTTGTGTTCCTGCTAAATAAATTGTGACTTCAAGATTGTGGGAAGTATTGTTCTTGCATTGCAAGTGGAACAGCTGGTCTCCAGGCTGTGCCCTCTGGACTATCCATGAGAGCAATACCGAGTGTAGCCAAGTCTTTCCTGATTGCGTCTGAGCGTTCATACTCCTTGTTTATTCGTGCAGTGTTCCTTTCATTGATTCGTTCAACAACTTGGTCTTCGGTTAACTTTGCACGCTTGAGTGCTTTTTCCCTCATCTGCTGCAGAACCTGCAAATGTAACCATACCAAGCAGAAATGTCAGTTGGGTTGACCCGCAAACACATTTTTGTTCCATTTTCATATGAAATATCATGTTGTAATCTGTTGTTTATTATAAAAAAAAATGATTCAGGAAGCCATATGCATTAAAAATAGGCTTCAAAGTACATTATTTGAAGCGCTAATCACACATAAATAAACTTGTAACGGCCTATGACAAGGGTACTTGAGAATAACAAGAATGAACAAGGTACCTACCTCATGGTAACTTGCTGGCATGAGCCCTAGAATATCAAGCACATTCCTGATAGCCTTCTCTATAGCAGCAAGTGACTGTATCCGTGCTCTTTGCTTCTTCCCCTGCAATTTGTTGCAAGTTAACTTGGGGAACATGTTAAATTACACGAAAGTATGTGGCTAAATTACCATGAAAAGATAAGTACCTTGCGGGTATGAAGAAGGTCATTGGCAGTTTTCAAAGGATCAGAGATTGCGGAGAGGACAACTGGAGAGTGAAGATCTTCCGACATTGAAGAAATAAATACATCGTTAAAAGTATTTATGCAATCGAGTATTTCACTAGGTATATTTTCTTTCTGACTAGATTCATTTTGCTGACCTACAGCTTCTTCACAATCTTGCAATGTCTGCAACCAAGATAACCGATTTGATGTTGGTTTAATGCTGCATATAAAACCTGAAAGTTAAATATTTTTAAACAAATTAATATACCTGATATATGTAATAAGCGCGATCAGAAGCACTTTCGAGCTGTACATCCGAGTAGTTGATGGGGGACCGATAGTGCGTTCCAATCAGGAAAAGTCTCAATGCCAATGGATGATATAGTTCTATAACCTGAGAACTAATAATAATAAGCTGCTCAAAGTTGATGTTCCTAGAATTGCAACTTTTACTGTTTTGACTTTTGGAAATATTATACATTCAAAATCGACCATTTCCCTATCATCACAAGAAGTAGTTAATGGTATTTGTATAGTACCGCCATGCCGGTATTTTCCATGTTTCCAAATAAAAATTGCCAGAAATTATCAGAATAAAACATAATGAAAGTAGCCAGTTATTCATTGCAATATGATTGTTGAAAATATAACGAACATTTGAATTTGACCATGCGACAAATTAAGCATTGAAATTTACAAGGGACGTAGACTCGTAGAGAGTATATAAAATTTAATAATTAAGTTCGACTAAGATCTTATTCGTTTAATCATTTCTTCCAATCCTCCATAACGGGACCCACAATCACATCTTGTGAAAAATGTCACTGACAAAAATATATATCAAGGACCAAAGGTCCTTTGGCCTAGCGGTACCAAGGTGTTCAATAAGGCTTGGCCTTTCCATGTGATGAGGGTTTAATCCCCGTAGTGGTTGTGAAAGCTGTAGTTTAGCTGTGAAATTAGAGTGTGTGTGTGCACGCATGAGTTGCCATTCTAAAAAAATATCAAGGATGAAAAAAAATTGATGACAAAAGATCAAACTGTTATTTTACCTGGCGAATTGTGAAAAAGTTACCAAGTGATTTCGACATTTTTTGGGAGTCAATAGTCACAAAACCATTGTGTATCCAATAGCTTATGTTGCTTTTATCACATGCCGCACAACTTTGGGCGATCTCATTTTCATGGTGAGGAAAAATAAGATCCATTCCACCACCATGAATATCAAACGAGTAACCTAAATAAGCAGCACTCATTGCACTGCACTCTATATGCCATCCAGGTCTTCCGGCTCCCCATGGACTCTCCCAAAAAGGCTCACCTTCCTTTGCAGACTACAAGTTAAAATTTTAAAAACAAAACGGGTCAATAGTAGGTTATTTAAATAATGACTTAAATGGGTAAAAGCAAAAAAGAAAAACAAATAGCTGAAAAAGAAATAAGTGGAACAGTTTACATGTCAACCAAAGTATAATCAAGTGCTTAGAACCAACAAAATTGTGTTATTCAAAAACATTAAATCCTTATATATGAATCAGCATCTTACTTTCCATAGAGCAAAATCAGCTGGATTTTTTTTCCTTGAGTCAACTGCTACACGCTCACCGGCTCGATTATCTTCTAACTTTCGCCCAGAAAGTCGTCCATATTGAGGAAACTCATCAACAGAAAAGTAGACATCACCTTCAATTCTGTAGGCACGTCCATTGTCAAGAATCTGTAATAGATGTATAATCAATGTTTAAACACAGAGAATGGAACAAGAACTTCAAGTTCTGTTTCTACCCAGGTGAATTTAATATCAAAAATAAAATAAAATTAAATTAAATGACAAAAATGTTATGTTTTGAGGGACGACCATCTCTCCCTATATATAGACTATTTAAAAACATAGAAAAGTACCCAAAGATAAGAAATAAATATCATGCAAAATGTAAAATAAGTCGCCCAAAGACGTCATATGTTAGCATCATGATGTTCCATAGAGGTGTCTAAAAAATAGCATCAATGACACCCAAGCAAAAATGCCATCACAATTTGAGAATCGAGATTTTGTGCGTATAAACTAAACCAAAAATGCAACACTGCGATAGGCGTAACACACTTTCAGTCCGTTTCTAAGTTTGTCACAGAACATAAAAAATAACTAATGAAACCTTCCAGCTTTCAAAAGCCTTATTAAATCCACCGAGTGAAAACAAATACTTTCAGGTGTCTGGTCAGAACTAGACACAATAATCAACTTTGCAAAGTACACTAGTTTTAGCAACAATGTATATGCTACGACATCTTGATGGAAATATATTTCTTTCATGCCCGCAAATATTTAATAAAATGTTACGATAGTTAAGAAAAACATACCTGTTTTATCATATCAATAATTTGCGGCATGTGATCAGAAACACGAGGTTCAACAGTAGGATGTAAACAGTGAAGATAGTCCATATCTCTATGAAACTCTTCACAAAAGCGTCTGCTTAAGCTGATTGGATCCTCTCCCAATTGAACTGCTCTAGCAATTATCTACAGAATTTGAAAATTGCACTAAGCTATCCTGTCATAATATATAACAAGCAGTTGGTACTTGAATGCACGGTTTTGTGTTCGGATGCATAGCTAATTAATCATTTGACCAAATTTATTTGTTGAACAATAAATGTTTCAAGCATATAACAAGAACTTGAGGTAATGAAGTTCTCTCTCATATAGATATGTATGATATATACACAGTGGCGGCTTGATATCCTTTTATCCTACGTCAATAAGATGGGTCATCTAGGAAGGAAGGGTTATTGCAGTAAAAAGTAGAAAGCTTTATGCTTATTCCTGTTTTAGCTCTCATACTTTAAAAAACCAGAAACACGGGAGTACACTTTATTTTCATTTATATTGAAAAGGCCATGATAACAATTGACCAGAAAGTTAATGGGGCTACAGGTAATCGCATCTTATATACAACTCAGACATTAAAACTTGTACTTTGGCGATGTACAGGGCCTAAAACGAAAATCAGCACAAAGTATGTTACCTTTTACTACAATCATCTGTGTTTATGACACCATATGTCATACATATGTAGCTGTAGGAGCATAGATAGACAAGGATTAATTTAACATGAACGAAAAGTCACTTACCTTATCATCAACATCGGTAAAGTTCCGAACATAATTGACTTCATATCCCATGAACCGTAGATATCTGCCTAAGTTTCAAGTAAAACAAATAGAAAACCACCTGATTAGCAATAACCAAAATGAACAAACAAACCAAACTCATTTAAACTATGAGAAAATTAAAAATCATTCGAACAATCGGTTTAAACCCCTTTTAAGATACAAGTACCTTATGGTCACACAGACTACAAGGGTAAACTTGAAGAAATTTGCAAAGAGCTCCCAATTCTTTGGTGTTACTCAATTTCTTCATAGTATAGCAACTTCCAATTATATAATAATCTCAGTTGTCAAAGCTCACTAAGGCGCGCACCTAAGCCCACTTTTCAGGCTCAGCGCAGCTTTCTCACTTCACTTCAAAAGCCCCACTTTCAGGCCCTTGGGCATTTTTCAGGCCAAGTTCCGACAAACTTCCCACCAAAATTCGTAAAACAGGTTTGTATAGGTCGGAAACAATTATACCAATCCTAACCAAGCTTGGAATCAAACTAAAACAACCCAAACTAGCCAAAAGAAGCCTACAACATGTCCAAACCCCTAAAAATTGGATTTTTATACTATACACCTCTCCTAAAAAAGCCCTCGCTTTTTAAGTGTCTTGCGCCTTGGACAACTATGGAGTATGGACCTATGGTAATAGTAGCAAATTGTTTTTTTGAGCCAAAAGGTTTGCACTTTAAACGGTTTCAAATCAAAGAGCCTAAAAATCTATCAACCAAAATATACAATTTAATAAATTTGGCTTTTTTGTTTATAAACAGATTACAAGACAAGTTGAATGAATGAAAATACAAAAGAGTAGAAGAGAAATAGACCTGAAAAGGATATCGAAGGAGACGTAAACCCGAGCA
Organism: Ambrosia x helenae; assembly: GCA_030844895.1. Classification (NCBI taxonomy): domain Eukaryota; kingdom Viridiplantae; phylum Streptophyta; class Magnoliopsida; order Asterales; family Asteraceae; genus Ambrosia; species Ambrosia x helenae. The sequence goes on from CM061233.1 coordinate 43,906,265, forward strand.
TGACCAATGTGACTAAGATCATAAGCAGTAACACCACAAACATACATCCCAACTTTACCATCCACCTTAGGCTTAAACAGTTCCTTCTCTTTGCTCATAGTGTTATACAGCCACAACTGATGTTGTTCTTTGGATTTATGAGCATCCTCAGAAGATGTGGAGGAAGAACAAAGAAACCTGGTTAATTTTGTTCTTGGTTTATAAAGAAGAAGAGTCTTGTTGGATGTCGTAACTTTGGTGATGAAGAGTTTAGGAGAGTGGATTCTAAACAAGGGTTTGTAAAGGTTGAGGAATTGGAGAGCAGACATGTTTGGCTGCCTTTAATTCAAGCTTTGTGCTTTGGATAGAAGAAGGTTGATTTATTTGAGTGATGATGGGAGAGATTAAGTAGCGAACATGGTGTTGGGGTCTAACGAGAATAAAAGTAATGAGATATATCATATAAACAAATGGGGATGTAGCTCAAATGGTAGAGCGCTCGCTTTGCATGCGAGAGGCACGGGGTTCGATCCCCCGCATCTCCAAAACGTGTATTTTGTTTCTTATGAGGTTTTATTATTATCTATAATATTAATTCAATGACACTTAAACAGTGACGAATAGATATCCTGCGCCCGACCACGCTAAATTGCGCTGCTTCATAAAGCACTGGACCATTATTTTACACTTTTTATTTCCTATCAGCCTACAATTTGTCCGTTGCTAAGAAAGATTTTTTTTTATTGTTATTGGTGTTATACTTGATGCTTGCGCTATAATAATACCTTAACAAACCAAGATACTAATCGAATTTTCTACACATAACGAATCAAAATGATACCAACCAAATTACCGACACACTTCGCTCGAGGAAATGCGAAAAAGTCAATGCCCGCCGCGAAGCGCGGGCTTACTACGACACCACCAAGCTTTTAGCTTTTAGCCGTGAGTATTTTTTTTAAGCCCACACGACAATAACAGTCTCTTAATATTATCTTTTATGTCCACGAAACCGTCCATAATTACGCGAAAGAATGCAGGAAAATCGTTGCCCATAGTGCTACTAAACACTTCTGCAATAAACGTGCCCGCCGCTTTGCGGCGTGTTAAAAAAAACGTAGTTATTATTATTGGAACTCTTAAACTGGTATGGTAGTGTAACCTTTTTATTTTATACTTTTTCTCACTTATGCTAAGGAATCTCCGATTATTCTTCATGACTAGAAGTTATAAGTTTAATTTTCTTTGTTTTCTCCTTTCATGGAACAATCCGCTACCTCTTAGTTATTTTAAAATTTTAAATACAAACTAGGGATTTAAGAGAAAATAAAAACTTTTCTTAAAAGTTGTAAGTTAAATGAAATGTTTGGCAAAGTAACTTTTGGTTTCTACTTTTGAGTTTTAAAGCATGGAAATTGGAAAAGCAGTTTTTAAAAAGTAAGGGAAACTTTTCAAAACTACTTATAACTTTTTGTAAAAAATTATAAGACTATAAGGTATGGACTCGGGGAGGTAGCTCGGGGTGGTGAGATGGCCTCAGCCTCGATGGGGAACACCACCCCCTGTGAGATTTTCGGGGAATTTAGGGAGAAGACACTGAAGGCATCGAGGGAGATGATTGGCTTATTTTTTTTAATCAAACTTTATGTAATAAAAAAATGAAGGGGAGTTGAGGTAATACCATTTTCAAACTTTAGGAGAGGAAAGGGGAAAAATGGGGTAACGCTGATGTGGCACTTGAAGAAGCTGAGGGAAATGTATACCACACCATATAGTCTAAGGAGGTGTTGAAAAGTTTACCCAAACACTATCTTAATACAAACTAGAGATTTAAGGGGAAAATAAAAAGGAATCATATGTTCAAATCGCCACATTCATCTATAGATTGATAGGTTTGGACTCTGGAGCCTGTATATTTTGTAAGGGTTCCAGGTTTCATACACCCTGTGACATCATATTATGGGGTGTGTGACATCATATTCTATTCTGGGTATGTGGCAGTCTTCTATTAGTGTGTGATATGGATCAAGGTATATGAATCCTAATTAGATGGTGTATTATTCCTAAATACCATTTTGTAACTTTGTTTTACGGTTCAAACAATTGGGCCCAACGTTTTGTTTTAGGGTGTTTAGTGTTAGATTTATGTTTTTTTTTATTTGTTTTTTTCCTAGAACCACAACACTCTAATTCTATACCACCTAAATACCTGCAATTAGGGCTGCAAACGAACTGAACTTTCAGCGAACAGTTCATGAATCGTTCGGCGGGAAGTTCGTTTGTGTTCGTTCGTTTAATAAACAAACAAACACGAACAAAATATTTTGTTAGTTTAGTTAAACGAACGAACATGAACAGAGGCCACGTTCGTTTGTTTATTTTCGTGAACGTTCGGTAACGTGTTCGTTTATGTTCGATAGTTTAATAAGGTTTTTAAGTTTTATAATTTGTCTTAATATATATTATTTTATTTTTATTTATTTATCCCAAATAAATAAATAAACATGTATGTATGTGAATCCGATTTTATTAGAAAGTTAATATATATCCGTTTGTGTTTGTTTCTGTTCATGAACACTTCTTTGTGTTCCATTTGTGTTCATGAACACTTGTTTGTGTTCATGTGCGTTCATGAACAAAATTAACAAACGAACACAAACGAACACGAACATGATTGTTTTCTTAACAAACAAACACGAACAGAAAATGTCGTTCGGTAAGTGTTCATGAACTGTTCGTGAACACATATTTTCCTTAACAAACGAACACGAACAAGGCCTTGTTCGTGTTCGTTCAGTTCGTTTGCAGCCCTACCTGCAATGAGGTTTGAGCCCGCACCACTTAGTTGAGGATAATTCATCAATTTTAAACCGTTTCAAAAAGTAAATGCAGATAACAAACTTCAAAAAATATATATAAAAAACCCGCAGGCCGTCAAACGGAACAGTTTGAAGAAATTTATTCCAAGTTATGCTTTTCTCTTTGACATAATTTGACATGTATCACAGTTTGGAGTATAACACAGTTTCACAAATAACAAATGAAGACATTTTATATTAACATGTTTGGAAATGATCTACCAATCTTGTATGGCATATCCTAGCACAAAATTGAAAACAAAACAAAACAAAACAAAACGTCATCTCTTCACCAACGCTTCGTGCTTAAACAATCATATCTCAGATGATACATACAACTGTTCCAGACTTCCAGCTTCTCTGCTTTCGGAATCAGTATTTGAAATGGAGACTCAAGCCTATGCTATAAGCCGATCTTCTTGGAAATTTTATCAGGAAGATTAGCAATCACAAAACCAGCAAATACCTGTCCAAGTTAAATTAAAATATTCAAAATGTTATGTATATGTCAACAACTATGACCTCTAAAGTCAAATAAACTACAGAGTATAAAACAGAGAATTATTTAAAGGACTTAAATAATTGACAGCCAATGTAGATCACCTGAACAGAACCAAGAATGTAAATGGCGGAATAATGGCGCCCATGGATCATCATATCCGCCACCATTGCAAGAGGGATAGTCAATGACATGCCCAAGGTGGCCACCAATGGAGTCGTCCATACAACACATAACGCCCTAAAAGGTAAAAACACAAAATTAATTCATTTATACAACTAAAGCTGACATTAATCTCAAAGAAAAATTGTATGACATACCAAAAGTAGTCAGAAAGAACACTTCCAACAAGTCCATTGGCAATAACTACTTCATCCATTTTAGCTGAGTGAGGAATCTTGAACTTTGGTTCAATTCCTAATGCCGTTAGAGGCCAAACTGAAATTACACAACAAAAATCTCACCGTAAATTAATAAAATCCCATAATAAATGCAAATATTTTTGCTTACAATATGTATATTTGCACAGTTAGAAGTGTATAGACTTACCGAGCCACCATAGAGCCACAAGAGTAAATAAACCGATATATCCAAACAATTTTTGCACATCAACGCGCTCTCCTTCCTCTCCGGAAAACTTCTTGAGAAGCACTGAAATAGGTTTCATATAATTGTTGTTCGCTTATTTGATAGTTGTAAATACAAATTCACATAATGCAACAACAACAAAAAATAATAAACTAAGTTGGGGTAAGATGGTACTCACCGGTAAAGAGCCCATATGACATAGCTGAGCAAAGCCCAAACAGATCGCCGACGAGAGAGTGATCACCATTTCTTTAGAAAAAGAAACAAAAAGTTCAACTATATATCAGTCAATGCCCTGAAACATTCCATAAGAACAGCAAAATGATGAAAAACCTAACTGAAAAATAAAAGTTGTAGTGTTTTGTATGAGAAAAAAAATTAATTAGTAAAAGGATATTTTTATATCTGATAATGGTTACGATATGATGTACAAGTAATGTATATACAGAGTACATAACAAAATCCAAAGCCTAAAGGCCTAATCCGTTTTTTAAAGGAGTGAGGATTCCGCACTCGGGAACTTACGAAGAGGAACCTGTAGCAACTTCATCTGCAGCCCAGGTTTTTCCCATAGTGGTCATGGCAACACCAGCCATGCTGACAAAAACCGCAACGATTTTTGTCACATTTAACGTATCCTGGCCCAAAAACGCACCAATGAATAGAGTGAACAGCCCTGAAGTTGATGACAGCACCGTCGTACTGGCAACACTTGTACGTGCAAGTGCAGCATTTGATAAATACTGACATAATAATTTAAAAAATGAGTATGTATGCAAACAATCAAGAGTAAGAATGAGAAATGACGCATTTAGCCGTAACAAATCACATAAGCATTAATAGTTACCTCGGTGATAAACCATATAGGTGCAATATAGAATCCATAAGTAGCAACCTCCCTTGTTGTAACCATGGTTTCATGTTTTAATGATAAATTATCACTTTTGATTTTTGGGACTAATGCGATTCCTTCTTCTTGATTAGAAATGTCTTGATCACTAGTTTTCCGACTTAACGATGACCCTTCAACTTCCATTTCAAACATTGTCGAGCCACCAATGTACTTAAGAGGGGAGTTCATTCCAGCCGAGGATTGGCTTTTTCCTTTCTTGATTAACTTAATAATCCAATCTTTAATGAACGCGATCGGAAGGTAAATTACCATCAATGAAGCTCCAAGATATGTTACTGCAAATGGCTGTTTATAGTCCGTGAAAATTCCCTGTTTATGACGTACAAAAATAATCAAAATTTGCTTTTGAAATCTCATAATTAGGAAGTTGAGAATTTTTCGAAAGGTGTGACATATTCCTGTTATTGGTAATTTGGTACTAAAAGTGTTAACATGTGATTAGATATAAAGTGTTAACATGTTGGGTAAATGTCAAAGCCAGCCCTCGAGAGTGATAAGATAGAGAAATCCCCAACACGAAAACCAATCCCGTCAGTAACTTAAAAGGGCAAATGAGTCAATTTAGCTTGGGGGTTCGACATGAAAAAGGAAATATAGCTTATTAGCTTACCACAAAACTAAGTCGGAACAGGTAGAATGAACAAGTTGTTCTGAATGATTTATGTTTCATGTAGAATCCACATAATGTGCGAAACTACCTTATCGCAAGTGCTACAAGTGAAACTCTTAAATAACATAATTAACCATTTCAATCTTATCAAACTCTTATAGACTTAAACCGAGATGTTGCTTGATAAAACAGAAAAAAGGGGCCGTTTGAGTGCTATGATTATGTTTGTTTTTGATCAGTTAGGGTCGAAACATACAGATTTAAAGATTGATCAAAAATGTTGTAAGAAAAGCTACAGTCGAGGAAAATGGATATTACTACCAATACTTAGCTTATATCAACGATGATCGCATAAACTGATTTGTCTTATTCGAGGTACAGTTACTCATCAAAACACACATCCAAGCAGCCCCTAACAGTCCTTAACACATTTCAAACAAAGACATTCTATGATACACCATGAAATCAACTAAAGATGCATATATACACACATGTATCTAAACATTAAACTCAATTGATTATCATAGTCTGCAACAACAAGATATAATAAAACCAAACTAAAAGGTTGACTATATGACCTTGTTCTTGAAATTACCCAAAAAATTCAAGAAACTCATGTGATCTAGCTCAAACTTCAAACCAATAACATAAAAACACATCAACAAACATTTCACAAAGAATCAAATGTCAGATCCACCAAACCAAACCAAACTAGAAATATGCAAATTTCAAACCTCAATTATCATAAGTCAAACAAACATCAACACAAATAAATGAAAACAATAAAACTAAAAGAGGTTGACCTGAGTAACTTCTGCAGAAAATACCCATATGACAACAACAGTCCCAATCATAAGCAAACCAGCTTTATATCTCCACCCCATCAATCACAACCCAGAAATATTAGTTCAAGATTTTGCAAGAAAACACCAAAGATCTATGCTTTTTTCCGACCCAGATCTTGAAACGGGTCAAAGATTGAATCTTTTTCCAATTGGACCGACGGAAATCAGTTGGATAATAATGGGTCAAATGGGTTATGTTGGGGACCTCTGATCTGAGCTTCTGTGCATTAATTGTTGGAGCAATAAGACAAGGAGATGTGACAAAGAAATGGGGAAATTGCGAAGTTTTAATGGGTTGAAGGTAGCGGCAGTTGAATCAAAACAAAACCGACCCACTTTTGTATAAATGTTTATTATATAATCACCTTTTCTTTGCTTATTATTGAATGTTGATGAGGGAGACGTGTTTTCGTTGTATTGTTGGTATGGTTGTAAGCTGTGACCCAAAAAAGTTGGGGTTCTTCCATCTCGAGACAAGTTGACCAATTTTTGTAAAACTCATCATCATTTAATAATTTGTTTTTTTATTTTATTTTCTTTGGGTTGATTAATATATGGTAACGTCTTCTCCACTTCAGTCTAATACTCTAATAGTGCCCCTCATCCCCCAGCCGCACATCATTGTCAGGGTGCCATTGTAGGCACTATCGAAGGGTCGTGAGTACAAAAACTGTCAAAATAACATGATATCAAGAACAATCTGAATATTATTAAATCAAAGAACAACTATTACAACTCAAATCAATAATACAAAATACCAGAAAACTCTCAAACAACTCACAAACTCTCTGATCTAAAAGATCACAACACTCGTCAACACAGATTACAAATCAAAAGATTCAGAACAAGATGTTCAAAAATCAAAACCCTAGAAACGAATGTGAGAGAATAATACTTAGACAAAGAGAGAGAGGTAAAGAATGATCGAGAAGTGAACGAGAGAAAGAAACACAAAGCTTAAATAGCTCTCCTCTCAGCGTGCTCCCCAAGATGATCCAAAGGTTGAAAATAAAGTAATCAACGGCTGGAATGATTTGTGTTAATAGCCACGGATTGCCAACGTGGCATATCCATCAGACAGTGGGTCGGGCTATCAGATCAGGCTCACACTCCTTAAATAATAACTGGGCTAGACTTTAAGCAATTATATGCGTCAAATGAGTTGCCAACATATATAGCCCAAAGCATGAAAAATCCAAAGAAGACTAAGGCACCAGAACTAGACCGGGACATGACTTGATCAAATCAACCACGAACACTGCATCACGGCACACGAACATGATCAACACTTCAATCTCCAAACAATAGCAGAAGACCTGAAAGACAACCTTATGCAACATATTAAAGAAAATGTATAGTAAAGATATTAAATTGACAATAGATATATATTTTAACACAACCCCCCCCCTCAATTTAATATCTAAATGGGTCAAACATTTTTAATTACAAAACTCTTCATGCTGACTTACTCTAAGTCCTTTAGTCATTATATCATCAATTTGAAGTTCAGAAGATACTTTAGATGTTTTCAAAAAACCTTTTGAAACAAGATCTCTTAAGAAGAAAATATCTAACTCAAAATTCTTTGTTTTGTCAAAAACACTGGATTAGCAGTGATAGATAATGCTGAACTACTATCACAATAAAGCATTACTGGTAAAGTAACTTCAATATGCAATTCAGGTAACATATTTTTTAACCACAAAACCTCACATGCAGTAGAGCACATGGCTCTGTATTCGGCTTCAGCAGACGACCTTGAAATAGTCGACTGCTTCTTACTTTTCCAAGAGATTAAACAATATTCTAGAAATATGCAAAAACCTGTTACAGACTTCCTTGTATCCACACACTTAGCCTAATCTGAGTTTGAATATGCAACAAGGTTAAAACTAGAACTTTTCCTAAACCAAAGACCTTTTTCAGGTGCCCTTTTTAGATATCTTAGCAACCTAAAAGCAACTTTCAAGTGACCTTCACTTGGTTTGTGCATATACTGACTTAGAAAGTGTACAGCATAAGAAATGTCAGGCCTGGTATGTGACAGGTAAATTAATTTACCTACCAACTGTTGATACTCAGTGACATTAGCCAAACCAGTAAAATGTTCCTTACAAAAAGTTGTTAAAACATGATTTGGTTCTAATGGACTATTAATTGGTTTGCATCCTAACATGCCATACTCAGTTAAAAGATCCATGCAATATTTTCTCTGGGACAAACATATTGACCTATTATGAGGAATGACCTCCAAACCAAGAAAGTATTTCAACTCACCTAGATCTTTTATTAGGAATTTCTCTTTTAAACACATTTTTACTTTATTTATTTCATCAATGCTACTTCCAGTTAGGACAATGTCATTGACATAGACAAGCAATATAACAATGAATGACTCATTATACTTAACAAACAAAGAATAATCATATTTACTCTGTTCAAAACCTAAATCAGACAAGACACCAACAAGTTTTTCATTCCACATTCGTGGAGCTTGTTTTAAACCATATAGTGACTTGTTTAATTTACAAACTTTTGTTTCATTTTCTGAAAAGTACCCTTCAGGTAATGCCATATAAACATCTTCATTAAGATCTCCATACAAAAAATTATTATTTATATCAAGTTGAAACATTTTCCAATCCCTTTGGAAAGCTAAGGACATTACACATTTAACAGTGACAAACTTGACCACAGGAGAAAAGGTTTCATCAAAATCTATACCCCCCTTTTGACTATATCCCTTAGTGTAACAGCCCACTCCCGTACCGCGATATTGTCCGGGCATGTCCCGATTTTGCATTGGTCGTAGGCAATTCCCACGCCAAAACGTGTCACGATAGGAAAGGTATCCCACCTCTTATAAAGAAGTGTTAGTTCTCCTTCCCAACCGATGTGGGATCGTTACAATCCACCCCCTTAAGGAGCCCAGCGTCCTCGCTGGCACAACGGCCCGGTCCTGGCTCTGGTACCATTTGTAACAGCCCACTCCCGTACTGCGATATTGTCCGGGCATGTCCCGATTTTGCATTGGTCGTAGGCAATTCCCACGCCAAAACGTGTCACGATAGGAAAGGTATCCCACCTCTTATAAAGAAGTGTTAGTTCTCCTTCCCAACTGATGTGGGATCGTTACACTTAGCCACTAACCTGGCTTTAAACCTTTCAATCTCTCCATTAGACTTATATTTAATCTTAAACACCCACTTACAACCAACTAAACTTCTACCCTTAGGTAAATCTACAAGAGTCCAAGTATTATTCCTATTTAGAGCCTCAATTTCATCATTTATAGCAGCCACCCAATTTGGATCTAAAGCTGCTTCTCTATAATTCCTAGGCTCAATACTTTTATTTAAAACACTTGCAAATACCTTATTATCAAAATTTAGATTGGCATAATTAACAACCCTTTCTATGTCATACTTGACTTTACCTTCTATAATAAAGTCATCAAATTTCCTAGGTATGGATGAACCCCTAGTGCTTTTTCTTATAGCTTGACTGTTTTGGTCATCACCCTCAAAAGCACCTGTGTTTTCATTGCCAGATCTCACACCCTTAGCCCTGTCAACACTTCTAACATCATCAGGTTGTGAACTAGAGTGCTCACAATCTGTTTGATGATCAGAAGAGGACTGCTGAGTCCCATGTGTCTCCAACTCATACTTACCTAGTTCGCTTCCTTCATCATTGGGTGGATCAGTATGATTGGATGTCTCATTGTTAAAGTAATTAAAAAAATTTGATGAGTCTAAATCAGTGACACAGTTTTCATTAAAGTTTTGGAAGACAGTCTTATCTTTAAATGGAAAAATTGCTTCATAAAACTTTACATCTCTAGAAAAAGAAATGATTTTAGTTTCCAAGCTATAAACCTCATAGCCCCTTTTTTTCATTTGAATATCCTATTAAAACACATTTCTCAGCTCTCTCACTTAGTTTATTAGACTCATTTAGAATTGTAGAAAAACAAAGACATCTAAACATCCTTAGATGACTTAGGAAGGGTTCAAAACCATATATAAGCTCATAAGGGGTTATACCGTTCAACACAGAACAGGGTGTCCTATTAATCAAGTAAGAAGCAGTTAGCATACATTCTGGCCAAAATCTAACAGGAAGATTGCTTTGAAATAATAAGGATCTAGTCACATTAAGGAGGTGTCTGTGCTTCCTCTCAGCAATTCCATTTTGCTGAGGAGTATAAGCACAAGTTGTTTGATGGAAAATACCAAGACCTTTACAATAGTTAGACATTTGGTTATTAACAAATTCTAACCCATTATCACTCCTAAAACACTTAACAGAAGAGTTGAACTGAGTTTTTACAACATTAACAAACTCTTGAATATTATAAAAAACCTCACTTTTATTTTTCATCAAGCAAACCTAGACGACTCTAGAGTAATCATCAACTATAGTCAAGAAATATTTAAACCCTTCTCTGCTTGGGACCCTGTAGGGACCCTAAACATCTAGGTGAACAAGTTCACCTATACTACTAGTCTTGTGATCACTCAGAGGGAAAGATTCCTTGTGTTGTTTAGCCTTGTGACAGACATCACAAGGCACATCCGGGTTCCTTAAGACCTTAACTCCTATAACATGTTCAAGTTTCTTAACAGCTTCATCAAAAGGATCTCCTAATCTAGCATGCCATAAGTCATACTCTTTAGAACTAGTTCCTACCTAACTGCTAACAAATGAACTACCACAAAAGTATAACCCTTCAACCTGACTACCAGTCACCAGGGTTTTCCTTGTTGACAAATCCTGAACATAACACTTATTTTCATCAAATCCAACAAACAATTGATTGTCTTTAACAAGTTTATGCACAAAAATAAGATTCACAGAATATTCAGGGACCACAAACACATCATGTAGCACCACATTGTTACCTAAATCAAGTGTACCAATTCTAGTGACTAATGTATTGGTTCCATTAGGATGTTTAACTTTTATATTTAAATCAGAGACATCAACATAATCTGTTAAATCAAGTTCACTAGACACCATGTGTTGATTAGCCCTTGAGTCAATTATCCAACCCGGCCTAATCTTTTTCCCATTAACATTAAAGCAAAACGCAGATTTAACATGAGCATTAGCACAAAAAGGAGAAAACACATTTCCAGAAAACAAGTTACCTGAAACATTATGATTTTGAGGTGGATCAATATTCTTATCAGAGATTAAACTCAACAGTTTTGACAGTTGTTCACTAGACAAAGATGGAATTTGAACATCAGATTTATCAGTACAAGTATCATTATTAACCACAACCCTTTTACTTTTCATCCCCCTAGCTTTAGCCCAAGGAGGATAACCAATTAACTCAAAGCATTTATCAACAGAGTGACCAGCTTTATTATAATGTGAACATTTGAAAGAGGTTTGACTAGTGCTAGACTTTTTATTATTATCAGTAGGTTGATTAATTTTTGAAAAGAAACCAACTGTTGTTTGTCCCTTTTTTGATAAACCACTTGAGTTTCTATGGGATTCCTCCCTAGACACTACAGCAAAGGCCTCTTTCACAGTAGGCAATACATCCTTAATCAACAGACTAGTTCTAACACTCTGATAAGAACTATCCAACCCCATAAGAAATTGCATCAGTTTAATCATTCCATTAAAATTATTAAACTCCCTAGATGCATCACATGTACAGGCAGGCAATTGTAAAATCTGATCAAGTTTTTTCACATAACATTCAATTTATGATAATACTCAGAAACAGACATCCCATCCTGACTAAAAGAATTAATTTTCTGATATATCAAACACAACTGAACCATCCACCTTATCATATGTTTCTTTTAACTCAGCCCATACATCACTAGCAAGTCTAGAAAAAACATGTCCCATATATAACTCTTCACTTATTGAATTAAGAATCCAAGTCAATATAATAGAGTTACATCTATCCCATTGTCTAGCAAGAACATCATCAGTATGTGAAAACACAAGATCTATCAATAAAACCCCACTTATTCTTAACCTGCCACACCCTCAAATTTCCACTGCGGGGTTTATACCGCGAGGCGTGTGACATACTAGGATCCCATAGCAATAAGTCACATGAACGACTCTAAATGCCCAAACCATTTAGTTCACAAAGTAAAGTAAATGCGTAGGTCATCCAGACCAAGTTTTGAGTAATAGCTAATTCACATGACAAGGGTAGCTAGCCCGCTCATGATAACTAAAACCGGTAATACCGAACTGCTAAACAACGAGATCCCACAGTAGTGAGCAAAGTGCCTTGCATCATTTTCTATCAACAATGATAATATGTTAAGTTATAGCGCTATCAACTAGTAACCCGCTTGCCCACCCGACAATTCATTCGGTATTTAGAAGGACTTCAATGATAGAATTGGTTTAGTTCATGAAGGACATAAAGCATGAATTAGTGAAAGCAGATTCACCTAGTGAATCATAGCACCCCAAACCCGGGATGTGTATGAGTAGTCCCAAACCTGACTATTAAAAAGTTTAGAAAGTTGTCTCCTTCCGAGACGCATGCTTTTGAGAAAAGGAGTAGTGAAACTCACTTGATAAAGATGCTTGTGATCTAGTGAAGTTGAACTACGTAGCTACTATCGTCCGGACAATACTTGTCCTATGATTATTGAGGATATCGTAAGTTATATGTTTTCTTTTAGTGTATTCGTGGGACTCTCATTATTGTGAACCGCGTTCCTAAATGTGAATCATATTTATGTATGGAAGCCTTATAGTAGATCATGAAACAGACTATAGGGCCACCATGTAGAGTCATGGGCCACATTCTGTCTCGTACTCTAATACGTATGGTTGTTTTATTTATAAAACGAGTGGTTTACATGCGTTTAGCTTTTGACAAGACCAAGCAAATGTTAATATGTGCTTTTAGTTGGACTAACATGTGTTAGTTATTGATAGCCGATTATAACACATGTCGTGGCCTTCAACATTGATCCTTTGAGGCATAAAATTGGTTGGTTTTTGGTATGTCAAGGTGTGTAAGTGTGCCGATTAAACATGAAAGAAAAGAGTTGTTTCGATTCACAATAGGTGTAAATAGATAGTGTAGGTTAGGACTTACTTAAGTGTGACTTAAGAGAGTGGATGCTTGAAGTCTTGAGACCTCCCTTGGCTTAATGCTCGTGACCTCCTAAACTTGATGTGTGTTTTTCGGTTAGAGAGAGTGATGGGCCGGGAGTTTTGTGAGTGAAAGAAGAGATTTGTGATGTGAGGATGGAGTGGTTTGTGTTCCCTTTATATAGTGAAATTCCATGGCAAGTTCATCTCATTGATCCTTGTAACTTTGCAAGTACATCCCAAGTTTGTGTAAGATATTGTCATTTGATTGAAAGGGACTTGAGCTCTTGTGTTCATGGGAATCGACCGAGTTATAGGAATCAAGAAAGACCATACATGTTTTGGGATAATGTCATGCCTAGTGTTGCTTCTAAACAAGGCCTATTTTGGTGTAAGTAGTGGTGGATTTGTCCATAAGTAGTAGGCATGTGAGGTATGGACAAAATGACTAGAAAGTTGTCATAGAGGGGTCCCTTTCGGCTGACTTTTGGAAGGAAGAAGGAATGTTTGTTGGTTTCCTAGAAAGGGTATAGGATTTTCCTTGGATGGTATGGCTAGTGTAGCTATTTTGGTGCAAGTCTTGGCTTCTTGTTGTGATAATGACACAAGCATGGGGCTTGTGTCTTGCTTCGGCCGATTTAGGGAGTCCAAGAGGCTTACTAGTTTGAGTAAATGCAACATCATAGAGTTGAATAGTGTCCTTTGTCTCTTGTAGCTCCTAGTATTTCGGCCCATGCACAAGAAAACATTACATTTGTAGTAAGGTCATGAGTTGATGTTGAATGTGCAAGGTACTTGTTTAATGTAAGTGTGTGACATTCATCCATGGGGTTTGATAGAGACAAGACAATCTAAGATATGTGAGCATGTATGTATGGCCGTATGTGAGGGGATATATACATGTATATGCGTGTCCATACTTGGGAATTCTTTAGGTTTCTAGCAAGTATAATTGAGTAAGAATAAGGCTAGATGGTGATTAGTGTTAATAGCCTTAGTTTAGTTTCTAAAAGTCGAGTGTCCTCATGGTAATGTATTCGTCTTAGATGTGGATAAAGATCGATTTACTTATTAGTTGTTTTGGTTCATTTGCGGATGAATAAAAGTCTAAGTTATCATGCTTGTTAGATTCGATGACGATATCAACATGTATCCGTATCCATTCTTGTTATGTTTGGATTTGCGAACATGTGTTAGTGAGGCATTATCACAGCTAGTAAACAGTAAGTAGGTGATCATGTGTCGTGTGATAACTAGGAATTAACATGTATTTTGTTTCATAGGTATCATATGTTCATTAAATGATAACCCATAGGTACATATGCATCTCGTGTGTGCACGTGTGACTTATCTAGCTAACCTTGGCTAAGTAGAATGCAAGGAATCTAAGTGCAAGTAACTAGAGTTTGTTTAATTTAAGAACTTGAAATTGCGGGGTATCACATCATCCCCAAGTTGAAAAGAATTTTGTCTCGAAATTCAGCAAGTAAACAATAAAGCTAGCTAGAAAAATGTATGCTTGGTTCCCGGATGTCACATCATCCCCAAGTTGAAAGGAATTTCGCCCCGAAATTCTCTTTGAAAGAGCTGCTTTATGTTTAGCGTTTGATCTATGCACAGGTTCAGGTTCAGTATAGAGATGTGGGTATTTGAGCCGCATTTGATCCCTGTATTCCCACGTGTATTCTGGTCCTAGACGGGAATTCCATCGTACCTTAATAATGGGTATGGTAGTCTGTGTAAGTTTCTTGACGCCCTGCTCAAGAATCTCCACAGGTTCCTCTACGAACCGCAGTTGGTCGTCCACCTGGATCTCTTCCAGTGGCACCACCAGTGTCGTATCAGAGAGACATTTCTTTAGATTGGAGACGTGGAATACATTGTGCACTCCACCAAGTTCATCAGGCAGGTTTAACCTGTAAGCTACTGGACCAATCCTTTCGACGATCTCGAATGGTCCAACGTACCACGGGTTCAACTTCCCCCGTTTACCAAAGCGTATCACACCCTTCCAAGGTGACACCTTTAGCAGTACTTTGTCTCCAACCTGGAACTCCAAAGGTTTCCTACGCTTATCCGCGTAGCTTTTCTATCGATCACGAGCAGCAGCCATCCAGTTTCTGATTTGCACGATTTTCTCGGAAGTTTTGTGCACGAGTTCGGGACCTGTCAATTGGCTATCCCCAACTTCAGTCCAGCAGATGGGAGACCTACACTTGCGTCCATATAGTGCCTCAAAAGGCGCACACTTAATAGAAGTGTGGTAGCTATTGTTATACGAGAACTTGATTAAGGGCAAGTGCTTATCCCAACTGTTGCCAAAGTCCACTACGCACACTCGTAGCAGATCTTCCAACGTTTGGATGGTACGCTCACTTTGTCCATCCATTTGTGGGTGATAGGCTGTACTCATATCTAAGGGAGTTCCCAAAGCATCTTGGAGAGTAGTCCAAAAACGAGAAGTAAATCACGAATCGCGATCGGATATAATAGAAGTAGGCACCCCATGCCTAGAGACGATCTCCTTGAGGTAGAGGTTGGCCAGTCTCTCCAACGTGTCAGTTTCCTTTACTGCCAGAAAGTGTGCCGCTTTGGTTAAGCGATCGACGATAACCCAAATCATGTTATGCTCACTTGGCGTTTTAGGGAGCTTCGTGATAATGTCCATGGAAATTCCATCCCATTTCCACATAGGAATTTCTGGTTGCTGAAGTAGGCCTGAAGGTTTCTGATATTCAAGCTTAACCTTTGCACAAGTGAAGCACTTACAAACATAAGTGGCTATCTCGGCTTTCTTGTTTGGCCACCAGTAAAGGGTTTTGAGATCTTGGTACATTTTATCCAAACCAGAATGTACCGAGTCACGAGAGGTGTGAGCCTCGTCGAGTACAAGTTGTCTGAGATCCCCAAAACGTGGAATCTAGACTCGATTCATGAAGTACTGAAGACCATCTATCCTCAGTTCCAGGTGTTTATCAGCACCATGCAGTGTCTCAAGCCCGACGTTCTCTTCCTTCAGAGCCTCGCCCTGGGCTTCACGTATCTTGTCAGGAAGATTAGAATGAATAGTGAGTTGTAACGCTCGTACCCGCTTGGGCTTTGTTTCCTTACGACTAAGGGCACCTGCTGCAACATTAGCTTTCCCTGGATTATATTTGATGGCACAATCATAATCATTCAGAAGCTCGACCCATCGATGCTGTCGCATGTTCAGCTCCTTTTGATCGAATATGTGCTGGAGGCTCTTGTGATCTGTAAAGATCGTACACTTCGTTCCATAGAGATAATGCCTCCAAATTTTTAGAGCAAAAACTACCGCTCCTAGTTCCAAGTCATGGGTGGTGTAGTTTTTCTCATGAACTTTCAATTGACGTGAAGCATACGTGATTACCTTATCACACTGCATCAGTACTTATCCTAATCCTTGGATGGACGCATGACAGTACACCACAAAGTCGTCTGTGCCCTCAGGTAGTGATAGAATTGGTGCACTACAAAGATTTTCCTTTAATAATTGGAAAGCAGATTCTTAGGTACCTCCCCACTTGTAGGAAATACCCTTCTGCGTCAAAGCAGTGAGGGGTTGAGCGATCTTAGAGAATCCCTCAATGAATCTGCGATAATATCCCGCAAGACCAAGGAATTGGCGCACTTCTGTAGGAGTCTTAGGAGCCTCCCACTGTTTAATAGCATCAATCTTGGAGGGATCGACATGTATTCCTGCCTCGTTAATCACATGTCCTAGAAATTGGACTTCTCGAATCCAGAAGTTACATTTGGAGAGTTTTGCATACAGCTGCTCGTTTCTCAAGAGTTCCAATATCAACCGCAGGTGTTGCTCGTGCTCTTCCCTGCTCTTGGAATATATCAATATATTATCTATGAACACTATGACGAATTTGTCCAAATAACGCTTACACACGCGGTTCATAAGATCCATGAACACAGCCGGTGCATTGGTTAGCCCAAATGGCATCACCAAAAACTCATAATGTCCATAACGAGTTCGAAAGGCTGCCTTCGCCATATCCTCTTCTCGGACTCTCAACTGATGATATCCTGACCTCAAGTCAATCTTGGAATAGAAACTTGATCCTTGAAGCTGGTCGAACAGGTCATCGATACGAGGTAAAGGGTAGCGGTTTTTAACCGTCACCTTGTTCAATTCTCGATAATCAATACACATTCGGAAACTCCCGTCCTTCTTCTTAACAAACACAACCGGGGCTCCCCAAGTTGAAGAACTAGGTCTAATGAAATCCCTATCCAATAGTTCTTGGAGTTGGGTAAACAGTTCTTGAAGTTCGCCTGGTGCTAGGCGATATGGTGCGCGTGCAACTTGGGCCACTCCAGGTGCAAGATCTATCAGAAACTCCACTTGACGAACAAGTGGAAGTCCAAGTAGTTCTTTGGAAAATACGTCTGGAAAGTCTCGGACTATTGGGATATCCTCAATCCTCGTTTCAACTTCAGCTCGAGTATCAGAAATGTCAGCCAAAATGGCTGGATAGCCCTTTTGAATACACCTCTGGGCTTTCAAGAATTAGATGATGCCTACCATGGCACCACCGCGATCACCTCGTATAGTCAGTAATTCTCCGTTAGGGAGAGGGATACGAACAATCTTCTCCTGACAGAGAATTTCAGCGTGTTGCCTGGACAACCAATCCATGCCAACCACGAGGTCAAAGCTTCCGAGGGTGATAGGCAGAAGATCGATGGAAAATAATTGTCCATCTAGCTCGAGCTTACAGTTACGATGGATGTGGGTTACCTTGACAGGCTTCCCATCAGCTAATTCTATAGAATGTGGGGTATCAAGAAGAGTAGGAATCATCCCTATATATTTGCTAAGTTTCAACGACACAAAACTAAAGTCCGCACCAGTATCGTATAAAACAGAAGCAAGGTTGTCGTTAAGGAACACATACTCGTCACGACATTGTTGTCATTCCTAGCTTCCCCTGAACCAATCACAAAAGCTCTCCCACGAGCCCCGTTGTTGTTGTTGTTGTTGGTAGCGTTATTGTTGTTCCCATTCTTGTTACCACTACCGTTGTTATTGTTACCCCCGTTATTGTTGTTTCCATTACCGTTCAGCTGTGGCTAGTCCTTCTTGAAGTGACCCTCATTCCCACATTGATAACAACCCTTATTGTTCTTTTGTTGTTGTCCTTGCTGAGGTGTTGGCTGATTTCCCGGGATATTGAATCTACAGTCCTTCTGCACATGACCCATCTTACCACATCGATCACACTTGATCCTGTTACATGGTCCTGATTGGTGATAGTTGCACTTATTGCACTTGGGACGGTGTCCCTGATAACCACCCTGTGATTGATTTCGGTTGCCACTGTTGTCATGTTTCTTGTTCTGCTGCTGCTGGTTACCATTAGTCGAGAGTATGCCAGATGCTGTTTTGGTCCAAAATTACCTAGTAGAAATAATTTTGTATTCCAAATTAGTAAAAGTGAGGTAGAGTGCTAAATGTGTGAAATATATTAAAAACTCGGTTGTATTCTGAAAATGGTGTATCAGGATGCTAAAGAAGTAAATATATGACAACTATGCTCGGGATGGCAAAGAAACTGGTCAGGATGGACAGTTATATCCTGAGGATGTAACTGTCTGACAGAATGATGAAATAGGCTAAGATCAATGAATGTAAATGTAATGCAACAAGAGAACAACACTCGATGTACGAGGAAAGCCCTTGATCAATGTAGATCGCCGGCACAAAACCTCGGGAGGAGTCTAAGCCCCTGCCTTGTTTGTTAATATTAATAAGGTAAAAGTAGTACAACTTTGGATGAATGATGGACGAGTGTTCTAAGAATACAATGATAAGTGCTTTGTGTGTGTGTAAGTAACAGAGTATCAAGTAGTATTCAGGTGAATGTGAAGTGTTAAGCAAGTGAGAAGTGTCCTATTACTCGTTGATCACCCCTATTTATAGTTACACGAAAGTAAATAATGAATTCCATGATATCTGCCGTCTTTAATGATCTTGTGGGCTGTTTCAGGTGACCGTTGTGTTGTTACAACTGAATATGACCGTTGTAGCAGCTGTTTCAACTGAATATAGTCGTTATATGGTTGTTTCCTCTTTTCTCGCCTATATTTAATGCATGTTGGTTACAAATTTGACTTCTTCTTTGAGCTTGGACTTGTTCCACACACATAGCTCTTCAATGATCAGCTCCTCTGACTTAAATGAGTCAATATAGCCGTTAGGGAGGAGTTACAAGCCTTAATATTGATTAAGTGTACGTGCAATAATATCATAATAAGATAATTCGTCAGTCCATCCTCATGATGCGCAGAGGTCAGAACACTGTTACATCCTGAACCCTGCTTAGTCCTTTAGCATCCTGAGGATGTTACTCGGAGAATATGAGGTAAAATCATCCTGCACTCATATAACAATAAGATAGTTCGTTAGTCTATCCTTAGGATGTACATATGTCAGAATGCTGTTACATCCTGAAGCTTGACCAGTCCTTCAGTATCCTGAGGATGCTACAGAAAATATAGGCTAGTGCTATCCTGAAGATTTCACCACCAACAATTGTCCCCAAAAATATGTTACCGTAAATATCTTAACGGTTATAATATTTTTAATTCTGATGCTTCTGAGGATGATTAGACATCTGATAGGATATCAACAACTATATTTTGGTCGATGATTTAGGGATGACCACTACACCTTATCACCTTTCACCGTCTATATCTAGACTTCAATCCTTCCTTTATAATCACAACAGGATTATTAGAAAGGTTATTTCTTCTTTCCTCTCTGCTTTTCTCTGTTTTTACTAATCTTCGAACTTTTTGTACAAAGAATTCTCAGGATGGGTAAAAAATCAACAAGGGCTGCAGGAAGTATAGGAATCCATAAGGACTTTATACAACAAAACCTGTTACAAGATTCTGCAAACATAGTATATACATTAATAGACAATGATATTCTTTCTTTGAATAACTTAGGGGCTATCCCTGAATTAACCGTGTTCCCGCCATATGACCCGAATGCGCAGTCTGATTTTGCATTCTCTATATGGATCTGTTTCCTGTACCTGCCTTTCCACCTGGGTTTAAGATATCCATTCTCCCGTTCATCAAAGAGTTCTTTGATATAACTGGGATGGCCTATGCCTGAGGTTTGGAGGATCCTGATGGTCTGTAATAAGATCATCGAGAATCATGGTATCAATCTTCAAATAGGGTAACCTGTCTTACCTGTATAAGTTGAAAACTCATGGTTCCAACCGTTATGTTCTTCAGCTTACAAAGACCCTCATTTCCTGCATAATGTCATTAAGTCTGACAGGTCAAAGTTCTTTTTTGCGAAGAGGGATTCCATTCCTTTTGGGGATGATATCCTTATGTCTTGGCTAAAAAGTGGTAAAGATTATTTAGGATGTTTATTGGAAATTTTGTAATGATATCCTGAGGATATCACTAATACTCTAAAAATTTTGTGTGACAAGTGCTTAACTTGCCAAACTTGCTCCTCCTCTGACTGATTCCATTATCAGGTACAAAGCTATTTTAGACTTACTTGTCTCAGCTAGAACTTATGAAATAGAAGAGAGCTACATTACTAGTCAAGTCACGGAGATGTCCGGTAAGTATTACCTGTTACATCCTAAGGATGTTTTTGTCTTGTTATGTGTACTTGTCTAAACCTGTATTTCTTTACTATTTTCAGCAAAGAAATCCACCTTATTCGATCTTGGTGATATTGACAGTCAGGATGTCAAGGCAGTCAAGATCACTTCGCCATCCAGCTCCAAGATGACTAGCCATCCTCCTCCTACTAAGTTGAGGGCACCTGCATCTTCTAAGAAGAGGAAGACTGCTAATGCCTCTACCTCAGCCCGAGAGACTACTCCTTTGAGAGCCTCAGTTTCGAGGATGTCTTGGGCAAGATTTCCTAGTTCACTCTTTAGGTATGATGCTATCCTGAAGACGGCATAAAATATTAAAGATAAAATACTTACCTGTTCTTTTTCTCTTGTAGGGACATGAATATCTGCTGAAGTCCCTAGATGAAGTAGCCAAGGAGATGAATGACACCAAGGCCAGCCTGGAAGATATGAAGAAGATTTTTCAAGAAAAGAGCAAGCATCTTGAGAAAGAGCTGGGCAAGGTGCAGAATGAGCTGAAACTGGCGAAATCTGAGCAGTCCCAGACTATGCAGGAGAAGATCGAGAGTCTGGGTGTCAAAGAGGTGGTTTATGAGCATATTCCTGATGCTGATCCTGAAGATGCAGCCAAGGAGCCTGAGGATGCAGATGTGAAGGAAGCCGAAGCTAACGTGGCTGAGGTGGTGAAGGAGTTACAAGTGGGCGATGAAGGATATAATGGCTAGGCTGGAACCCACTTTTTTAGAATATTTGTGGTTGAACAATTACTTTTATGTATGTATAGACAATGAAATGTTTGGGGTGAAGGGATCTTGGTTTTCAAGACGAACCCCCAAATCTTGACCTTGACCATAGATGTTGTTTTTGGTGGATGGGTACTGGTTTAGGATGAAGCCAGGTGTTGATGTAACACCCCAACCAATGGCGGAAACATCGGGATGCCACGTATTGATGATTATTCAGTAGCTCATGGTGAATAATAAATTTCATTAAATGATTTAAATAAATTACATACAATTGTTCTACAAGAATTCGTACATCAAAATGAATAATACTATGCACACATCTTCAAGCATTAACTCAAATCTTCAAGCAAGTAGAACCTGAAACATGTTAAGTTTGAAAATAATTTGGGTCAACTAAAGTTGGTGAGAATACATAGGTTTTGATAACAATAGTTTGTACAACAATCACAGTTGTATGATAATAGAGTATGAGTCCGACATGTAACAATGCGTCTTTGTACAATCAAACCTTGTGTCGACTGAGGACTAACTCGCAAGTTAGTTAAATGTTGTTACTGTTATCGATCATCCCTGAATTTATGCGGGGGGGATGGGTTTGTCAGACCTATAGCGCTATAATCTAAACAGGCGGCTTGATCATTGTTAATGATTGTACTGTGTCTTTTTGTTACGGTCAAATGATAGAATGATAATGTAATTGAATCACAAGTAAGTATGAGTAAATGATAGTATAAAATGTTTAAACATGTTCACCCCAAAAATGTAAAAGAGAAAAAGGGGCTATGTAAACTCACCTTAGCAAAATGTTATGTCTCGTGAACATAGAATATGTGTTGCCCAACGATGCCAAGTATTACCCTATAATTAAGGTAATAAATATGTCTAAGTCTTTCTAGTCTACAAATATTTTCTAGGGTTTCGAATTTGGGGATAGGTATTCGTTTAATTAACCATTAAATTGTTTATTAAATAAAAGAAATTCGACAAATAAATAAACAAAAGTCTTTTTGTAAATTTTAAATTAAAGATGATCACAATATAAAGTTTAAGTATGAAAATAATTTTTATAAAATTATTTTCTTAAAAATAGAATATTAAATCTATTTATTACAAATTGTCAACATATAACTTTAATATTTAAAAATATTAAATTTACAGAATTACTAATTTAAAAATTATATTTCTGTTCCAAATAATCAGAAATAATTTATATAAAATTTTGGTGCAAAAATATTGAAAAATGAATTTATTATGATTTATATATGATTAAAACTTACAAAAATTGATTAAAAATATTAAATAAATGATTTTTCAGAAATAAAAATCATTTCAGAAAAGCTTAATGTTATAAAAACTCAGAATAAATTTTGTGGAAATTTATATAATCGTTTTGATATTTTTATAGAATTTTATAAATAAAATTGAATAAACTGGAATAATTTATTATATATATTAAATAAATAATTTTTGGAAAACTAAAAATTGTATGTTAAACTCTACTACTAGAATAACATAAAATAATTTTTGTAGAATTTATAAAGTTGTTTTAGTATTTTAAAACTAATTTAAAAAATACAAGTAATATATATAAAGCTTTTATGTTGTAAAAAAAATGTTGATGTTGCTGGGAATCGAACTCGCGCGCCCCGGTTATCAACAGACAGACACAACCACTTGATCTAGATCAGTGGTTGTGTTTGTCTTGTGTCTGTTGTAATTATATAATTATATCCTGCAAAGTGTTCTTCCCGAATTCAATTTCATACGAACCCTAGCTTAACAATAATCAAATCTAACAAACAATAACCCGATTAATCATAGGGTTATTGTTTGTAGATGGCCGATGAACAAAACCTACAAAAGAATTGAAACTCACAATGTTTTAATCGTGTTTAGAAGTGTGGTCAACTGAAAAGTCAACGAGCGAATGATTATGATCAGACATGAGTGTAAACAGGAATTGAAAGCGAGGTTTTGATTTTCGGCATTGTTAGACAAGTTTCGAAAGGTCAATTTATACTACAAGACTTGCGTGAACGTATTTGGAAGTTTGACTCATAATAGCGTGAATTTCGTTTGAATTGGTCAAACCTCGAGCTGTAATCACACAATTAAACATGGATTGAGATGCGAAATTTATTTTCGGTCGTTTCTGCATCAATTAACTCTTTTATGGTTTCCAAAAATGAGCTCGATCAAGTGGTCAAAGACAGCTTTGACCGGGTTTTGGATTGTGAATAGCTGCACTTCGAAAACAGACAAGGAAGAAGGGACTTGGCCAGATCTGCTGTGGGTTCAAATATAATTAGAATTGGAATAAAATCAAAAGTGAGGTGTAGCCTAGATGGTTGTGCGCGTGGGGTTTGCTGACCCGGCTCTCTGCCCGGGTTCGAGTCCAGGCAGCAGCGTTGTTTTTGTTTTATTTTTTAAAAACTGAATGGGAGGAGGGGAACTAGTGGGCCTTGGGCTTCAAACAAGAGAGGAGTGGGCTTTGTTGGGTGGGCTGGCTTATTGGGCTGGGTGGTTGGGTTTGAGGTGTTGGGTTGGGTTGTAGATTTTAGTTATGTTGTTATTATTAACATGATTATTATTATTATTATTATTATTATTATTATCATTATTATTATTATATAAAGTGGTAAATATATAAATAATTAGCTAAATAAATGATTAAAAGAATACATATGTATATATCAAGTATATAGTGGGTGAAGTGGTGGTTTTGATTAATTCGACACTTGGGAAAAGATGCGCGATGTTACAGTTGACATCAAATTTTGGCTATAATAAATAATATGGTAACTGCTTTTGATGCTACATCCTTGTGTTCCGTTTTTGATTCCTTTTATATCTTGCAAACATCAAAAAATGTCAAGTATAAAGGAAAAATACAAATATTACCTTCGTCCAATTTGATAAATGGTCTTCGAAGTATTCAGATGGCATCTTGAAGATGTCCCCAGTCTTGGTTGCGTCCTTAGGATTATTCTCATCATTCTGAGGATGTCCCCATTGTTGTATCTTTTAGACAGACTTAGAATCTTTTTCCCTTTCCAGGAAAGGATTAAAAACTTTTCATAATAACCTGTAGAAAGGTAAACTTAGTTGTCACACTGGCGATAAAGCCTTTTATAAACTGGGGTCATGCCCATAATGATGAACTTTAGAAGTAACTGGCGACAAGGCCTAATGTAGCATCTTGAGGATCACTAGCGTCAAGGCCAAATATAACTGGCGTCATGGCCACTGGCGACTAGGCCAAATACGTAAGAGACATTGAAAAATGTCTAAACCTTAGAGACATTGAAAAATGTCTAAACCTTAAGAGCTCCATCGTATATCTCAAAGATAATGAAATTGTCAGCCACTTTTACATGGACTGGTCCCACCACCCCGAAAATATACATGGGCGTCGTGCGAACCAGGCGAGGGTTGCTAACCCAATGAGAAAGGTGAAAATATTTAAACCTTAGGAAGGTGTCAGACACCTTAACGAAGGAGAGGGTGGCCAACCCCCTAGTCTTCTAAGCATTCCATCTTCAGGATGGTACTGCAAAATTCCCAGGATGGACTATTTCTAGCCCATGTTTAGTGAAAATATAATCGATCGAAATAGATTAAGGATAAGTACTGACATATGGGGATGATTCATCTCTATCAGCCTTCACCTTCATCCCACTTGTGATTCGGATATGGTTTCTCTTCCAGAGAGATCAGTTACATGCATCCCTAGGCATGGTAGTATTTTAAGTGAATAGCATTCCAAGCCTTTGGTAGAATCTCTCCTTCCATTGTTGATAGCCAATACGCTCCTTTACCAGCTTCAGAATCGATCAAGTATGGAGCTTCCCACTTGGGAGCTAGCTTACCATCGCTTGGTTTTGTTGTGTTTTGGAAGGCTTTTCTTAATACCAAGTCTCCTTCTTGAAATCTTTTTATCCTGATATTCTTGTTGTAAGCTTTAGCAATCCTTTGTTGATATGCTGCCATTCTTACTTTAGTAGCATCCCTGAGTTCATCCACAGTTTTCAAATCCTGTAGTAATGCTTCGAAATTGGTAGTTACATCCTGAAGATGTTTCCTTTCTGTAGGCATGACCATCTCTGTTGGCAGCATCGCTTCTATTCCAAAGACCACGGAGAAAGGTGTTTGGCCAGTTGCATTCTTGAAAGTGGTTTTCTTCTGCCCATTTTCCTTTCTTTTCTCCAAGCCTCTTCTTCAAGTTGTTGATGATGATCTTATTAGAGGATTCTGCTTGTCCATTAGCTTGAGGATGGAAAGGTGTTAATGTTATCATTTTGATTTTGAGTAGTTAGAACAGTGTTATCTTCAGGATGCAGTTCTACAGTTGGTGACTTCAGGATGTAGTTCTAAATTTGCTAAGGGATCAGCTTCAACATTTTCTTCCCTAGGTACCCGTGTTAATGTAAATTCTGGAAAACAAGATGCTAATTTCTTAACTATTTCAAGCTATTCAACTAATTTTTTACCTTTGACTGCATAAGATCCGTTGAAATGGTTGGTAATTAATAAGGAATCAACAAACACTTCTAAATTTGAAACATGCATATCCTTAGCAAGTTGTAAACCAGCAATGAGAGCTTCATATTCAGCTTCATTATTGGTTGTTTGAAATGCACATCTAATCGCATGGGGTATTTTGTCCCCTTGTGGCGATTTTAGTAGTAATCCTAACCACGTGCCTCTCACTTTTGAAGTACCATTAGTATATAAAATCCATTTTCTCAAGTTTTCATTTAATTGTTATACTTCTTTTTCAATTTCACTTAGGATGTCACTACTGAAATCAGCCACAAAGTCTGCTAGAGCCTGTGACTTGATTGCATTTCTAGGCTCATATTCTAAGTTAAAAGCACTTAATTTAACTGACCATTTTGCCATTCTTCCAGACATTTCCGGTTTTCTAAGTACATTCTTAATGGGATAATTAGTTTGAACATATATTTTATGTGTTTCAAAATAGTGCCTTAACTTAGTAGAAGCCATTATTAAAGCTAAGATAAGTTTTTTTTGAGATGTGAATACCTGGTTTCAGCATCTAGTAGAGTTTTACTTACATAATAGATAGGATGTTGTTGCCTTTCGAAGTCCTTTACCAAGACAACACTTATTGCATACCCAGAAACTGCAAGATATAGCTTGAGAGGTTCTCCATCCTCAGGTTTCATCAATAATGGAGCTGCTGCAAAATAGTCTTTCAGCTTCTTCAATGCTTCTTCGTGTCTCTGTCCCCATTCGAATTTGTTATTCTTCTTCAGGATGTCGTAGAATTCCTTGCATTTATCTGAGGATTTCCAGATGAATCTATTCAGGGCTGCTATCCTACCAGTCAGCCTTTGCACATCCTTAATATTTCTTGGGGATTTGAGATCAAGGATGGCCTTTATTTGTTCAGAGCTGGCTTCTATTCCTCTTTTTGTTACTAAGTAACCAAGAAACTTTCTAGCTCCAACTCCAAAATGGCATTTTGTTGGGTTTAACTTCATGTTGTAAGCATCCAGGATGTCAAAGGCTTCTTTGAGATCCCGAAGATGATTTTATGCTTTCTTGGATTTTACTACCATGTCATCAATGTAGACCTCCATCGTGTCCCCAATCTTTTCCTTGAACATCATGTTCACTAGTCTTTGATAGGTGGCACCTGCATTTTTTAGTCCGAATGGCATGGCTATATAACAATATATACCTGACGGTGTCATGAATGCTATATCCTCCTCATCATCTGGTTCCATCTGTATCTGTTGGAATCCTGAGGATGTATCCATGAATGTTAGCATTTTGTGACCTGTCGTAGCATCCACCATTGAATCTATGTGTGGTAATGGGAATGGGTCTTTAGGACAGGCCTTGTTAAGGTTTGTATAGTCCACACACACTCTCCATTTCTCATTTTTCTTTTGAACTACCACAACATTCGCCAACCATCTTGGGAATTTCACTTCCCTTATCATTTTAGACTTTAGTAGCCTGTCTACTTCCTCTTGTATGATGATATTTCTCTCTGGAGCAAACTTCCTTCTTTTCTGCTGAATGGGCTTGAAACTCTTATTAATTCCACGTTTGTGAGTAATGACATTCTTAAAGATGCCAGTCATATCGTCATGCTTCCATGCAAAAGTAGACATCCTGCATTTAAGAAATGAAATTAGTGATTGTTCAATATCGTGTGGGATATTCTTACCGATTTGCACAGTGATATCCTTGTTACTGTCGTCGAGGAAGATGACTTTTTACGTCCTGATCAGGATGTGCTTTAACATCCTGAGGATGGCACTGTGCATCCTGCTGTAATTACTATGCTTGTCGGGATGATGCCTTCATTGTTGTCGTATAGCAATCCTTAGATTCCTGTTGATCGTTGTTGACCTTTACAACTCCCCAAGGTGTGGGTAGTTTAACACACTGATGCTATGTTGAAGGAACTGCCTTCATGTCATGGAAGGCTTTTCTCAATACCAAGTCTCCTTCTTGAAATCTTCTTATCCTGATATTCTTGTTGTAAGCTTTAGCAATCCTTTGTTGATATGCTTCCATTCTTACTTTAGAAGCATCCCTGAGTTCATCCACAGTTTCCAAATCCTGAAGTAATGCTTCTGAATTGGTAGTTGCATCCTGAAGATGTCTCTTTGCTGTAGGCATGACAATCTCTATTGGCAGCATTGCTTCTGTTCCAAAGACCAAGGAGAAAGGTGTTTGACCAGTAGCATTCTTGGAGGTAGTCCTATCTGCCCAGAGTACAAATGGAAGTTCTTCTGCCCATTTCCCTTTCTTTTCCCTAAGCTTCTTCTCCAGGTTGTTGACGATGATTTTGTTTGAAGATTCTGCTTATCCATTAGCTTGAGGATGGACTGGTGTTGAAGTCACCATCTTGATTCCCCAACTTTCATAAAAGTCAGTTGTTCTTTTGCTTATAAATTGAGAACCATTGTCACAAATAATCTCAGATGGCACTCCAAATCTTGTTAGGATATTTCTTTTGATGAATGAGACCACTTCTTTATCTCTGACTTGCACGAATGCTTCAGCTTCAATCCATTTTGAAAAGTAGTTTGTCATTACCAGCATGAATACTTTTCCTCCAGGAGCTTTGGGTAGCTTTCCTACTATGTCCATTCCCCATTTCATGAAGGGCCATGGTGAAATAATAGGATGTAATGGTTCTGCAGGCTGGTGAAGGATGTTGCTATATCTTTGGCATGGATCACACTTTTGGGAATATAGCATGGCATCCTTCTTCATAGTAGGCCAATAGTATCCTGTCCTCAAAGTCTTTGAGTATAGAGATCTTCCCCCTGTATGATTCCACAATCTTCTTTGTGGATATCCTTGAGCACTTCATTTGCTTCATCCTTGTTGAGACATCTCAGATATGGACCTGCAAGAGATTTTCTATACAAAATATTGTCTATAATTGTAAATTTAGATACCTTTATCCTGAAAGCCTTTGGGTTTTCTCCATCAGGAATGACATCCTCTTGTAAATATTTTATTATGGGAGTCATCCATGATGAATCATCTTGTGCCTGAGTGGCCAAAACAGTGATATCCTCAGGATGGACTGTTTTATCCTCAGGATGTGCCAGGTTATATTTAGGATGTATTTGGCTATCCTTAGGATGCCACTCTTCAATTGCTGGTTTCAGAATGTGGATGATGGGAATCTTAGACCCTTCTGGTAAATTATGGGAGGATCCCAGGTTTGCTAAGGCGTCAGCTTCAGCATTTTCTTCCCTAGGTACATGTGTTAGTGAAAATTCTACAAAAGAAGTTGATAAATTTTTAACTTTTTCAAGATAAAGAACTAACTTTTGTCCCTTTACTGCATAAGATCCATTAAAATGATTAACAATCAATAAAGAATCAACAAATACTTTTATATTAGTAACATGCATGTCTTTAGCAAGTTGTAAACCAGCAATGAGAGCTTCATATTCTGCCTCATTATTGGTTGTCTGAAATGCACATCTAATAGCATGGGGTATTTTGTCCCCTTGTGGCGATTTTAGTAGTATTCCTAAGCCTGTTCCTTTTGCATTTGAAACACCATCAGTATACAAAATCCATTTTCCTAAGTTTTCGTTTAATTGTTGTACTTCAGATTCTACTTCACTCAGGATGTCACTACTGAAATCAGCCACAAAATCTGCTAGAGCCTAAGACTTGATTGCATTTCTAGGCTCGTATACTAAGTCAAAGGCACTTAATTTTACTGACCACTTAGGCATTCTACCTGAGATTTCTGGTTTTCTAAGTACATTTTTAATGGGATAGTTAGTTTGTACGTGTATCCTTTCTGTTTCAAAGTAATGCCTTAACTTAGTAGATGCCATTATCAAAGCTAAAACAAGTTTTTCGAGATGAGAATACCTAGTCTCAGCATCTAGTAAAGTTTTACTTACATAGTAGACAGGATGTTATTCCCCCTCGAAGTCTCTTACCAATACTGCACTTATAGCATTCCCAGAAACTGCAAGATATAGCTTCAGAGGTTCTCCATCCTCAGGCTTCATCAGGAGTGGAGCTGCTGCTAGATACTCTTTCAGCTTCTTCAATGCTTCCTCATGTCTCTGTCCCTAGTCGAATTTACTATTTTTCCTCAGGATATCATAGAATTCTTTACATTTATCTAAGGATTTCAAAATGAATCTGTTTAAGGTTGCTATCCTGCCTGTCAGCCTTTGAACATCCTTGATATGTTTTGGGGATTTGAGGTCAAGGATTGCCTTTATTTGTTCAGGGCTGGCATATATCCCTCTTTTGGTAACTAGATATCCCAAGAATTTTCCAGCACCGACTCCAAAATGACACTTAGATGGGTTCAACTTCATATTATAGGCGTCCAGGATGTCAAATGCTTCCTTAAGATCTTGAAGATGATTTTCTGCCTTTTTGGACTTGACCACCATGTCATCAATGTACACCTCCATCGTGTCCCCAATAATTTCTTTTAAACATCATATTCACTAGCCTTTAGTAGGTTGCACCTGCATTTTTAATCCAAATGGCATAGCTATATAACAGTATATACCTGATGGGGTCATGAATGCTGTGTCCTCTTGATCATCTGGTTCCATTTGAATTTGTTGGAATCCTGAGGATGCATCCATGAATGTCAGCATTTCGTGTCCTGCTGTAGCATCAACCATTGAATCTGTGTATGGTAATGGGAATGGGTCTTTAGGACAGGCTTTATTGAGGTCTGTATAGTCTACACACACTCTCCGCTCCCCATTCTTCTTTTGAACCACTACCACGTTGGCAAGCCATCTTGTAAATTTTACTTCCCTTCTCATCCTGGATTTAAGGAGTCTATCCACTTCTTCTTGTATGATGACATTTCGTTCCGGAGCAAATTTCCTTCTTTTCTGCTGAATGGGTTTGAAATTCTTATCAATCCCAAGTTTATGAGTAATGACATCCTTAGAGATGCCTGTCATATCTTCATGCTTCCATGCAAAAGTAGATACCCTGCATTTAAGAAACGAGATTAGTGATTCTCAATGTCATGAGGGATATTCTTACCAATTAGCACAGTGATATCCTTGTTATTGTTATCAAGGCAAACAGCCTTTACATCCTGCTCAGGATGTGCCTTGACATCTTGAGGATGGAACTATGCATCCTTCTGTAGTTGCTATGCTTGACGTGATGAAGCCTTCATTGATGTTGTATAACAGTCCTTGGCTTCTTGTTGATCACTATTTACTTTGACGACTCCCCAAGGTGTGGGTAACTTTATGCACTGGTGATATGTTGAAGGGATTGCCTTCATGTCATGTATCCAGGGTCTCCCCAGGATAACATTGTAGCAGGATAAGGAATCTATCACACAGAATCTCTATATAGAGTTTACTCCTTCCACATATACTGGTAGCTTTATATCTCCCATTGTGCTCTTAGTTTCTCCACTGAAGCCCACTAAGACTGATGATTTGGAAACTATTTCAGATTCCGGGATATTCATTCTTTTAAGAGCTTCGCGCTGGATGATGTTCATTGAACTTCCTCCATCTACGAGAATCCTGCGAACAAAGTGGTTAGCAATATATAAAGTAATAACCAAACCGTCATGATGGGGGTCAAGAATGTTTTCTCGGTCCTCCTCAAAGCTGATCACTTTAGAGGTCGTCAGGATGGTTGTCTTCATTGGTCTTTCTCCTTTTTCAAACTTTGTTTCCCTCGCATGTCTTTTGGCAGCTGAGTATGAGGTTCCACAAATGTCTGACCCTCCTGAAATGAAGTTAATAATACCAGCATCCTTAGGTGGGGATGCTACTCTTTCTGGGATGTTGCTGCCATCCTGAGCTCTTGATTTCTTTTTGCCTAGGAGTTCTTTAAGGTGACCTTTGCTCAAGAGATAGGCTATCTCCTTTCTCAAGGCGATACAACCTTCAGTGATATGGCTAAAATCTTCATGATAGGCACACCATTTGGACTTATCCTTCCATCCTGCCCTATTCTCTTTCCTTGGCCATCTTGCTTTGTCCCCTAGATCTTTCATGGCATACATCAGTCCTGTTACATCCACAAAAAAGTAGTAATCTGATAATTTAGGGCAGTCATCCTCATCGTCGTCCTCTACCACATTGACCTTCTTATTATCAGGCCTAGCATATGGTTTATGCTTATATGGTTCGTATGTGGGAGTGGACTTTCGATTGGGATGGTTATATTTTGAGGATGATTCTATCTACTCTTGAATTTTCTTATCATCCTCAAGTTGGATGAATCTTAGAGCTCTCTTCCTGACTTCATCCAAGTTCCTACATGGATTCATCACCAATTCTTGATAGAATGGTGAATCTCTTTGCAGCCCCATCTTGAATGCATGTATTGCCGTTGTGACATCCAGGTTCGAGATGTCAAGTGCTTCCTTTCCAAACCTAGTAATGTATTCTCTTAGTGATTCTCCCTGTGGTTGAGTCACCCTGTATAGATCACTTGTCAAACATTCGAACGTTCGACTACAAGAAAACTGATTATTAAACATGTTAATTAAATGTGCAAAAGAAGTAATAGAATAGGGTGGAACACTTAGAAGCCATTTCAGGGCTGGACCGGTGAGAGTTGAACCAAATCCCTTGCATAAACACGCTTCTTTCAGATTGGCAGGGATTGGATTTATTTCCATCCTTTCCCTATATTGAGCCACATGCTATTCAGGATCTGTAGATCCATCATAAAGCTTCATACTTGGAGTTTGAAACTATTTTGGAATCTCTGCATCACATATGGGAGGTGCAAATCTTGACACTCTATGGCATGCTGAGGATACCTCAGGGATGGGTTGCACTATCCCTGGTACACTCGACACCGTATCCTTAATTTTCTGAAGCTCCCTTGCAATCTGAGGACTTATTCCCGTATCCTACAAAGAAGCAATATCATTAGCAGTAAAAGTACTAGAACTTAGATTGTTACCGTTAGTGTTATATCCTTGGGACGGCACAGGTGTATATCCTGTATCCCTGGTGGTTGCCATCCTGGGAGTAGTAGTTGTTTCTAGAGCAGAGAACCCAGTACTCATGGGGATAAAATCTCCTTGATGTACCCCTCCAGAGATGCTAGAATTAAAATCTAACGCCCTGGGCTGCAATGGTGTCCCCATGTCTTCACTTGGCCTTCTTGAGGATGATTTAAGAGCTTGTATTTCTCTTATCAACATCCGGTTTGTGTCTTGTTTTTGATGTATCGAATCTTTCATTAGTGCAAACATAGAAAGTAATTCATCATTCGATACAAAAACAGGAGGAGTAGATCCAGATGGTCTAGGTGGGATTTGGGAAGTAGAACTTCTTGGAAGTGCAGGTGGAGGCGGTAAGGCAGTATTTCTGGCAGAGGTTGTAGATGGCATGGATGTTGAAACAGATTTTTGTGAAGAAGACATAGTTGTCAAATTTTGTAAAAAATAATTAAATAAGAGAAAGTTTTAACAAAGTTTTTTTGTTAAAATAGCACCACTTGCCCCACGGTGGGCGCCAAATTGTTTTGGTCAAAAATTATCTAATAAAAATAACTTTGTATTCCAAATTAGTTAAAGTGAGGTAGAGTGCTAATTGTGTGAAAATATGTTAAGGAATCAATTATATTCTGAAGATGGTGTATCATGATGCTAAAGAAGCAAAAATGTGACAACTATGATCGGGATGGCTTAGGTTAGTTTCGGGATGGACAGTTATATCCTCGGGATGGAACTGTTTGTAACGAACAAATAAAGTAATAAACACGAAGAACAACACACGATCTACGAGGAAAGTCCTTGATCAGTTGTAGATCGCCGGCATAAAACCTCGGTTTGAGTCTAGGCCCCTGCCTTGTTTGTTAATATTAATTTGGTAAAAAGATACAACTTTGGATGAGTAGTTGGACGAGTGTACTAAGATTACAATGATTGTGTGAGTGATTCTTAATCAGCTAAGTGTATGTGTGTAGCTATAGTGTGAGCAATGTGTCCTATACTCGTCCAATACCCCCATTTATATAGTACATGAAATAAACAAAGAATCCCATGAAATCCGCTAAGTAGTTATGGTCTTTGAAGTCTTGTGAACTGTTTTAGGTGACCGTTGTGGGTTTTTCAGCTGAAATGGACGTTGGATAACAGTTTCCACCTTTCTCGCCTTGCATTCATCACTTTTGCGGTTACACATTGACTCATTCTTCAAGTTTATACGCGTACAGCTCATGCATCCTTGATATCTCTGATTTAGTAAGACTTTATAGCCATTAAAGGGGAGCTACAAGTCTTACTCATGCATTAATTACACCTGCAATAACATAAGTACAAGATAATTTGTTAGTTCATTCTTAGGATGTGCACATGCTGAAACACTGTTACTGTAACACCCCGCCCCTCTCACCACCAATATTGTCCGCTTTGCCCCGATGGGTTGCCCATCCAGAGCTCACGGATTTGTTTTTGGGTGCCTTGGTGGAGACTTCCAAGGAGGTCACCTATCCTAGAAATTTCTCCCACTTGAGCACGCTTAACTGTGGAGTTCTCCTCTCATCCACTAATATTAAGCCCCAAAACGCGTTGGTTATTTAAGAGGCAAGACATTACTTATGAACCAAGGATCTCTCCTGGCCACAGCCGATGTGGGATTTTCCTGGGGTGTCACATTCACCCCCTGTTAGAGTCTCATCATCCCTGATGAGGTATGCACCCACCATCCCGAACGGCACAGGAGTGGCTCTGATACCATCTGTAACATCCGGCCCTCTCACCGCCAATATTGTCCGCTTTGCCCATCCAGAGCTCACGGATTTGTTTTTGGTTGCCCAGTGGAGACTTCCCAGGAGGTCACCCATCCTAGAATTTCTCCCACCTGAGCACGCTTAACTGTGGAGTTCTCCTCTCATCCACTATGCTCGGGATGGCAAAGAAACTGGTCAGGATGGACAGTTATATCCTGAGGATGTAACTGTCTGACAGAATGATGAAATAGGCTAAGATCAATGAATGTAAATGTAATGCAACAAGAGAACAACACTCGATGTACGAGGAAAGCCCTTGATCAATGTAGATCGCCGGCACAAAACCTCGGGGGAGTCTAAGCCTCTGCCTTGTTTGTTAATATTAATAAGGTAAAAATAGTACAACTTTGGATGAATGATGGACGAGTGTTCTATGAATACAATGATAATTGCTTTGTGTGTGTGTAAGTAACAGAGTATCAAGTGGTATTCAGGTGAATGTGATGTGTTAAGCAAGTGAGAAGTGTCCTATTACTCGTTAATCACCCCTATTTATAGTTACACGAAAGTAAATAATGAATCCCATGATATCCGCCGCTTTAATGATCTTGTGGGCTGTTTCAGGCGATCATTGTGTTGTAGCAACTGAATATGACCGTTGTAGCAGCTGTTTCAACTGAATATAGTCGTTATATGGTTGTCTCCTTCTTTCTCGCCTATATTTAATGCATGTTGGTTACAAGTTTGACTTCTTCTTTGAGCTTGGACTTGTTCCACACCTCTTAAATGATCAGCTCCTCTGACTTAAATGAGTCAATATAGCCGCTAGGGAGGAGTTACAAGCCTTAATATTGATTAAGTGTACCTGTAATAATATCATAATAAGATAATTCGTCAGTCCATCCTCAAGATGCATAGAGGTCAGAACACTATTACATCCTGAACCCTGCTTAGTCCTTTAGCATCCTGAGGATGTTACTTCGAGAATATGAGGTAAAATCATCCTGCACTCATATAACAATAAGATAGTTCGTTAGTCTATCCTCAGGATGTACATAGGTCAGAATGCTGTTACATCCTGAAGCCTGACCAGTCCTTCAGTTTCCTGAGGATGCTACAGAAAATATAGGCTAGTGCTATCCTGAAGATTTCACCACCAACAGATGCATTCTCCCACTTCCTCTTATTATCGTGGGCGTTAGAAGATGGAGCACCACGAGGGGGTAGGAGTCCCTCTTCCACCTTCTGATCAGTCAGTTGGTGAGCCAAGCAAATCACCTTCTGAAGGTTATTGAAGTTAACAGCAGTGACCATTCCCTTAATCTGAGGCACCAGACCCTGGATGTACAACTCAATCCGTTTGTAGGGCGGAGTAGAGTAATTATGGCACATTGTCGCCAGTTCATGCGACCTGGTAGTATAACTCTCAATCTCCGACCACACCATCTTCAGGTTGAGGTACTCGGTCTCCAACTTCTGAATCTCATCTCGAGGACAATACTCCTCCTTCGTGAGTTCCTTGAAATCCGGCCATGGGGTAGCATTTGCCACATCAACTCCTAGCAGCTGCACTTGAGCATTCCACAACGATCAGGCCGCATTCTCAAGCGTAGCAGTGGCATACTTAACCCTGTCAGCTGGCGGGCAATTGCACATAGCAAAACATGATTCCACCTTCTCGAACCACCTAAGTAGCCCGACTGCTCCTTCAGATCCTCCAAAATTATGAGGCTTACAATCCATGAATGACTTGTAGGTACAAGCGGGAGGGTGATGAGCAGGTTGGACAGCTTGAAAAGCTGCCAAACCTGCTACAACCCGATCATTGATTAGTGCGCTCAGTTCTTCTTGCGTCATGCTGATGCTGCCTCTACCATTTCCTCTTCCCGTCATAGCAATTATACATTTACATTATACTCATGAGAAAACAATAATATGTCCCGCATACCATCATTCATGCAGTATAAGCAAACTAGAATGTAACATGGATTATAAACGCGAGAATAAGATAGAGTGGTAGATTAAAGATAATAATAATAACATAGGACAAATGGTTCACAAATCTCACAATGACAAAATAAAAGTTATTATACGAATATATAAGATACTAGGATAGTAGAAATCAATCGTCCACATGATCCATGAGGATACACGAGCCTTCATCCTCGCTTTCGTCTTGAATCTCGACCTCGAATAGCTCGTTTTCCTCCTCTGGCTCGAGCTCATCTTCGAGTGCCACCTCGATGGCTACTCCAATAGCATCATCTTCTTCTTCCATAGGCTCCTCTTCGAGATCCTCCTCAAGATCCTCTACATCTATCCCTAAGGCTGCTATAAGCCGATTATGAACAGTATTCAGTTCTTGCATGGTAGTTGCTAAACTCTGTCTAGTGGCAGCCAACTCCTACCTAGTTTTAGGAGCTTCCTGTTTAACAACTGCTATCTCAGTCATCAAGTGGCCTATCTGACCTTACATATGCTTAAGTGTCTCATCTGCATTCCTCCTCCAAAACTTAAACTGTTGCACAGCAGTGAAAGCATTGTCCAACTCGGTATGAACTTGCCTCACCATACCTGCAAAAGATCTTTCCGAAGAATCTTTAACATGAGGAACTCTAGCTGGCACTCCATAACCTACAACCCAAGAGTGCAACATGTCGGTAAACCAATGCCAACAGTTGGTATCCCAATGTGGATCCTAAAATGAAGCTGGACGTTGGTAGGGATCCAGTGATGGAGCTTGTTGTCCCTCGATAGCACGAGAAGAATAATTATGAGTAGGGTTAGTCATGGTCTTTCCTGCAATATGCTAGATCAGTATACATATTCTAGAAATTAACAAGTTGTGCACTTAAAGTAGTGTGAGTAACTAACATAGTACTTATGCTATGATGATTATAGACTAGAATGCAATCCTAGTTCACTATAACCAATGGCTCTGATACCAATCTGTCACACACTCAAATTTCCACTGTGGGTTTATACCGTGAGGCGTGTGACATATTAGGATCCCATAGCCATAAGTCACATGAACGACTCTAAATGCCCAAACCATTTAGTTCACAAAGTAAAGTAAATGCGTAGGTCATCCAGACCAAGTTTTGAGTAATAGCTAATTCACATGCCAAGGGTAGCTAGCCCGTTCATGATAACTAAAACCGGAAATACCGAACTGCTAAACAACGAGATCCCACAGTTGTGAGCATAGTGCCTTGCATCATTGTCTATCAACAATGATAATATGTTAAGTTATAGTTCACACCCATGCTCTCCAGCACGATGTGATGTTTGTGAAACCTAATAGCGCTATCAACTAGTAACCCGCTTGTCCACCTGGCAATTCATTCGGTATTTAAAAGGACTTCAATGACAGAATTGGTTTAGTTCATCAAGGACATAAAGCATGAATTAGTGAAAGCAGATTCACCTAGTGAATCATAGCACCCCAAACCCGGGATGTGTATGAGTAGTCCCAAACCAGACTATGAAAAAGTTTAGAAAGTTGTCTCCTTCCGAGACACATGCTTTTGAGAAAAAGAATAGTGAAACTCACCTGATAGAGATGCTTGTGATCTAGTGAAGTTGAACTACGTAAGTTAAACTCACCGGACAGTACTTGTCCTATGATTATTGAGGATATCGTAAGTTATATGTTTCTTTTAGTGTATTCGTGGGACTCTCATTATTATGAACGTGTTCCTAGATGTGAATCATATTTATGTATGGAAGCCTTATAGTAGATCATGAAACGAACTATAGGGCCATCATGTAGAGTCATGGGCCACATTCTATCTCGTACTCTAATACGTATGGTTGTTTTATTTATAAAACGAGTGCTTAACATGCGTTTAGCTTTTGACAAGACCAAGAAAATGTTAATATGTGCTTTTAGTTGGACTAACATGTGTTAGTTATTGATAGCCGATTATAACACATGTCGTGGCCTTCAACATTGATCCTTTGAGGCATAAAATTGGTTGGTTTTTGGTATGTCAAGGTATGTTTGTGTGCCGATTATACATGAAAGAAAAGAGTTGTTTCGGTTCACAATAGGGGTAAATAGATAGTGCAGGTTAGGACTTACTTAAGTGTGACTTAAGGGAGTGGATGCTTGAAGTCTTGAGACCTCCCTTGGTTGATGCTCGTGACCTCCTAAACTTGATGTGTGTTTTTCGGTTAGAGAGAGTGAGGGGCCGGGAGTTTTGTGAGTGAAAGAAGAGATTTGTGATGTGAGGATGGAGTGGTTTGTGTTCCCTTTATATAGTGAAATTCCATGGCAAGTTCATCTCATTGATCCTTGTAACTTTGCAAGTGCATCCCAAGTTTGTGTAAGAGATTGTCATTTGATTGAAATGGACCTGTGCTCTTGTGTTCATGGGGATCGGCCGAGTTATAGGAATCAAGAAAGACCATACATGTTTTGAGATAATGTCATGCCTAGTGTTGCTTCTAAACAAAGCCTATTTTGGTGTAAGTAGTGGTGGATTTGTCCATAAGTAGTAGGCATGTAAGGTATGGACAAAATGACTAGAAAGTTGTCATAGAGGGGTCCCTTTCGGCCGACTTTTGGAAGGAAGAAGGAATGTTTGTTGGTTTCCTAGAAGGGTATAGGATTTTCCTTGGATGGTATGGCTAGTGTAGCTATTTTGGTGCAAGTCTTGGCTTCTTGTTGTGATAATGACACAAGCATGGGGCTTGTTTCTTGCTTCGGCCGATTTAGGGAGTCCAAGAGGCTTACTAGTTTGAGTAAATGCAACATCATAGAGTTGAATAGTGTCCTAGCTACTTTGGTATAAGCATGATCATTCCTTTGTCTCTTGTGGCTCCTAGTATTTCGGCCCATGCACAAGAAAACATTACATTTGTGATAAGGTCACGAGTTGGTGTTGAATGTGCAAGGTACTTGTTTAGTGTAAGTGTGTGACATTCATCCATGGGGTTTGATAGAGACAAGACAATCTAAGATATGTGAGCATGTATGTATGGTTGTATGTGAGTGGATATATACGTGTATATGCATGTCCATACTTGGGAATTCTTTCGGTTTATAGCAAGTATAATTGAGTAGGAATAAGGCTAGATGGTGATTAGTGTTAATAGCCTTAGTTTAGTTTCTAAAAGTCGAGTGTCCTCGTGGTAATGTATTCGTCTTAGATGTGGATAAAGATCAATTTACTTATTAGTTGTTTTGGTTCATTTGCGGATGAATAATAGTCTAAGTTATCATGCTTGTTAGATTCGATGACGATATCAACATGTATCCGTATCCATTCTTGTTATGTTTGGATTTGCGAACATGTGTTAGTAAGGCATTATCACAGCTAGTAAACAATAAGTAGGTGATCATGTGTCGTGTGATAACTAGGAATTAACATGTATTTTGTTTCATAGGTATCATATGTTCATTAAATGATAACCCATAGGTACATATGCATCTCGTGTGTGCACGTGTGACTTATCTAGCTAACCTTGGCTAAGTAGAATGCAAGGAATCTAAGTGCAAGTAACTAGAGTTTGATTAATTTAAGAACCTGAAATTGCGGGGTATCACATAACTTGTAATGCAAGAGTTAAAGCATTTGACCCTACAGTATAATTTTTTGAGCCTTTCAGTTTAATTGTTATAATACTCAAATTACTAGAATCAGATGGATGCAAGTATAATGGATCACTAGCATCAAGTTTGCTAACTAGGGTTTCATTCACAGCATTAATAAGTAGTCCACCACCACCACCACCAAGGTTTCCCCCACCAGCAGCAGGGTCAACATTATCATCCATGATTCAAACCAACCAGTTCGCAATCAGGATCACAGTACACATCAAGTAATCAAATACAACCACACAAATTAACACAAGCAGTAAACACAACAAGTCAAGAATAGTAACCACAACAAATCAAGAACACAAAAGAAGTCAACAAAAACCTAGACACAGGCGAAACTGAGTCAGAGATCCAGATCAGTGGGTTCTCTTAGGGATCCCACCGCAGGTCTTAACTCAGGAGCCTCTAGACCTAGACAATAGACACACTCAACCAAAAATATTAGCCAACCCCGGTCCCCCTAACCCGGACAGTGCTCCTAGACTCACAAATACAGAAAAAAAAAGAGTGGAACGATCTCACCAAGAAAACCCAAGTTAGGGTTCTCTAGAAAACTCGTAACATTTAACCATCACTTAGGGTTAAACGTCAGACAACAAAGAAGATTAGCTTCCCACAGATCCAATCAGCAAAAATTACAGCGGAATATTGTCACACCCTCAAATCTCCACTGCGGGGTTTACACCGCGAGGCGTGTGACGTTCCAGGATCTCCATAGCCATAAGTCACATGAACGATTATAAATGCCCAAACCATTTAGTTCGTTATTGTAAAGCAAGTTTCATTGATAATCAAATATTTCAATAGTTGCGGAAGCAAATTTTAAAGACATTAGTTATTCAAATAGTCAGAGTAAATATTTCAATAGTTGCGGAAGCAAAGTTAAGGGTGGCTACTAAAGACAAAAGAAACTTCCAAGCATGTGGGTATGTATGCGTATGTTTTTATATGTATGTATGTATGTTAGCTTCTAGAAGGTATTTAATTAATCATAGTTTTCCTTATCAAGCCTAGTGTATGTACAAAGTCTAGTGTATATGCACACACACACATATATATATATATATACAAGCATATTTAGATGTATAAAAGATTCATGTACACATTTACATTGATATTTATAAACTCTCATGAGTTTAATCATATGTTTGTCAATCCATGATAACTTAAAGATACATATATAGCTAGTATGTGCACGTGTAACTTATCTAGTTAACTTTAGTCAAGTAGAATGCAAGGAATCTAAATTCAAGTAACTAGAGTTTAGTTAAATCAGGAACCTGAAATTGCGGGGTATCACATCATCCCCAAGTTGAAAAAAATTTCGCCTCAAAATTCAGCAAGTAAACAGTAAAGCTAGCTAGAAAAATATATGCTTGGTTCCCGGATGTCACATCATCCCCAAGTTGAAAGGAATTTCGTCTCGAAATTCACTTTGAGGTAGCTGCTTTATGTTTAGCGTTTGATCTATGTACAAGTTCAGGTTCAGTAAAGAGATGTGGGTATTTAAGCCGCATTTGATCCCTGCGTTCCCACGTGTATTCCGGTCCTAGACGGGAATTCCATCGTACCTTAACAATAGGTATGGTACTTTGTCTGAGTTTCTTGACGCCCTGCTCAAGAATCTCCACCAGTTCCTCCACGAACCGTAGCTGGTCGTCCACCTGGATCTCTTCCAGTGGCACTACCAGTGTCGTGTCCGCAAGACACTTCTTTAGATTTGAGACGTGAATCACGTTGTGAACTCCACTGAGTTCCTCAGGCAGGTTTAACCTATACGCTACTGGACCAATCCTTTTGACAATCTTGAAGGGTCCAACGTACCGCGGGTTCAACTTTCCCCGTTTCCCAAAGCGTATCACACATTTCCAAGGCGATACCTTTAGCAGTACCTTGTCTCCAATCTGGAACTCCAAAGGTTTCCTACGCTTATCAGCGTAACTTTTCTGTCGATCACGTGCAGCAGCCATCCGGTTTCTGATTTGCACGATTTTCTCAGAAGTCTCGTGCACTAGTTCGGGACCTGTCAGTTGGCTATCCCCAACATCAGTCCAGCAGATGGGAGACCTACACTTATGTCCATATAGTGCCTCAAAAGGCGCACACTGTATAGAAGTGTGGTAACTATTGTTATACGAGAATTCGATTAACGGCAAGTGCTTATCCCAACTATTGCCAAAGTCTACCACGCACGCTCGTAGCAGATCTTCCAATGTTTGGATGGTATGCTCACTTTGTCCATCCGTTTGTGGGTGATAAGCTGTGCTCATATCTAAGCGAGTTCCCAAAGCATCTTGGAGAGTAGTCCAAAAACGAGAGGTAAATCGTGAGTCACGATCGGATATGATGGAAGTAGGCACCCCATGCCTAGAGACGATCTCCTTAAGATAGAGGTTGGCCAGTTTCTCCAGCGTGTCAGTTTCCTTTATTGCCAGAAAGTGTGCCGATTTGGTTAAGCGATCGACAATAACCCAAATCGTATTATGCCCACTTGGCGTTTTAGGGAGCTTCGTGATGAAGTCCATGGAAATTCCATCCCATTTCCACATAGGGATTTCTGGTTGCTGGAGTAAGCCTGAAGGTTTCTGATATTCAATCTTAACCTTCGCACAAGTCAAGCACTTACTAACATAAGTGGCTATTTCGGCTTTCATGTTTGGCCACTAGTAAAGGGTTTTGAGATCTTGGTACATTTTATCCGAACCAGGATGTACCGAGTAACGAGAGGTGTGAGCCTCATCGTGCACAAGTTGTCTGAGATCTCCAAAACGTGGAATCCAGACTTGATTCATGAAGTACTGAAGACCATATGTTCTCTGTTCCAAATGTTTATCCGCACCATGCAGTGTCTCTAGTCTGACGTTCTCTTCCTTCAAAGCCTCGCCCTGGGCTTTACGTATCTTGTTAGGAAGATTAGAATGGATAGTGAGTTGTAACGCTCTCACTCTCTTAGGTTTCGTCTCCTTACGACTAAGGGCATCTGCTACTACATTAGCCTTCCCTGGATGATATTTGATGGCACGGTGATAATCGTTCAGAAGCTCGACCCATCGACGTTGTCGCATGTTCAGCTCTTTCTGATCGAATATGTGTTGAAGACTCTTATGATCAGTGAAGATCGTACACCTCGTTCCATAGAGATAGTGCCTCCAGATCTTCAGGGCAAAAACTACGGCTCCTAGTTCCAAGTCATGGGTGGTGTAGTTCTTCTCATGAACCTTCAATTGACGTGAAGCATACGCGATCACCTTATCACGTTGCATCAGTACACACCCTAATCCTTGGATAGACGCATCACAGTATACCACAAAATTGTCTGTACCCTCCTGTAACGATAGGATCGGTGCACTGCAAAGCTTTGCCTTTAACAGTTGAAAAGCATATTCCTGGGCATTTCCCCACTTGTAAGTAATACCTTTTTGCGTCAAAGCAGTGAGGGGTTGAGCGATCTTAGAGAATCCCTCAATGAATCTGTGATAATATCCTACAAGACCAAGGAATTGGCGCACCTCCGTAGGAGTCCTAAATGCCTCCCACTGTTTAATAGCCTCAATCTTGGTTGGATCGACATGTATTCTGTCCTCGTTGACTACATGTCCTAAAAATTGGACTTCTCGAATCCAAAAGTTGCATTTGGAGAGTTTCGCATACAAGTGCTCATTTCTCAGGAGTTCCAATATCAATCGCAGGTGTTGCTCATGCTCTTCCCTGTTCTTGGAATAGATCAATATATCATCTATGAACACTATGACGAATTTGTCCAAATAAGGCTTACACACGCGGTTCATGAGGTCCATGAACACAGCCTGTGCATTAGTTAGCCTAAATGGCATTACCAAAAACTCATAATGTCCATAACGAGTTCGAAAGGCTGTCTTCGCCGCATCCTCTTCTCGGACTCTCAACTGATGATATCCTGACCTTAGGTTAATCTTGGAATAGAAGCTTGACCCCTGAAGTTGATCGAACAAGTCATCGATACGAGGTAAAGGGTAGCGGTTCTTTACCGTCACCTTGTTCATTTCTCGATAATCATTGCACATACGAAAGCTTCCATCCTTTTTCTTAACGAATAGGATTGGGGCTCCCCATGGTGAAGAACTAGGTCTAATAAACCCCTTATCCAACAACTCTTGGAGTTGGGTAGACAGTTGTTGAAGTTCACCTGGCGCTAGGCGATACGGTGCACGTGC
Organism: Ambrosia x helenae; assembly: GCA_030844895.1. Classification (NCBI taxonomy): domain Eukaryota; kingdom Viridiplantae; phylum Streptophyta; class Magnoliopsida; order Asterales; family Asteraceae; genus Ambrosia; species Ambrosia x helenae. The sequence goes on from CM061233.1 coordinate 43,951,060, forward strand.
AACTAGGGCCGCTCCAGGTGCAAGATCTATCTGAAACTCCACTTGACGAACAGGTGGAAGTCCAGGTAATTCTTCAGGAAATACGTCTGGAAAGTCATGGACTATTGGGATATCCTCAATCCCTGTTTCGACTTCCGCTCGAGTATCCGAAATGTTAGCCAGAATGGCCGGATAGCCCTTTCGAATACACTTCTGGGCTTTCAGGAATGAGATGATGCCTACCATGGCATCACCACGATCACCCCGAATAGTTAGCAGTTCTCCATTAGAGAGAGGGATACGAACAATCTTCTCTTGATAGAGAATTTCAGCGCGTTGCTTGGACAACCAGTCCATGCCAACCACGAGATCAAAGCTTCTGAGAGTGATAGGTAGAAGATCGATGACAAACAACTGTCCATCTAGTTCGATCTTACAGTCACGATAGATATGGGTTACATCGACAGGCTTCCCATCAGCTAATTCTATAGAATGTGGGGTATCAAGAAGAGTAGGAACTCTCCCTAAATGTTTGCTAAGTTTTGATGACACAAAACTAAACTCCGCACCAGTATCGTGTAAAACAGAAGCAAGGTTGTCGTTCAAGGAACACGTACCCGTCACGACATTGTTATCATTCCTAGCTTCTCCTGAACCAATCACGAAAGCTCTCCCACGAGCCCCGTTGTTGTTGTTGTTGTTGGTAGCGTTGTTGTGGTTGTTCCCATTCCTGTTACCACCACCGTTGTTATGGTTCCCACCGTTGTTGTTGTTACCATTCCCATTCAGCTGTGGGCAGTCCTTCTTGAAGTGACCCTCATTCCCACACTGGTAACAACCTTTATTGTTCCTTTCTTGATGTCCTTGCTGAGGTGCTGGCTGACTTCCTGGAACATTGACTCTACAGTTCTTTTGCACATGACCCATCTTACCACAACGATCACACTTGATCCTGTTACAGGGTCCTGAGTGGTGATAGTTTCACTTATTGCACTTGGGACGGTGTCCCTGATAACCACTCTGTGACTGATTTCGGTTGCTACAGTTGTCATGTTTCTTGTTTTGTTGTTGCTGCTGATTACCGTTAGTCGAGAGTTTGCCAGATGCATTCTCCCACTTCCTCTTATTATCATTGGTGTTAGAAGATGGAGCTCCACGAGGAGGTAGGAGTCCCTCTTCCACCTTCTGATCAGTCAGCTGGTGAGCCAAACGAATCACCTGCTGGAGGTTGTTAAAGTTAGCAGCAGTGACCATTCCCTTAATCTGAGGTACTAGGCCCTGGATATACAACTCAATTCGTTTGTAGAGCGGAGTGGAGTAGTTGGGGCACATCGTCGCCAGTTCATGCGACCTGGTAGTGTAGCTCTCAATCTCCGATCCCACCATCTTCAGATTGAGGTACTCAGTCTCCAACTTCTGAATCTCATCTCGAGGACAGTACTCCTCCTTCATGAGTTCCTTGAAATCCGCCCACGAGGTAGCATTCGCCACATCAACTCCTAGCAGTTGCACTTGGGCATTCCACCACGATAATGCCGCCTTCTCAAGCGTAGCGGTGGCATACTTCACCCTATCAGCTAGCGGGCAATTGCACATATCAAAGCACGATTCCACCTTCTCGAACCACCTAAGTAGTCCAATCGCTCCTTCAGATCCTCCAAAGTTATGAGGCTTACAATCCATGAATGACTTGTAGGTACAAGTCGGAGGGTGATGAGCAGGTTGGCCAGCCTGAAAAGCTGCCAAGGCTGCTACAACCCGATCATTGATTAGTGCGCTCAATTCTTCTTGCGTCATGCTGATGTTGCCTCTACCATTTCCTCTACCCGTCATAGCAATTCTACATTTACATTATACTCATGAGAAAACAATAATATGTTCCGCATACCATCGTTCATGCAGTATAAGTAAACTAGAATGTAATATGGAGTATGAACGCGAGAATAAGATAAAGTACTAGATTGATGATAATAATAATAACATAGGATAAACGATTCTCAGATCTCACATGACAAAATAACAGTTATTATACGTATATATATGATACTTAAGATAGTAGAAATCAATCATCCTCATGATCCACACACAAGCCCTCATCCTCGCTTTCGTCTTGAATCTCGACCTCAAATAGATCGTTTTTCTCTTCTGGTTCGAGTTCTTCTTCAAATGCTGCCTCAATGGCTGCTCCAATAGCATCATCTTCTTCCTCCATAGGCTCCTCTTCGGGATCTTCCTCAAGATCCTCTACATCTATCCCTAAGGCTACTATAAGCCTATTACGAACAGTATTCAGTTCTTGCATAGTATTTGCTAAACTCTGTCTAGTGGCAGCCAACTCCTGCCTAGTTTCAGCAGCTTTCCGCTTGACGACTGCTATCTCAGTCATCAAGTGGCCTATCTGACCTTCCATGTGCCTGATTGTCTCATCGGCATTCCTCCTCCAGAACTTAAACTGTTGCACAGCAGTGAAAGCATTGTCCAACTCAGTATGAACGTGCCTCACCATACCTGCAAAAGATCTTTCCAAAGAATCTATAATAGGAGGAACTCCAGCTGGCACTCCGTAACCTACAACTCAAGAGTGCAACATATCGGTAAACCAATGCCAACGATTGGTATCCCAATGTGAATCCTGAAATGAAACTGGACGTAGGTAGGGATCCACTAATGGAGCTTGTTGTCCCTCGATAGCACGAGAAGAATAATTATGAGTAGGGTTAGTCATGGTCTTTCCTGCAATACGCTAGATCAGTACACGTATTCCATAATTTACAAGTTGTACACTTAAGGTAGTGAGTGTAACTAATACTTATGCTATGATGATTATAGACTAGAATGCAATCCTAGTTCACTATAACCAATGGCTCTGATACCAATCTGTCATACCCTCAAATCTCCACTGCGGGGTTTACACCGCGAGGCGTGTGAAGTTTTAGGATCTCCAAAGCCATAAGTCACATGAACGAATCTAAATGCCCAAACCATTTAGTTCGTTATTGTAAAGCAAGTTTCATTGATAATCAAATATTTCAATAGTTACGGAAGCGAATTTTAAAGACATTAGTTATTCAAATAGTCATAGTAAACAACGTGTATAATAGATGATTAAACATCCGAAAATAGATAATTATTCATATCCCCATGATGCCATATGATGCATGCCCTACTCGTGCTTCGAACTAGTGTCATGCAAAAAGGTATAATAATCGTGGGTCAACATAAAGTTGGTGAGTTCACAAAGTTTGGTAAATACGTAGGTCCTCCAGACCATGTTTTGACGAGTATATGCAAATTCACATGCCAGGGGTAGCTAGCCCACTCATGATAACTAAAACCGGTAATACCGAACTGCTAAACAACGAGATCCCACAATAGTGAGCAAAGTGCCTTGCATCATTGTCTATCAACAATGATAATATGTTGAGTTATAGTTCACACCCATGCTATCCAGCACACGATGTGAGGTTTGTGAGACCTAATAGCGCTATCAACTAGTAACCCGCTTGCCATCCGGCAACTCATTCGGTATTTAGAAGGACTTCAATGATAGAGTTGGTTTAGTTCATCAAGGACATAAAACATGAATTAGTAAAAGCAGATTCACCTAGTGAATCATAGCACCCCAAACCCGGGATGTGTATGAGTAGTCCCAAACCGGACTATGAAAAGGTTTAGAAAGTTGTCTCATCCGAGACGCATGTTTTTGAGAAAAGAGTAGTGAAACTCACCTGATGGAGATGCATGTGATCTAGTGAAGCCAAATTACGTAGTTACTATTGTCCGGACAGTACTCGCCCTATGATTTAATAAAGCATGGTAAATCACAAGTCTTTATCATATAATTTGTCTACCCGACACTAGTGGACTAGGTTATTGAGTTATGTGAAACCTGGTTTCGTACTTGTGGTAAACTTAGACACCTTATCACGGGTTTAGAGCATTATTTTACCTTAATTAAGGTGAACACATGTTCTAGCTTTGATAACACATGTTGGTTAGTGGTGGCCGATTATAAAGCTTTGTATAGATCCTTAACCCGATCGTGATCTTAAGTATTTCAAAATCAATTGCTACACGTGGTGATTTACACCATGACTTTAGGATATAGAAACATAGTTTTCGGCCTCCTTAAGATGTAACAAGGCCGGTTCATGTGGTGTTAAGACAATGTATTCACTAGTGTAAGATTAAGCAAAATCTAAGACAATGTATGTGTGTTCATATGTTTACATTAACTAAGGCCGATTAATAGTGAGGTATACTTAGATTTGATCATAGTTTAAAAGCATGGTAACTTACCTATAGGTGGATCGAAGGCCGGATGATCTCTAAAACTTCTCCGGAGCTTGCAAGGCTTCGGCTATGGGTGTTCCGAGTGTTTGGCCGATTGATTTGATTAGAGAGAGTGGGTGTTTGTGTTGAGTGTTGGTGCAAGTTGTTTGGATGCTCCAAGGCTCCTTATATAGACAAATTTTAAGGTAAGTTGACAACCCTTTGCCATGTCTAGTTATAGGTTAGCTTCCTAATTCATGTAAGGTTTCTAGTTGTCATATCATTCTTCCATGCTTATTTTTCGGCCGCTAATAGCTATTCAAAAGAGGAAAGCTTCCCTTCTTGGAAGGAAGTGTATCATTCTTGTCTCATTCTTGTTTGTATGAAAGTTAGTGTCATGTTCTTTCCTTGTCCTATAGCCGATAGGTGTAAGGGGTTCAAAAGGAGGTGTTTTGACTCTAAGGGATATAAAGCTACTTCTTGTTTTATTGGCTAGATTGGTGTAAGGGTTGACATCTAGGGATGGAGTGTTTGTTGGGTGCTTTTCGGCCGATTTCTAAGACAAAAGATTGTCTTTCTTTGATGGTGATGGATCATGGATTTAGTTGTTGATGCAAGTTCCAAGAATGTCTAGCATGTGAGTTAGTGTTTTGATTTGAAAGTGACATAAGCGGAAGCATGTGTGTGTGTGTTGTGTGGCGGCCGAAACATGGGCAAGAGTAGGTGATTTCTTGTTCTAGGTGATGTTCTTGTAATACATTGCCATAGCTTAGGTGTTAAGGCCTAGTTTGGGAAATAAGTAGACAAGATAATATAGACATGTGCAAGTTTCATGGAATCCTTATACTTGGCCGCTCATAGGTATCAAAAGGGGAAGGTCTAGCCTCACTATGTAAGTTAGGGGTGGCTACTAAAGACAAAAGAAACTTCCAAGCATGTGGGTATGTATGCGTATGTTTTTATATGTATGTATGTATGTTAGCTTCTAGAAGGTATTTAATTAATCATAGTTTTCCTTATCAAGCCTAGTGTATGTACAAAGTCTAGTGTATATGCACATATATATACAAGCATATTTAGAAATATAAAAGATTCATGTACACATTTAGATTGATATTTATAAACTCTCATGAGTTTAATCATATGTTTGTCAATCCATGATAACTTATAGATACATATATAGCTAGTGTGTGCACGTGTAACTTATCTAGTAAACTTTAGTCAAGTAGAATGCAAGGAATCTAAGTTCAAGTAACTAAAGTTTAGTTAAATCAAGAACCTGAAATTGCGGGGTATCACAAATATCAGCAACCCCAGATCTCCAAGGACAGAGCTAAGATCGAATGAAGTATTCGATGAGAACACCAAAAACCCTAAAGAAGCCTATTGCTCTAATACCATGTCAACATAACATGATATCAAGAACAATCTGAATATTATTGAATCAAAGAACAATTATTACAACTCAAATCAATAATACAAAATACCAGAAAACTCTCAAACAAGTCACGAACTCTCTGATCTAAAAGATAACAACACTCGTCAACACAGACTACAAATCAAAAGATTCAGAACAAGATGTTCAAGAATCAAAACCTTAGAAACGAATGTGAGAGAATAATACCGAGACAAAGATCACAACACTCGTCAACACAGATTACAAATCAAAAGATTCAAAACAAGATGTTCAAGAATCAAAACCCTAGAACCGAATGTGAGAGAATAATACTGAGGTAAAGAATGATCGAGAAGTGAACGAGAGAAGAAACACAAAGCTTAAATAGCTCTCCTCTTAGCGTGCTCCCCAAGATGATCCAAAGGCTGAAAATAAAGTAATCAACGGCTGGAATGATTTGTGTTAATAGCCACGGATTGCCAACGTTGCATATCCAACAGACAGTGGGCCAGGCTATCAGATCAGACCCACACTCCTTTAATAATAACTGGGCTAGACTTTAAGCAATTATATGGGCCAAATGAGTTGCCAATATATATAGCCCAAAGCATGAAAAATCCAAAGAAGACTAAGGCACCAGAACTAGACCGGGACATGACTTGATCAAATCAACCACGAACACTGCATCACGGCACACGAACATGATCAACACTTCAATCTCCAAACAACAACAGAAGACCTGAAAGACAACCTTATGCAATATATTAAAGAAAATGTATAGTAAAAATATTAAATTGACAATAGATTTATATTTTAACAATAACGAAGGTTAACAGGGAAATTTGGTGGTCCCACTTCACTTTACCTTTTTCAATGATAAAAAAGGGGCGCTTTAATCTTTTTCACCAAGACTAATGGGATAATATAAAAAAAATTACATTATCAAAACAGTAAAAACCAAACTAAATGAACACTAGTTCCATGGTGTCATTGGTGGGTTTGGACGGTTGTAGGTGGGGATTGGATTAGTCGGGCGGTGTCCATTGCAAATCATCCAAACCTATTGCAAATACACATCTTTAGAGTGACAGGATTCGAGAGATGATGAGTTTCCTTTTTCGCTAGTCAGTTAGGGCAACAAAGGGGATCATTTTATCAAAGACTTGTCTTTAACACCAAAGAGTTAAATAAAAAAAAACACTCATGGATTTGATAGTTTACATGATTATGGAAATAAGTTGATTGTTATTGTAGATGCTTACAAACTCAATTATATGAAATATTCTTCAATACCTTACAACACATACTAACTCTTATTTTTCCTTTGAAACCCATGTCCTAGACCCAAAACTCACTTTATGCCCCAAATAACCCACAGACCAATTTACATATCTATTAATGGACAAATGAAAGGTCTGGTTTTCATTCGCCACTTCACAGTTGGACCAAAAAGTTGTGTAAACCACGTGTCCCTGCCCCTGGGTTGCTTTGTAGCCTTGGCTGCTCTTTTGTGTAAATAAGATTTAGAGGAATTCCTGAAAATAAGTTGGAGGAATTCCATATAAAAATTATAAACAAAAATATAGTTTTCTCCTAAGTTTAACTGTGTAACAATGTGAACATATAACAAGCTATATTGAACTAGAGCCACTAATTAGAGTGATTTCTTTTTATCTTGTTTGCAAAATTTTGTCCTCAACAATTCCATACAAGAGTTGTCATACCCCTTAAGAATAAGAGTTTTTATACTTGATATGTTTTTACTAGTATCTATGACACAAGTCGGATCTTAGATAAAGAAATAAAAATAAGAAGGTGAATCTTTTCTTCATCAAAAGAATTCAGATTACCAATAGGGTGGTGGTCCGTTGGCAAAGGCAAAGCCCTTAAAACACTTAGGTTGTGGAAGTGCGAGGTCTTGGGTTTAAGTCCCAAAGATTACAGGATTAAAAAGAATTTCACCTTTCAAAAAAAAAAAAAAAAACATTCAGATTATTGCGCTGAGTTACATATTATTGTTATACGTTTACCCTTTTTAATATACGAGGATTTGACCAAATCTTAAGGACAAAATGGTCTAATTTATTAGTTAAGAGATTATAATTTTACATGTTTGTTTTGTGAGTTAGATCCAATTTCCACATGAGTATTTACTCATCAAATTGACTAATCAATAATCACGTATATGCTTGATTTCTACTCCACGAAAAGATGGTTGTATCTAAAAGGAAGGTGAATTTGCTAAGATACCCTTCATGGAGTTTTTTTTTCACCTAAGTCCCTTGTCATTTTCATTGGAAGCTACATAAGACCTCAGGTACATTGTTAATTTGTTATCAAGCCTACACGATCAACGTCTCTATTATACTTTTCCATTAATATATTGTAAATTACAATATGAACCATTAACTAACTTTTTTTATGTGTAAAGTTTTGAATCCACCATTTTATATTTGTAAGAATTACAGGATTTAAAAGAAATTAACCTTCAAAAAAAAAATTGTAAGAATGGACACCATACCACTAAATTAATAGATTGTGGGTGAACCATTAACTAACTATAGATGATTTCCAAACGACAATCAAAAGTGGATTCTCTTTTTGTGCATTGTGTAGTAAAGATGAGTTGTGTATTTTTACTAGACCAATAAAGTACATTTGTGGTATGCGTTGTTTGCTATACCATGTATGTGGCTCTATTTATCAATTTTCGGACCCTATTTCTGGCGTCTAATGCTTTATTTTTGGTTGTTGTGGTGTTTGTTAATGGTGTTGGTGAAGGTGTTGGGTGTTCTAGAGATATGTGTTGGTAAATTGGTTTGTTCTTGTACATAATTAGTACTTGATGAATATGAGAGGCAGCACCCTGTTGTTGCTGGTTGAATCTATTAAGCTCCAGAGGGCTTGTTGTTGCTGGTTGAATCTATTAAGCTCCAGGGGCAACACACTTTTTGTTATAATATGTTGAGAGAGGGGAATGAGTAAATGATCATATTGCCCCTACATTTAACAGTGAACTTTAACAGAGATTGGATTTTGGATGGACTTGACACCAAATAATTCACCTGAAGGGCTTAGGTGAGAGAAAAAAAAATCTTTTGAATGGATCGCGCAACTCTGTATAAAGTTAGAAACGAATATGGCAATTTACTCTTTTATGAAAGATCTCTAATTTGTTGATGGCATAAATAGCATAAAGACCAACAATTTGTTTTTTATCTCCTAAATTAAGAAATTAAAAAAAAAAATGTAAGTTAAAGGTGTCTGAAAATTAAACTAAACGTAAGATCTAATAACTATCACTATTTTATCCTACCAAATAAAATGTATTTTCTCGACTATTATGCACCGCAATTGTTTAAAAAAATAATGCATGTTTCCTTCTACATGGATAAAAAATTACACAACTTATTAAGTGGTATGATGCTTTCACACTATTAAAAATAGCGAGAATGTCCGCACATTATTACGGATGCGTCTGTTTTGTTGCATTTTAGTTGTTAGGGTTTATGATGTGTGTATAACACTCATGGATGATTCGTTATGATAGGGATGTAAAGAAAGCAGTTTTCTAGAAAGATCATAGGTGATACAATAGAGCATCCGTGTGGAGTTCACCCGCGTGTCACGACAGGAATTCAGTTGCTATTGGTTCAATTCACTATTGTATCTATTCGTTACCGGTACTCAATATAACAACCAAAAGAGAGAACACGAAATATATGAATGTGATATGCCGGAATGATATTGCCACATGTTTAATATTGCTACAAAATCATAAATAAAAGTTTACTATTATATTATACTATGTATTATTAAAAACATAAGATGAACATAATTGAGTGACATTTTCTATAACAGGAAACTTAACATGAATAGTGTCACAGTCAAAATATGTTCTCATTATGATTAAAAACATAACATCTACTGATTATGTTAATCAAAATATTATTTGATGTGGTAAATTGATAAAAAAAAAATTGATCATATCAAATAAATACTTATTTTAAAGGTTGGCTAAAAGTGCAGGATATAATATTTCATGTATTTTCTACTTGATGTTCAAAGGGACATATAGTAAAAATGAAACGACTAAACGTCACTGGACTAAAACTCTGTGGGGTTTTCCATTAAAAAAACAAAGTTGTATGTGAAGGAGTATGTATAGAATGGTTGCTATTCATTAGGGTTGTATTTTAATATGTATAGAAAATAAGATCCGCGCTTTGCCATGGGCTTCATTTCATGCTGTAGGCAAAATTAAAAACATTGCGTCACTTGAGAAGGTGTGAAAGTTAGAGGTGCGACTTATCTACCTAGTGTCTAATGTGTGCCACATTTCCATGACAGTAGTCATGCACTGTAAATAATAGGATCTTTGATCCTTTCCTTCTCTTGTCATTCATTATATAGAAACAATACAATCCTTATTTTTGAGATAATTACAAGGAGATTAGGAAACAATTTAAATTACAAATCAATTTTACAATCATACTATAGATAGCTTATCTATTACTCCCCCGCAGTTGAAGCCGGAGGAGACCGAAGACTGAGACTGGCACGGAAATTTTCAAATAACACGCGCGGTAATCCCTTTGTAAAGATATCGGCAATTTGAAAGTGTGTTGGCATGTGTAGAACCCGGACCTTGCCTTTTTGCACCTTCTCACGGATAAAGTGTATATCAAGTTCTATATGGTTGGTTCTTTGATGTTGTACCGGGTTACCTGAAAGATAAATTGCGCTCACATTGTCGCAATATACAATAGTAGCGTTGGAAAGAGGACGTTGAAGCTCTAGAAGAAGATTCCATAACCAACAAACTTCTGCTACAACATTTGCAACCTCGCGATATTCGGCCTCTGCACTGGAGCGGGAGATGGTTGCCTGACGCTTGGAGGACCATGAGATAAGGCTATCACCATAATAAATACAGAAACCACTAGTGGAGCGACGTGTGTAAGGGCAACCGGCCCAATCAGCGTCAGTATAGGCTATAAGCCGAGGATCCTGGTGAGGACCAAGGGTAAGACCAAATGTGCCCGTGCCCTGTATGTAACGGATAATACGCTTGAGAGCGTTCCAATGATCGATCTTGGGATCATGCATATGAACACAGATTTGTTGAACTGCGCAGCTGATATCGGGTCTTGTAAATGTCAGGTACTGTAGCGCACCAGCAAGACTGCGGTATAAAGTCTGGTCATGAAAATCATCACTACGTGGGAGCTAAGTTTACCATTTGTGTCAACCGGAGTGTGAACAGGCTTGCACGACAACATGCCAGCACGCTCGATAATTTCTTGAGCATAGGCGTGCTGGGATAAAAATAAAGTATTATTTTGTCGGCTTACATAGATACCCAAGAAGAAGCTGAGCGGGCCGAGATCCTTCATAGCAAACTCGACCGATAAATGTGACATGAGGGAAGAGCGGAGAATATCAGACGATGTGACAAGGATGATATCGTCGATGTAATGTAGCAAATAAGCAACCTGAGATCCGTGATGGAAGGTGAATAAAGATGCATCACACTTACTCTGTGCAAAGCCTAATGTGAGGACAAAATCTGTAAATCGTTGGTACCACGCCCGCGGTGCCTGCTTCAACCCATATAGACTTTTTGAGCCGGCAGACATGATCCGGGAAGTCTTTGCTGCGAAACCCCATGGGCTGATACATATATACTGTTTCATTCAAGTGACCGTGCAGAAAGGCATTAGTCACATCCAACTGGTGTATCTGCCAACCTTGAGATAGGGCAATAGAGAGCACCGTACGAATAGTAGCCGGTTTAACAACCGGACTGAAAGTCTCACCACATTCGATACCCACCTGTTGAAGGCGACCATCACAAACTAAACGCGCCTTATATCGTTCCAATGACCCATCAGATTTGTATTTGTGCTTAAATAACCACATGCTCCGAATGACGTTCATGGTGGGTAGCCTCGGTGTTAATTCCCAAGTCTCATTCTTAATAAGAGCATGGTATTCGTCAGTCATGGCTTTATGCCATTCGGTATGGACAAGGCCTCGGCAGGTGTTTTAGGTAAGGGAATATGGTGGTTTCATTTAGGTTCATACGGGTTTGAGGTTTGGTTATGCCATCCATTGCGCGGGGTGCGCATGGTGCGAGCTGGATGTTGAGGTTGTGGTGGTGAGGGTACTGGTGGGGTGGCTTGTGGGTCGGAAGGTTCGTAAGAGGTAGAGGGGTTGGGTTGAGGTGGTTGGATGGGAGTTGGTTGTTGGTCCGAGGGGGGTGGCGGGGTGGTTTTTTGGGCCGTAGGCATTTGTTGGGCTGGAGACTGGAATGATAATGCGTGGGCCGGTGATACGGCTGAGAGGGGATTGGTTGGTGAGTAAAGTGGGGAAGCTTGGGCTGGGGATGTGGGGCCGTAGGATTGTGAGGCGAGTTGGGTGGTGAGGTATTAGTGGTGAGGGGGTTGACGAATGGCCATAGGGTAGTGGGAAATTCGGAGAGGAACTCATATGATGGTGGTGGGGTAATGGTGTTGGAAATGGGAAGGTGGTTTCATCAAAGGCAACGTGGCGAGAGATGATAATTTGTTTGGTAGAGAGGTTGAAGCATTTGTAGCCCCGATGGGTGGAGGTATAACCCAGAAATGCACAAGGTGTAGAGCGTGGGTTAAGTTTGTGGATGGTATTGGAGGGAGTTAACGGGTAGCAGAGACACCAAAACTCGAAGGTGCTCGTAGGAGGGTGTGCGGTGGTATAGAAGTTCGGTTAGTGTCTTATTTTGTAGGTGTTGGTACGGGTATGATGTTTAAGAGGTGGGTGACGGTTTCGAGGGCATGGTGCCAAAAGGTGTTGGGTAGGGAAGCATGGGTGAGGATAGTGCGGATCATGTTGTTGATTGTGCGAATCATACGTTCCGCTTTCCCATTTTGAGATGATGTGTGGGGGCACGATCATCTAAAAAGAATGCCATGGGATGAGAAAAAAATTATTAAATGATGAGTTTATGTATTCAGTTCTGTTATCACATTGAAAGGTTTTTATGGGTCGTTCAAATTGGGTTGTTATTTGTTTGTGGAAGTGACAAAATGTGGAGTATACTTGTGATTTGTTTGATAACGGGTAAGTCCATAAAAAATTAGAAACGTCATCAAGAAATAAAATATAATATCTATGGCCATTATAACTCAAAAGTGGAAAAGTCCATAAGTCACTATGAATCAAATCAAAACAATTAAAAATGCGAGTACTAGAACGAACAAAGGGTAGTCTAATACTTTTGCCAAGTACACAGGACTGACAAACATTATTATTAAAACTGGAAAAATTGACAAGACGATGTGACTTAAGAGATTGTAATGATGTGCGTCCAGGATGGCCTAGACGTTGATGCCATAGAGAAGATGTGACAGCAGCAAAAGTGGAGGGGAAGGTTGTGACACCCCGCATTTTCAGGTTAATACTTTTACTGAACTCTAGTTAACTGACATGATATACTCTAGTTAACTTACATTTCGTACATGGTTAGATACTTAACTAGGTTTAGTTAAGTAGGCCTAACATATGTTAGATGATATTAACATATGCGTTAAATAGGAAAATCATTGTTGAACACACACACGAGTCCTGTATCCCGAACGTTGGTGAATTATATGGCATGTATAATAATAATATGTGCAATTGAATCATGATGGACGTGAAGTGCCTGCTTATGTGAATTATGTGAATTATCACTTGACTGAAGGTTAATACGTAAACATGCAAATTACGTATACTTGATGATTAATATCTCATGTAATAATAAAAACAATGGTTTTTATGCAATTTAGGGTGATTAATAATATTGGGTCCGGTATTGGGCTAGAACATGATTAACGGGTCAAGTTAATGGACTAGAAGGGCCCTAATACCCAATTACTTGGGCAACAAGCTAAACCTCCTTATAATTATAGATAAAAAAAATTAAAACCCTAACCCCCATTCCCCTTTGCGCCGTGAGGAACCCCCCCCCCTTCTCTCTTAGTTTTCAAGCAATCAATCAATCTTTCACCTAATCAAGCTAGTTCGGGTTTAATCTCAAGGCTCTAGGGAGTTTTAGCATTGCAAGGTATACATCTATATGCTCTTTGATGAATTATGATACTTGAAAAACTTTAAAAAACTCTGTTGTTAGTAGCCATGATTAGGGTTTTCACATGATAATATATGTGTTTTGCTATGTTAATATGGTTTTTAATCAGTATTGTATGTGATATACATGTATTAGGGATGTTCATGGAAAATTAGGGTTTGTAGATTACTTGGGATGCAAGTTTAAAATTCTGGCAGATTCGTTTGAACGTTTTGTAGGGGCTGTAATGGGTTGGTAAATTGATTGTTTTGATGATTTCTTTGCATGATTGTAATGTACAAGGTCTTAGCTTTTCATAATGGGCAAAACCATCAGATTTGGACATCGTTTGAGTCGTTTTTGGAATTTTATTTGATTAGGGGTCATATCAGATTTTCGGATTTGTGAATTGGGTTAACTTTAAATGGTCATAACTTGAGATTTACAAGGAATTAAGTTATGAAATTTTTTACAGTAGGTCAATATTGGAAAAATTGAGCTTTTCCAAGTGGATTCATCCCGTTTGGATGAATACACAATTTTTGAGAATTTCTCTACTAAACTGACCTGTTGAGGAAATTTTCAGGACATAGCTGTGTTGTACGAATTTTCATAATTTTTATGCTTGGTTTTTAAGACAAAACAAAAATATGGCTTTGCAACCGAATCCCCATGAATACTCAGTAAAAATTTGGGACTTTAATTCATTCGTTAAGTATTTTAAATAATTCGTTTTTCACAGCGCACAATCTGTCTTAAATACGCAGATTGTGTACGGGGTCTATATGTGACTATTTGGAGTTGTATGTGGTATGTAATTGACATGTACTTGTGTGAAAACTTGTATGAGATGTATTTGATGTATTAAACTGATAATAATCACTATGATCACCAACGGGATACGTAGGACTTACTTGTGCATGTAGAGTCACTAGGCGTCACTACACGATTGGAACTTTAGAAGTTTTGGACAAACGAGTTGCATGATGTGTTGGTTATGCACGTTATACTCACCTAGTGACACTTGTAATAGGGAGTCGGTAGCTCGTTACTATTTGAGGGATTTGGATCATTCACGTGCAACCTAAGGTGAGTTTCACTATTCTTTTCTCAAAAGCATGCGTCTCGGGTTTGAGACAACTTACAAAACGTTTTCTAATCCGGTTTGGGACTACTTTTACATCTCAGGTTATGAGATGCTTTGACTCCTTGCGTGGGTCGGGTTTTGACTCCTTGTGTGGGTCGGTTTTACCATTCCTTGTGTGGATCGGGTTTTTGATCAATTTAAAACTTATTGGTCCTTTGTGAACTAAACACTCTATCATTTGGAAAGTCCTTGCATATTATTGGGTTAATCGCTGGAGGCGAGCGGGGTATTAGTTGATAGCGCTATTAGGTTGTGCAGCAACCTCATGTCTGAGGTGCTTGAGGCACGGGCATGAACTTCTGACCACATTTGAGAACTGGTGTTGATAGACACAGTTATTGAAGCAAACTATTACATTACTGAAGGTGTCCCAATAATTCTGTTTAGTTGCAATGAGTGGGTTAGCTACCCCTGACACGCTTAAACTGATGATACTTGAACATTTTGGTCTGGAGGACCTACACTTTTACTTGGTTACGTGGTTTTGGAAACCAACGCATTTACTTACTCATTTTCTTTACTTAGTGAACTCACCAACATTGTTTGTTGACCCACGATATACATGCTTTTGCAGGTAGTTAGCTTCCGGTGCCACGATTAGAAAGCACTGCACACTTCACTGCATTTGGGGTCTTGGGCATACACTTAAATTATACATCATGCTTTTACATTTTCTTTCGTATGGTTTTAATTTGGGCTCGTTGTTTTGCGCATGGTTTTAAAAGGTTTAAATTTGGTTTACGCTTCCGCAGCTTAACTAAACTTGGTTTTTGAAAACGAACTAAATGGTTTGGGCATTTAGAGTTCGTTCATATGACTTATGGCTATGGGATCCTGGTATGTCAAGCGCCTCGCGGTATAAACCCCGCAGTGGAAATTTGAGGGTGTGACAAAGGTTGTGGTTTCGGGGCCGAGCACCAGGGGATAAAGATCACCGCTGTTGTTGCACCGGAGGATAGGGATCCGACTCTTATAGTCCTTCACAAGAAAACCAAAAGGGTCAAATTCAACGAAACATAATTGTTGGTGGTGAACCGACAAACAAAAAATAAATTTTTAATCAGTTTGGGTGCATATAGGACGTTTTTAAGGACAAGTGGGGGAAGGGTGGGGGTTAAGGTTTGTTGGCCATGTCCGAGTACCGGATGGTTGAACCATCACCAACGACTATTTGTTGTCCCATGCAATTATTAGAAAAAGAATTGAAATTAACATGAGTATTGGACATATTACCTGTTGCACCTGTGTCCATGTAACCAGTTGGTTCTTGTGTGTTGTTCAGTGACATCGCTTGAAGAGCTTGGTCGATATCTGCCGGAGTGTATGCGGTGTGATTGTAACATCGCAAATTTTTCCTCAAATTTTTATACTTAAAAATCTTATTTTTTTATACACCTTTATCATTTATTTATCCCTATCACACAACTTATATATATATATAGGTTTATAATAATAACAATAAAACTAATAATAATAATAATAATAATAATAGTAATAATAATAATAAATAATAACAATAATCTATATCTATAACTGATTAGTTGATTTTATTTACCCAACCCAAAAGCTGGCCCAACCAGATAAGCCGGCCCATTAACAAATCCCGCCCACCTGGAAACCCGGCCACTAACCTCCCTTCTCCCCCCTTCACTGTTTTAAAAAAAAAAAAAACAAAAAAATGGTTGCTCCTGCTAGGTTTCGAACCGGAGCCAAGCCACACACACACACACACGCCACACCAGTTGAGCCACAGCTCATTATTGATCAAATCCTAACCCGTAATATATATAACATCACATAACTGCTGTTTTTTTCTCCTTCTTCTAGTCGCTGCAGCAGTAACAAGTCACAATCACCAAGATTTATTCTTTGATTGAAGCTCAAACATGGAATCTACCATTTGATTGACTCGTATAATGAAATTAACTGCATATTACGCGTATTAAACATATTTAACGCGGTCAAAACATACCAAATTTTGGCTTAATTCGCGTCATTATATTCATTAGGGTCAAACTTACCCAAATCACCAAACCGAACCTATCCCTATAAATTGAACATCAAAACACTTCCTACAATCGCCGAATAACTCACCCTCAATCTCCAATTTCTCATAAAAATCCTCTGTTCTTAAGTTTTTGTTCGAGTTTGACTTCGAGGCTTGACTAGTCATACGTATTCGAATCATCTTTGTAAGTGTGATTTTTCGTGTGGGTTTCATTAATCGGCTGATACACAACATTAACCCTATGGTTAATTGGGTTAATGTTGTGTGATTTGATCAATTGGAAAATCTAGGGCTCATGTAATCAAATTGGGGAAGAACACTAAATTCGCACATGTTTTATAATTTTAACGAACTGAAACCAAACACAACCACTGGTCTGGACCAAGTGGTTGTGCCTGGTGACTCTGACCCAGCTGTCACGGGTTCGAACCTTGGCAACACCACTTCTTTTCTTTTTTTTGTTTTGTTTAATAAAGCTTTATATATATATATATTATTTATATTTTATAAATTCACTTTAAAATACTAAAAATCTTTTAATAATTCTACAAAAATTATTTTAAGTTAATCTAATGAAAAAGTTTAACATACAATTTTTTGTTTTCAAAAATTTATTTATTTAATATATATAATAAATAAATCAAGTTTATTCCATTTTATTTATAAAATTCTATAAAAATATCAAAACGTTCTTATAAAATTCCACAAAAATTATTCTGAGTTTTTATAATAATAAACTTTTCTGAAATGATTTTTAATGCTGAAAATCATTTATTTAATATTTTTAATCAATTTTTGTTAGTTTTAATCACAATTAAATCATAATAAATCCAATTTTTAATATTCTTGCACCAAAATTTTATACAAATTATTTCTGAATATTTAGAACAGAAATATAATTTTTAAACTGAAAATTTTTTAATTTTAATATTTTTAAATATTAAAGTTAAATTTTGACAATTTGTTATAAATAGAATTAATATTCTATTTTAAAGAAAATAATTTTGTAAAAACTATTTTTATACTTTAAACACATTATTGTGACCATATTAAATTTAAATTTTATAAAAAGATTTTTGTCTATTAAATTACTAAATTTCTCTCGATTATCAAACATTTTATTATTAATCAAACGAGCATTTATCCCCAATCCGAGGCCCTAGAACATATACATTTGTAGATAGACTTAGACATATTTATTACCTTATTTTAGGGTGATATTTGGCATTGTTGGGCAACACATATTCTATATCACGAGACTTAACATTTTAAGGTGAGTTTACATAGCCCCTTTTCTCTATTTTCACTATTTTTGGGGTGAAACATGTTTAAACATTTTATACTATCATTTACTCATATTTACTTGTGATTCAATTACATCATCATACTATCATTTGACTGTATCAAAAAGACACAGTACAATCATTAACAATGATCAAGCCGCCTGTTTAGATTATAGCGCTATATGTCTGACAAACCCATCCCCCCACATAAATTCAGGGATGATCGATAACAGTAACAACATTTAACTAACTTGCGAGTTAGTCATCAGTCGACACAAGGTTTGATTGTACAAAGACTCATTGTTACATGTCGGTATCATACTCTATCATCATACAACTGTGAATGTTGTACAAACTATTGTTATCAAGTATTTACAAAAACCTATGTATTCTCACCAACTTTTTGTTGACCCAAAAATATTTTCAACTTACCATGTTTCAGGTTCTACTTGCTTGAAGAATTGAGTTATTGCTTGAAGATGTGTGCATAGTATTATTCATTTTGATGTATAAATTCTTGTAGAACAATTGTATGTAATTTATTTAAATCATTTAATGAAATTTATTATTCACCATGAGCTACTGAACAATCATCAATACGTGACATCCCGATGTTTCCGCCATCGGTTGGGGTGTTACAGTGATGGGCCTGAGAGGGCTTGGATCCAAGTAAACCCGCACCATTGTTGCTTGTATTGGGCCGAGGAGAGGAGGTGGGGTATGGGCATGGAGGGGCGGCCCAAGTAGAAGGGTAGGGTTGATGGTATTGAGCCGGATAAGAGGGCTGTTGAGACCAGGGCCCGTAGGCTGGTGGAGGAGGCCAGTATGGTGGGTAAGCAGGCCATTGATTGTACGAAGATTGGCCGCGTCCGCGACCCCACTGCTGGCGGCCACGTTCGCGACCTCGGGTGCGGCCACGCCCCCTGGCACGGTCATAAATGGGTTCGGTTGTGGGTTGGGAAGGGGTGGAACGGGCTGAAGTGTTAAGGGCGGTGCTGGATTTTTGAGAGGCATGAAGGGCTTGTTCCGCTTTTTGAGACTCGACCATGCAAAGCTTGGAGCGAGCCTTATAAAACGTGGGTAGGGGTTCTTGACCTTGAAGGATAGTACTGATACTTTCGTATTGTTCGGTTAGCCCGGCGATGAGTTGTAAGACAAGGTCATTATTGTCGATCGGGTGACCAACACTGGCTAACTGATCGGCCAAGGTTTTGAGTTGTTGGCAATAGGCGTTCATGGATTGGAAGTTTTCAAGGCGGGTGTTGGTAAAGCAGTGACGGAGATGGAGGGCACGGTCGCTCTTGTTATCTTGAAAAAGATCTTCAAGAGACGTCCATGCTTGGTGGGCGGTTTTGTTTTGTCCTGGTTCAATCACCGTGTGAACAAGATCTTGGGAGATCGTTCCATACATCCATTGAAGGACAATGGAGTCGAGGTGTTCCCAAGTCTCATCGGTGGAAGATGAAGAGGCCAGGGTTTTGTCTTTGTCTGCGGCAGCGGGAGGTGCGAGTGGTGGGCGGGGAAGGAGGTGGTCATAGACCTGATAGGCCTTGCAGTGGATTTTGATCAGTTCGGACCAGGAGGGCCAATGGGCGGTATCGAACTCGAGTTTGATTGGGATGAAATTGGTGATGTTTGAGACGGTTGTGGCGGGATGGATTTTCTCCATTATGGATACAATAGGTGGGCCGAAGGTTAGCAGGAAGGTGTAGCGGGTGTTTGTTGGATTGAGGGAAGGTAGGATGACAAGAAAGAAAGGGATGGGGATCGACAGAAAAGGAGGACAACCAAGAAGAAAGGGTTGCCGCCGGTTAGAGTTCTGCGAAGGGTTTGGGGACCTGGTATGATACCTTGTGAATAATAGGATCCTTGATCCTTTCCTTCTCTTGTCATTCATTATATAGAAACAATACAATCCCTATTTTTGGGATGATTACAAGGATATTAGGAAACAATTTAAATTACAAATCAATTTTACAATCATACTATAGATAGCTTATCTATTATGCACACATTCACATCCAATTATGTGTTTCATGTTTTTGCATTTTATGAGTTACGTGAGTCCGTAATTTGTGTTAATGTAGTTAGTGGGTTTAGTTATGGTTTCGTTGCTATTGTAAGGCTTATATAAAGAGCCACGGTTTGTTGATGAGATTATGAATGAAAGTATGATTTGAGTTTAAATTCTCTCTAAATATTCAGTGGCAAAGCTTGGTTCTTGAATCAGTGGGGGCTGGACTCAATTTTTATCAATCGATAATTACCGGAAGATCAAATCGGTGGGGGCCGGACTCAACCCGGACTCAGTTTACCTACGAAAATCGCAAAATTTCAATACTGCGCCAAAAATCGGTAGGGCCGGGGCCCTAAAGAAGTTGCGCCCCTATTCCCATTTGATCCATATATCATCTAAGGGCATGCAAAACACATTTGGCATCCACTCATTTTACCTGTTTAATGATTTTTACAGCTAGAAATATTCAGACTCTTTAACATTTCAAGAACAACAAAATATATATAGTCTTATAGGACTATAAACTAGACTTGCATTTCTAGGTACTATTATCCCAACAGAAGAGCCATAATTTGGATTTGATTCTTGACACTTTTAACACAACAAAATGGGAGCTTTTGTACCTGCAGTTCCGAGTGTTTTTATCCCAACAAACTGCTAGAAGCTAGACTTCATTATATATTCATGTAGCGACTACTTTGAGCCAAACAAAACGAATGTTCATTCCCGATACCTATATACAAACGGCTCATGATATATAATTACAAGCGAACTTTCGCATAAATATTTAATCAAAAGACTTCTTTTTTGGGACTTTAACTAAATAAACTAGTGGTGTTGTGTTCATGTAAACAAGTATAAACCAAATTCTCAACAAACTGTGGATTCCCCAATCCTCTAACCCGAACCCGCTCCTACCTATCGTATCTGAAGCACTACATGCCAAAAACCACCAATTTGAAGGTGTTAAAACTGTTAGGATTTGTAAAATCTATATCTGTTTTCATAAAATGTGTGATTCCTCAATTAAGCAGTTTACATATATAAATACAGGGGCTAAAAAGTACAAAAATGTATCAGAAAAATAATACTGCAGTTGCTTAATATTTTTTACATTACTTAAATAGCATCATTTAACATTAAAAGAGGCCTATGAGTTCTAATCTGCTTGACCCATTTGACCTAACAATTGTTTTGTAAAACTACTCTGGCGGATTTTATGGATTTTAATACATTTGAGATGAATTGCAAATTGATTGACCCGTTATTCCAGTTAAATCTTCTAGGTTAACTCATTTGACCCATTAGGAGTAAAACATATTTACATACTCTAGTATTAGAAAACAATTTGCTAGGTTTAAACATGATGAAACGTCATATCTTTCTAATATCCTAACGAGTCAGTTAGTTAAAATTAGAGGTGCAAATGAGCCAAGCCCGACCAGAATCGAACTCGAGCTCAGCTCGGATCGAGCAGCTGATCTCGAGTATCTCATGAGCCGCTCGACTTGTTTGCACCCCTAGTTAAAATTGAAAAAAAATGTAATCTTTTATTCACTTTTTACCAACTTATGCAACATAGACAATCTTTTAGTAATAAAATGAATTGCCCTATCTCAAGTGTGTATATCACCATTTAGTGCAACACACTAACATACAACTAATAATAAGAATTACCTTACATTATGGATTTCCTTTTATCACTAATAGTACTAACTACTAAAAATATTGATAATAACACATGTGAATCTAATATTACCTTGGTAAAATGATCTTGTTGCCATAAAAAATGAGCACTTGAAATTCCCTATACACGCTTTCTATCAATAACCTTTGCAAAGGTCTTGTTATTACTTGTATAGCTGTGACATGCGTCTCTTTTCACTATCATTATTGTACAACTCTAATCTTTGTTGTTTCTTGTATTTACATTTATAGCCCTTGTATTTCGAAGCTACTATTCAATAATAAAAATCCGTTAATTTATTTCTTTTATACGACTATCAATTATTTACTCAAACCAATATCGTATCTGAAAAGTTCATAATAGTAATAATAATAATAAATATGTTTTTTATTTTTTTATTATTACCAGAAAAAAATTAAATTAGTTTTGCTTTTAGATAAAACTTAAAGAGTTAAATGCCAATTTCGTTCATGATGTTTGGTCCAATTTGCTGCTTCAATCCAAAAAAAGGTTTTTTTTTTTTTTTTTTTTTTTTTTTTTTTTTGCAATTAAACCCTTGACGTTTGGATTTTGGTGCTATTTTCGTCCATTTCACTAACTGGGTTAGAAACTGACGTTATGTCAGGGGTAGCCTTGTCATTTTGCCTAGTTAAATGAGGGGCAATTTGGACCTTTTATCTATTATGATTATTTTAAACCCTAATTTAATAAACCCACCCGTCTCCACCCCCTCTCTCTGCCTGCATACAAAACAACACCACCACCATTCTCAGCAAAATATACCACCCTCTCTACATACACAACACTACCACCATTCTCTGGAAAATTGATTTGTTGACTGGTGGTTGAAAGCTTGAAATTGAAGAAGTTATGTAGCCACTAATCTCATAAATGTAATGTTCTGAAATAAACCCTAAATGCCCAATTTGTTCCTGTTGAAACCCCATTGATTTGGATGGTGCTAATGAGGACATTAACGACCCTATCCACACTCCCATGTCGTTTGATGAAGCTATTCGGTCTATTAACCAATCGATTGCAACTGATGCTAACCTGGTTACACCATCCAAATCACCGTGCTTATTAAATGCGGTTAATACAGAGGTTCTGGACCTTGTTCGTGCTATTGCTTTTGATATGGTTGAGGAAAATGTTGGAGAATCCCTAAATAAGCAGGGAACTGATGTAGATGAGGATAAAGGCAACCCCTGCCCCATTTCAATGTGTGGCAAAATGTGAGGGAACTGATGGGGGGATGGTGGCAGAGAACGGAGGCAATGGTGGCAGCTGTTAAGGTTATGGGTGATGGAGGCAATGGTGGCGGCTGTTGGGTGGTTGTGTTGGTGTATGGTGGAGGTAGGTGGTGGTGATGGTGTAGTGTTAGAGAGGTTTATGTATAGATTTTTTTTTTTTTTTTGTATAAAAAGAGAGTAAAAGAATAAAAAAAAATAAATAGGTAAAATGACTACAATACCCCTACACACACACCTCTCTAACACTCAGGGGTTCCATTGCAAAAAAATAAAAATAAAAATAAAAACTTTTTTTTGGACTGAAGCAGCAAACTGAACTAAACCTCAGGGACAAAATTGGCATTTAACTCAAACTTAAATTACAATAACTCATCTTTAAACAAAACCTAAACCCATTAACCTTAACCATCCATAACCCACCATAAACCCAATCCATACCCAACCTAATACAAAGCCCAAATGCAGCCCAGTCCATCTCACCCCTCTCCCTCCTTTTCAGTCAAATCACCCGGGTCCGACCTGGACCCAACGCGTACCTAGCGACTGACAGCAGCTTGTAACGTGCTATTTTTGAAATTCAAACCCTCCCACTAACGCATTTGACTCCTGTCAACACTCTGTCATCGTTAATGATCAAGGTTAATGCATAAGTTTTCCTAATTTGAGCCATACATAATCGGTTTTAAAAACCTTTCCAAACTCGAATCAATCAACATTCAATTATTTCCTTTTGACTGAAATTGAGCCCTCTTATAAGTTCATACCTCAATTGCGACTTAAACCCATCCAAAATTATTATCTCTCGTATCCTAAATCTCTCTAAATTGAAGATTCTTGGTCTCGACCCTTGTGCTCGATTTCATCATCATTCGAAATGTTTTCTTTTCAATTATTTGGTCCCTGAGAGTTACAATTGAACGTGCTAAGGATTAGGGTTTTTATTAGGATCTAATTTGGGGATTTGATATTTTTATGTTGTGTTTAAGTTTTATATTAATCGAAAATTAGCAACAATCAAGCAGCCAAACCAGTGGTCTGGGCGCCTGTCCTTAAAGTCCAACGTCTGAGGTTAACACCTGTGAGGGGTGGTTCAACCTCCTTCTATTATCGTAGTTGTATAATTTACATATCATTCTAAAGTGCAATATATTAATCAAAGATCCAAACATCTAGGCTTTATTCCACAGGAAATACGTGGACGAACATCATTTTATTATATATCACATCAACCTAGGGGTGAGCAAAGTACAAGAACCGAACCGACCCGATCATTACCCGACCCGACCCAAAACCCGAACACCCTATAAAATCAGAACCGAGATATGGAACCTTATTACGGGTCGGTCTTCGGTCCTTAGAAGTCGGTTCCAGTCGGTCCAAAGAGGAATACCCGAACCGAAACCCAGCTACCCTCATTCCTTACAGAATGTTCGGATCTGTGTCAATTTAAGGCTCCAAATTGTTGATCAAACACCGCCCAAACTTCAGTCAACATAATTCTTCTTCGATCCATCTTAGCTTGTTAAAAAAAACAAATAATAAAATTAAGAAACCAAATACAATCGAGTATTCAGCATTCAGTTTTGACTAGTCTGTTCATTCTCTTCACACAACTTGTAAAGAATGAATTGAAACTTTGAAAGCAAGTGTAGCATATTAGAGCTATATTTAATCATTCTAGAACTAGAATAAAGCTTTTGGTTTGCCCTTTATGATTTATGAATGTCAATGCAGGTTAATTACTACGGTTTACAGGGACTGTTTCAAACTGTTTATGGGATGGGATCATGGTGCGCCAGGACTCGGCGAATGAATGTCAATGCAGGTTAATTACTAAAAGTGTTTTTGATGGATGTAATGTCATTGTTAGGTTTGATAATAACAAACAAAAACTATTTTCTTGACCTTGATGTTTTTTAACTGGAACTATTTTAGGCGCCACATCAGAAAGACATGAACCTGATGCTTTTTTTAAAAATCAAGGCTGCAAACGTTTAGCTAGGAAAACACCTTTCTGATTGAATGAATTGCAGCCTTCATGTTCTTATTGAAGCATTAAATCAATACTTTTAAATAAACGGCATCAATTATCAACAAATAAATGAATATATGTTTAATAATAGCATATTACAAGGTCAAAATTGAAACACACCTGTCTGATTGAATGATTGCAGGTTTGGAAGATGGTTGTTGCAGAATTGCAGGCTTCTTGTTCTTCTTCTTGCTGTTAGATAGCCTTAATGTTGTTATTAGGTCAAAGGTAGCTTTATATTAGAGTTTCTATAGCTATACAATTGTAATTTAGGCCCAAGATTTGCTGCCTAATATAATGCAGTTAGTTATTTTATTAGAGTAATTCGGTCCGTCGGTTTTTCCTCGGTTTTTACGTATTCCTGGACCGACCCGACCCGAGAACCGACTCGAGTTATATTTCTAGACCGACTAAAGAACCTAAAAAACATACTTGGGTCGGTTTTGGTGGAATT
The DNA here is from genome assembly GCA_030844895.1 of Ambrosia x helenae. NCBI lineage: Eukaryota > Viridiplantae > Streptophyta > Magnoliopsida > Asterales > Asteraceae > Ambrosia > Ambrosia x helenae. Next base: position 43,976,677 of record CM061233.1, read on the forward strand.
TCGGTTCGGTCCTCGGGTTTTTTTTCGGTCCAGACCAATTTTGCTCACCCCTACATCAACCAAACCAAATTGATGGTGATATCAGTTAGGATTAAATCAAACACCAATATCAAGCCTAGAGTTGACTTACCTTAAAACCGTCAGCCAACCCGTATATCACAAAAAATCATCATGCTCCTTCCATCCCAAATCACAAGATCCGATACAAGTTGAAAGCAAAATTAAACTAATTCTAACTCATGTTTATTTACAAAATTTGAACACATGGGACTTTATTTTTGTGATATTTATTCATGAATCAAGATTAAGAATACACAAAATAAAAACAACAAAGACAAATCTCCAATCTTAAACGATGTAAAAGAGAAGAAGACAATATCATGAACCTGAAATCAAATTTGGTAAAATAAGGAAGTGTAACAACCAACACTGGATTAATAGAAAACCCTACCTGTGATTTGAAACTTTCACCCTTGCAACCCAACTTTACCTTTAACCATTTTAAACCTGCTTAAATTATTAGCATCAAATAACATTAAGAGGGAAAACGAAGAATAACTATTTAGGAGATAAAATAGCATCCATTATTTCCTCTGGTCCCATCAAAGCTATAAATTTTGACTTATCTATATGTAGGATCGTTTTTGGACAACCCGACTATCATGAGCTGATTCGTCTAGTGTGCGGAATCCACTAGACGATGTTTGAATAACAAAAATGCCAACAAATATAAAAACGAGTTATCAAAGACACACACAAATCGGTTTAAAGGTTGTATTTGTATTCAAAACAAAGCACGAGTGTACAATACAAGCTACAAACCCAAAAACCTAGGACTCGGGTGTTGGAATGTGTGAAATGATAGCTAAGAATGATTAGGGCAATGATTGGTGCTATTTATACCTGCTGCTAGTCGGCCCAGGCCTTAGGGGCGACTAGCTTCCACCACACGACTAGGTGCGGCGACTAGCAAGCCAGTCTTTAGGCCCACACGACTAGCTAAGCTAGTCGTGCCTTAGAGACCTAGTCTTGTGTAGGATTCCAACAATGCCTTTAACATACAAAACACATCCAAACACATACAAAACAATAAGCAAATACCTATACTAGGCTAGGGACATCTAAGATACATGTACTAACACTATATAATTGGCCAAAGTTCTAAATTACTCTTCAATCAGTATAGCCAAGAGAACTGTGTATACTAAAACCAATAAGTTATAAATATATTGCAGAATCACCAATTCAACCACAACAAAATTGGTTGCACTTTAAACAAAATTAAATAATGATTAATTTTGTTCGCTTACCGAAAGCTACAAACACCCACGTATAGAAAAGCTGTGCCGCTCCTTGTTTGGGTTTGTGATTGGGAAGGAGGAAGAAACCAAGATGGAAAGGAATACATTAGGGTGTGGGACGGTGATGTATGGACAAGGACAGAGATCCGAAAGAGAGCTGTTGGTGGGATTCATATGGTCCGGTATTGGTGAAGGGAAGGGAAGGGAAGTAAATGCTGGGTGTACGGGGAAGACGAAGTGGCATCTTATTTTCGTGTAATCCACGCGTCTTAATTAAAAGTGCATGTGATGAACAGGTCGTCACGGGTAATACAAAACCTAATTAACCTAGATAGATAGGGTAAGTAGGGTATCAATCCAAGGAGCGTGTGGTTAGTGGATATTGCTTAGTTGATTAAATGGTGTTACTTATGAAGATGCTAGAAAACTTATAAAGTTTGTGCTTGGTTCATTTAAGAGTTTGATTAGAAATGTTTGTTTATTATACTAAAACTTGAATTAAAATTGTATGAATGAATAGTAATAATGATTGTAAACAATTTAATTAAAATGATTACACTAGAGATTCGGTAATTGAATACTAGGGCTTTCAACAATTCGGTGAACAATGATAGTGCAATTGGTACTAACGGAGTGATTGCTCAATAGATTTAGGTATCAAGTTTTGTCAACATCAAGATGGACTAAACTATACTTTATCACCTAGAACATACAATCCTATGGTAGTGGTGACGCAAGGAATCATGCTTATCTCACTAGAAATTGGCACAAGATCAATTAACTAAAAATGAGTCTAGCATAAGATTAATCACCAATCAACACAATTAATTCAAGTACACAAAGACATCAACAAAAGTTTAAGAATAATACCCAAATGTGTTCAAACCCTAGATATCAAGAACCTACATCCCCAGTGTAATACAAAATGATTTAGCCAAGCATGGCCATGGTGTTCATCTTCAAGTTTGTGTCTTCAATCTTCAAGAATGCTTCAAAGTCTTGGGAGAATTGTGTGTGTGATTATCTTGTTAATGGTGGTGAATTATGATGATGAGAATGAGTCAAATTCCCAGCTAAAAACGTCCCTCCCTTCATAAATTCGTCATTAAAATGTTTTCCACCACCATTGACTTGAAAAAAGGAAACTTTTGACCAAAATCTGAAGTTCGCTGCGAACAAATTCCCAGCGAACAAACTTTTGACCACTTTTGGCGTATCCTACGCCAAGTCTCTTCTCCCTGAGCTGTTGCCTGCTGCCCTACGCAAACAAATGTGTCCTTCCCTACGCCACTGGCGTAGGATACGCCAATTTTGGCGTATCCTACGCCAAAAACCCCCCACCTTCTTCAGTTTTTGATTTTCCAGCTCACGTAAGCTTCCGTTTCTTGCCCGAGCAACTCCAAAACGTCATATTTGCCTCCTTTAGTTATCAAATCCTGAAATAAGATAATAATATCAAAGCAACACCATTTGACGACTTAACACTCCTTAAAACTCATTTATAGATGTTTTTATACACATCTTTTAACTAACCCATCACATCCCCACACTTGTCTTTTGCTTGCCCTCAAGCAAATCAATAGTCATTTCAAATTAATTTCACCTTTTATCAATTCTCAAAAACGACCCCTAGTCATACCCTAACTCACAAGACTTACGCCTATCAGTAGATTTACATTCCAAGGTTTTTACATGCTATTAAAAAAAAAATTGCCTAGCCAAATCCAACTAGATCCGATTTCACATTTTTGCACACCCCTCACAATGGTTCACACCACTCGCTTTACTATCTAGACTAGCAAGTGATGTGCTAGTATTTCATATCAATCACTCGAAACCGATTATAGGGCATGTTAGCATAAGCTTGCAATTCAATCGCCTTCCACAGAATTTCTCAAAAGTGAACACAAGTCAAAAGGTCTTAAAACGGGTTGTAATGGGGCTAGGCGATGGGTATGGAAGGGGATATTTAAAAGTGACTATAATGATGAAAATTCGACTTTTATTACATCAACTAACTAATTACTAAACTATAAGGCAGTGTTGCACCTTCTATTCAATTACTAACTCAAGCATATTTTTGTGCTTTTCTATGAGAACTTCCATTTGTTTGAAGCGTATTTGTTCTCATGCTTTTCAGTTTTTTTTTTTTTTTTTTTTTTTTTTTTTTTGAACTCACATTACAAACTATATACAATACAAATCAAAATCCTATAACCGAATTTTCATCATTTGGGTTTAAAAATTGAAAAGGCTAAATCGGTTGACATGGGTAATCAATTGAAAGGTTAAAGGCTCAAGCTTGTTTAACTAGGGAAGTTTTTTTATTTATTTATTTTTTTATGAAAAGGCTAGCTAGACCTAATGCCTTAATCATTCCTGTGTCACAATTAATCTAAAGTGGTGGGCGTATCAAAAATTGCAAGTTCTACCTTATGCGCCTATAATGGCACACTCAATTCAATTGAACACAACATGCCGAAAGATGTGAAACAGATTTTTGTAGGGTGTTAGCATGTTGTGGTGGCTCAACAATCTCTTCCTGAACCTAAAGGGAAATATGGGTTGCCGATATGCAAAAATGCTATATTCTTCCTTAGTCTTTTCTAACCAGGCAATCCACGTTTTACAAAAACCATCCTTGGAAAAACACATCAAGGAACTTAAAGAGTTATGACCATGATTAGGGGTCGAATTTGTGATCCAATATTATGGTGAAAGAAACGGTTTTCTTAAAGTTTAGCTTGAGGGTCTTAAAAATTTTCATATTTAAATGACTATTCCCCCATCCCCACACTTGGAACTTACATTGTCCTCAATGTGGATTTTTGCACGAATAAGGGGACCAAGTAGCCAAATAAATTAAAAATATGTGTAAGGATGCTTTTGTTCCGCCCCATTACATTCCCCTTCTAAAGCAACACTAATCATTCACCCAAGTCTTATTCAAACAACATACACATAATTAAATAAAAGAGAGCACCTGGTAAATAATTGATGTCTCCATTCTATTGGCGAATCTTTGCTTTCCACACTTTAATGCTTCCTCTCCTTTGTTACTCCCTTTTCAGCTGAACACTTACTAGTGATGTATACGCTGGGCTCACACACAAAACATCAAAACATCCAAAACAAACAAAAACAAACTAAAACTGCAAAGCATAAAGGTCCAAACATACTTAAAACACACCAAAATAAAATCAAAGACGAGAAAAGAACAAACATACCAGTCTACAAAGTATACAAAAAGAGCATTACCTCAACCATGCGTCAGTGGTAATATGGGTCATTCGGACCCGGTGGCGGATAAGGAGTGTTTGGATGCCCGAAAATCGCATCCATCCACCCATGGTAGTCACTGAGTGGGTCAGCAGATGAGGAAGATCCTTCAGCGGGTGGTGGAGGTGGTGCCTGTCGTGGAGTGGGGAGATAACTGGAGGAGACCCCTTGAGGCCACCTAACTTGATCAATCACCTCCTGTGGCTGTTCCCTTATGGTTGAGTAGTCAACATATGGAACAACCGGTACGTATGGGCGCCCCGCTACTAGATCCTGATGGTGCCTGATCTGTTCAGCCTCTATGAATCTGTTAACCGTATCCATTTCCCGAGCATAGTTAATGTCACACCACGACAATGGCGGAAACACGTGGCGTGACGGTTCAAGAGCATAAAGTCAAGGTTAACGCAAATCACAAGTAATTTAAGAAAATGGGTCATTTATTTAGGCGTCAAATCTTGTTCAACACATTACATAAAAAGTAAATTGTTTATAACACAAATGGAGAGGTTTCTCAAATATATCCCATAGCCTTGGGAAATAAAGGTGAAACCCCGCAAAATAATTAACGCCGCATCGGAGGATTCCGTGACCCAGCTTGCCCTGATTCCCTTCATCTAATTACCTGAAAGATATGTTTAAAATTTCGTCAATATAAATATATTGGTGAGTTCACAGGTTTTTAGTTTCCAAAACTTGAATACTTGGGAAATACCATGTTATGACAATATATAGGAGTTGCAAATTCCTATAATTCTACTTGAGACTATAATCAAACCAAGACGTATAATAAATATGCCCCGCTCCAAGTCGTTACTCGGTATCCTACGACTTAAGTTCAGAATATATGCACCCCAGGCATACACTAATGCATAATCGACGCTATCGATTAGGGGTGGGCCTTGTCAGGCACCAATAGTACTATTCAATATTCCACCGGTTTCATTTCCCTGAATAAATGATTATAGAGGCGAGGACTCAACCCCGAGTGGCGGTCACACCTCAAGTAATAAATCCGTCAAACATTTTCCCTAACATATCTTTCCCCCGAAAACGTAAAAATAGTTTAAAATGGGGCCGTGAAACTCACCTGAATCAACGTCCGGCTCACTAAGCAGATAGCAAAAGGGGTCTCGCACCTACAAACGTCCTAGACGTATAAGTCACTATCCCTATAGTGCATGTGCCTTGGCAAGTTGTACACCCAACTCCCGACCACAAGTTATTCCAAATCCCGTTTAATTAAGCGCGTATCCTAGGTTTCGTTGGCGTTAGATTACCCCTTTGTGTTACAAGTTATATATTACTCTTGTTAATATTTCCTTAACTTGTACCTTATTATTATCGACTCGACTTCACTTAACGTATAATTATTTTCCCATTTAAATAATTATACTTAAGATAGCATCGCTTGATATAATATATATTTCAACACTCGACCCGACTCACTTTGCCGCACATTTGTTTTCCCATTTAAACAAATATGCTAAGATCTTGTCGTTCGATTGTATATTCTCAACACCCGATTCAACTCACCATGCCGTATATTTATTTTCCCATTCAAATAAATATACTAGGATCTTGTCGGCACGGTATACACATATACATATATCTTTGTCTACTCGTCTTGGTTTTCCTTCCCACATATCTACTTTCCCATTAAGTAGATATACTAGAATTTTGCCGAGACGAGCGTATATATATATAAATGTGTAATTTTCTTGTTAAGTATATACGTTTGCTTAACGTCTTACTTGTTTACGTTATGTTTTTCTCCCACGAATAATTCCTTCAACACTTAGGAAAGTGTTTATTAGTTTTCACCCATGATGTATATATATATTTTACTTCCTAAATATATATATTTTCTCATCTTGCCGCAATGGCATTTTTCTCATGTTTTGTCCGTGTGCGGTTCGTTAACGCGTCTTAGTTCGATATCTTAGCTCGAATAGTCAATTTTTCCAAGTTTTTCCCATCATGTGTTTTATAGAAATATTATTCATATTTCTTCCTCCTAACACATGTTACTTGGGAGGTTTAAAATACTTATGTATTTTTAACCCAACTTGTTAACTTAACTACAAAAATGCTTCCAATACTTTTATATTCCCATTTATATAAAAGTATTCATTTTTGTATAAGTTTCTCAAGTTTTAATTTTTGTTTAACATTTTTTTATAAAATCTCTATTTTATAAAAATCCTTATGTTAATACAATCCATATTTTTATAACTTTCACTTTTATAAAAATATACTTTTTATACACAAATACCCAAGTATATCTACTAGTATTTACCAAATCAACCTTGGAAAACTATTACTTATACTTTTGACACCAAACTTTCCATTATTGCATTTTTGGACTAATAGTTTCTAAAATGTTCATTTTAGTCCTCTAACTTTCAAAGTTACAATATTAGTCCCTTAACTTTCAAATGTTGCATTTTTCCACTCTAACTTCCAAAGTTAGCATTTTTCACTCAAAATAGTGGACTTTGAAGATTCATCTTTTTATTGGTAAGTTATTTTTGCATCAAAACACTTTTATTAGTCTTATATTTCATATATAAGGCTACTTGTATGTGTGTTTTATGTATTTGTCCATTATATCTAAATGTCATTCTTCTAAGTAAGTAAACTTTAATTTTTCAATTTCTTTATTCATGACCTTCTAATATATTCCATCATTTATTATGTCTTAGATGATCATTTTAAGATGATTAAAGTTACCTTTTAACACATTCAAGTTTATTCTATAAATCTTAATCAAATCATCATCCTACTTAGTGTATGTGTAGATTTTATACATTTTCAAGAACACTACTTTATCATCATCAAATCCATGATCCATTTACATATCTTTAACCATTTATTTTACTCATGTAAAACCTATTAAAGATTATGTTTCAAACCATATTTTAAACCCTTCATGTACAACTTGCTTCTAAGAACACATACATGAATATTAATAATCAAAACAAGGTTAAGAAGCTTACTACTAGCACAAGGCTAGGGAAGACAAAACCTTGGATTTTGAGAGGGGTTTAGTGTGTTCTTCCTTAATGGTTAAGCTCCAAGCTTGAAACACACAATAGGGGTTTGGATGATGGATTGTTTTAAGTGATTTGAAGATGTAAAAACTTGAAAGAAATGTGTATGTGAGAGGGGTGAAATTTACGGCCCAAAGAGAAGAAAAGAAGAAGGTTTTTGTTTGTTATCTCATGTATGAACACATGTTATTTATAACTTCATCATATCTTCCATGGATTGCATGTGATCTTCCCAAAGATTTAAGAGATCCAAGAAGTACAAAAATGATCTTGGATGGATGTGTATAGTGTGTGTGTGGCCGTGGGATTTGAGAAGCAAAGGAAAGGATTGTAATCTTTCCAAAATCTCATGTAATCATACTTATAAGCCTAGTAAGATATGGGATCTTTTGGAAGCATGTACACATGAGTATCCTAGTGTTTAACTAGATTACACTTGCCTTGGATTTTTATGGCCTAATGGCCGAAAATTTCTTACAAGGGGGACAAGGTGGTGCATGCTTTTGTACTTGTGTAAGCTTACATTTGTCTTATCCATTGCATGCTTAATCTCTTAGCTTTATAGGTTATTATTAAAACACAAAGCATGGACATAATATGGCCATTTAGGCCGGCCCCTTTTGTGGCTTGGGTGGGGTCCACAACTCCAAATATTTACCCAATACTTGTTAAGTTTAATTCCTCGTCGTTCGGGTGTCGTTCGGGTATTTCTCGGGATTTAATCGCGCGTTATTCGGACATTAAAAATACCTTTAATAACCCTTAAATATAGTCTAATTTAAGCGTTGATTGGTTATTTAGGCTTTTGCCGGGTGAAATTATGAGTTATACGCGTATCGGGTGCGGTACGCGCACTTTATTCGTTACCGGGAGATTTGTATGAGACGTTTCCACTTATGGTTTTGGAGTTCCAAAACTCATTATATTTTGTGAAAATACCCTTTATTTTATATCCTGGGTGTCCGGGATCCTTTTCGTTTATTTAATTATTACCGGGTAATTGCCAACGTCCATACCGGATAGTTTATTCGCACATGATCCCATCATGTTTTACCATTAAACGTATGCATTCCTATGCATTATTTGGAAATTGCTATCTCCTAAGGCCTTGATAATTAAATCACACATAATTGCATTTAATTACGTTAATCATATATTAATTAATTTGTACGGAATTACCTTATTTTTGCCGGTTGTTACATTCTCCCCCCGTTAAGAGAATTCCGTCCCAGAATTCACTTCGAGTTCTCCGGTACAGGTGTCTTCTCGAATAGGGCGGGATATTTTTGCTTCATCCGGTCCAGCCTTTCCCACGTGAACTCCGGTCCACGCTTGGCATTCCAGCGCACTTTGACCAATCTGATCTTGCTGCGCCTTAGTTTTTGGACCTTCCAATCAGTTACCTCGATTGGTTCTTCAACAAAATGTAACTTGTCGTCAATTTGAATTTCGTCTGCTGGGATGATGAGAGTCTCGTCGGATAGGCACTTTTTCAAATTTGACACGTGAAACGTGTCGTGTATTCCACTAAGCTCTTGAGGCAACTTGAGCTTGTATGCCACTGTGCCTACCCTGGATAAGACTTCGAACGGTCCAACATATCGTGGGTTCAGCTTTCCGCGCTTTCCAAAGCGCGCGACACCTTTCCAAGGTGACACTTTTAGTAGGACCCTGTCTCCGACTTGAAATTCTAAAGGCTTTCGCCTCATATCAGCATAGCTTTTTTGGCGGTCACGGGCCGCTTTGAGGCGTTCCTTTATCAAAAAGACCTTGTCCGTCGTCTCTTGAACAATTTCGGGCCCGGTGAGTTGTTTTTCTCCAACTTCAGCCCAACATAACGGAGATCGACACTTGCGTCCATATAGAGCTTCAAACGGTGCAACTTGAATGCTCGTATGATAACTGTTGTTATAGGAAAATTCTACCAATGGCAAGTGCGTATCCCAATTACCTCCGAAATCAATCGCGCATGCCCGCAATATATCTTCCAAGGTCTGGATGGTTCGTTCACTTTGACCATCCGTTTGGGGTGATATGCGGTACTCATGTCAAGGCGAGTACCGAGGGCTTCATTCAAACTTTCCCAAAATCTTGAAGTGAAACGACTATCTCGATTGAAGATGATAGAAATAGGTAAACCATGCTTAGACACCACTTCCTTAATGTACAAACGGGTCAGTTTCTCCAACTTGTCCGTTTCGCGAATCGGGAGGAAGTGTGCAGATTTTGTCAATCGGTCAACGATTACCAAGATCATGTCATGGCCGCTTGTTGTCTTGGGTAACTTGGTAATGAAATCCATGGTAATTCGTTCCCATTTCCATTCCGGTATTTCCGGTTGCTGGAGCAAACCGGAAGGTCTCTGATGCTCAGCCTTAACCTTTGCGCAAGTCAAACATCGCGCAACATATGCCGCTATATCTCTTTTGAAATTCGGCCACCAATAAAGTTCCTTCAGATCGTGGAACATCTTGTCTGCACCAGGGTGAACCGAATATCTAGAACTGTGAGCTTCGGCCAATACTAGCTCACGCAATCCCCCGTACACTGGAACCCAAATTCTATTCATGAAATACCGGGTCTGGTCCGCCTTTGGTTCCAGTGAATCAATCATCTTTCGTAATCTTTCACCTTTGACATTCTCGGGTTTAAGGGCGTTAACTTGAGCTTCACGAATTCGTTCAGTCAGATTCGTGTGGATAGTCAAACCCAAAGCTCGGACACGCAATGGTTTAACCCGTTCCTTGCGACTCAAGGCGTCGGCCACAACGTTCGCCTTACCGGGATGGTACTTTATCTCACAATCGTAATCGTTTAATAATTCGACCCATCGCCGTTGTCGCATGTTTAAATCCTTCTGATCAAAGATGTGTTGCAAACTCTTATGATCAGTGAAAATCGTGCACTTGGTTCCGTACAAATAGTGCCTCCATATCTTGAGAGCGAATACCACTGCACCTAATTCCAAATCGTGTGTAGTGTAGTTCTTCTCATGGATTTTCAGTTGCCTGGAAGCATAGGCTATTACCTTTTCTCGTTGCATCAACACGCAACCCAAGCCATGATGTGAGGCATCACAGTAAACCACAAAGTCCTTCGTACCATCTGGAAGTGATATTATCGGAGCGCCACATAACTTGTCTTTTAATAATTGGAATGCTGCCTCTTGCTTTTCCGTCCACTCGAATTTCTTATCCTTTTGGGTTAACATGGTTAAAGCTTGTGCTATCTTCGAGAAGTTCTCGATGAACCTTCTGTAATAACCCGCAAGGCCAAGAAATTGTCGTACTTCGGTAGGAGTTCGAGGGGCTTCCCAATTTTTAATTGCCTCGATCTTGGCGGGATCGACGTGTATGCCCTTCTCATTTACCACGTGGCCTAGAAAGTGAACTTCCCGAATCCAAAAGTCGCACTTTGAGAATTTAGCGTAGAGCTTCTCCTTGCGTAGTACTTCAAGGATTAACCGAAGGTGATTCTCGTGGTCTTCTTTGGTGCGTGAATAGATCAAAATATCGTCAATGAAAACAATGACGAATTTATCCAGGTATGGCTTACACACGCGGTTCATTAGGTCCATGAAAACCGCTGGAGCGTTGGTTAAGCCGAACGGCATCACCAAAAATTCATAGTGTCCATATCGGGTTCTGAAGGCCGTCTTTGGTACATCCTCTTCTTGTATACGCAACTGGTGATAGCCGGACCTCAGATCGATTTTGGAGTAATAGCTAGATCCTTGGAGCTGATCAAATAAATCGTCGATCCTGGGGAGAGGATAGCGATTCTTGATGGTTAGCTTGTTCAGCTCTCGATAGTCGATGCACATGCGAAATGTGCCATCCTTCTTCTTTACAAATAAGACGGGAGCTCCCCAAGGTGAGAAACTCGGTCTTATAAAACCTTTGTCCAATAATTCTTGTAGCTGGCTGGACAGTTCCTGCATCTCCGATGGAGCTAGACGGTATGGCGATCGCGCCATAGGAGCAGCTCCAGGAACGAGGTCGATGCGGAACTCGACTTGTCGAGGTGGTGGCAACCCCGGCAAATCTTCTGGGAATACATCCGGAAAATCTCTAGCTACTGGAATGTCTTCCAACTTTCGCTCGTCGGCTTTCTTGTCCACCACGTGTGCCAAGAATGCGACAAGCCCTTTTCTTAGGCACTTACGAGCCTTCATGCTTGAAATAATCCTTAGCGGCGTCCCGTGCCTTTCCCCTTGAATTGAGAGAGTTTCACTGCTTGCGAGGGGGACTTGAATGACTTTATCGTTGCAAATCACGACGGCATGGTGCGCGGACAACCAGTCCATGCCGACAACTATGTCGAAACTTCCCAACACGACTGGCAAAAGATCAATCCCAAACTCGTGCCCACAGAGTTCTAATTTACAATCCCTCGCTACCTCTCTCGTTTCAATAGTTTTACCATTAGCCAGTTCTATGGAGTAGGGTGTATCTAGTTTACTAGTTCTTAGCCCAAGTAATCTTTTAAACTCAATGGATAAGAAGCTAAAGTCAGCACCGGTATCAAATAATACAGAGGCATAATGACCATTAAGAGGAAACGTACCAGTGACCACGTTGGGGTCTTGTCGTGCATCACCGGCTCCAATCACAAACGCCCGCCCGCGGGCTTGGTTGTTGATCTTGGGGCAATCCTTTTTCCAATGATCCAGTGACCCGCAAGCGAAGCAGGGCCTAGCTCCTCCATTTTTCGGTGCTCCTGACCGGCAGTCTTCAGTTTTGTGCCCTGAGCGGTGGCACTTTCCACAAGTTATCCCATTATTTCTCCCCCTGGTTACCCTGTTTGCCGCCATTACCACGCCCTGTGGCAACATACCCCTTTCCTTTCTTGTTCGAACCACCTGATGATCTATCCTTCTTTCCTTCATCCCGTTTACGTTTCCCAAATCTCGGTTTGTTCCCCTGATCATTCGTCACCACCGCTGAACTTGTCCCCTGATTCTTGCCTTCCACACTGCTAGCCTCAGAAATTTTCAGTCCCGAAACCTGTCGGATCAAAGTACCCATGCGAATAGCATCTTCAGTGAGGCTTAGTGCAAGATCAATAGCTGCGCGCATGGTCGTGGGTTTGGAAGCAGTGACCATGCTGCGTATTTGTGGTGCTAATCCGAACAAATACCGCTCTATCTTGTTGTTTTCTGGTGTGACCAAACGAGGCACTAGTCTGGCGAGATCATGAAATCGGGACGTGTATCCAATCACGTCTGCTCCTATCATAGTAAGGTTCCAGAATTCTGTTTCCAGCTTCTGCACCTCACTTGCCGGGCGGTATTCGGCGATCATAAGTTCTTTCAGTTCCGCCCATGATAGGGAGTAAGCAGTATCGTCACCCAATGACTGCACTTGGCCGTTCCACCAAGTTAGTGCTTGATCCAAAAACAAGTTAGTGGAGTACATGACCGACTGACGAGGGGTACACCCACTGATACGGATTATTGCCTCGGTCTTTTCGAACCATTTGACCAGGCCAACAGATCCTTCTGTGTCGCTGAAGTTGATCGGCTTACAGTCTAAGAAGGCTTTGAAAGTGCAGCCACGCTCTCGCGAGGCCGTTTCTGCATTAATAAAGTAGTATGTTATTATGGGATAGGAGTTTTAGGATATTCTCCCATCGCTTTTTCAATTATTTTTAAACCTTCTTACCATTGGGGGAGGTTTCTCGTCGGTCGCTCCCCGTTAAGTCACGTGATCGTTTGGAGCGGGCGGCTTCATGCTCCGCGATAGCTCGGGCTATGCGCTCAGAGATCATGGTTTCAAGTTCAGCTGGTGTAGCGGGCAGTCCGTCTGCGCCACTGTTGCTTCGGGTGGCTGGTGCCATTTTTCTTCAATAATAATTATCAAAGGTTAATTTGGCAAACATTTATACAATATAAGGCATAAATAACAACCCAGAATATGAACACAATAGTCAACACCATGTCATCACACAACATACCAACACACCATACAGAATAAATAATAATCAACACAACACCACACAATCACACAAATCACAATATATGGAGTAAGCAATAATAATTGTAGACAACAACATATTTCACCATCATAATAATAAGATTTTTCATTAATTTCAATAGTACGAGTACAATGCTTGTTTATAATAACAAAATAGGGAATAACATCCCTCATACAATACATCGTTCTGAAATAAATAAAACATCATATCATATGCCGTCATACCCGTACGGCTAGGCAAAATGCAAACGAGTGTCATAACTCGTGCTATACTACCATACTGCTACTACTATATATATCTGCAGGTGATTCTTCCATGTGTCCCTGATGCGTCCCTACTGTGGCGGTGGCGGCGGGAACTGATACTGTGGTGCGTGCATACTGATAGTCATGCTAATCGCCATGATGCGCTCATATAAAAACTGTCGATGCGCAAAATGCGCATCACCGGTAATCCCACACTGTGCATCCATGCTCAACAACTCTTCAGCGTAGTGTGCTAAAGCATCTCGAGCATCGATCATCCGTGTCCACATCAAGCGAGTCTGCTGCTCTACCTGGTTCACGGTGCGCTGCACCGTGTCGGCGAGGGTCTGGAAGTCTCACTCCAGTGAGATAGCAGTGGACCATGCTGGTCCGGATAGGGGTGTCATCCTGTGAGGCTGGGATGATCCGGGTATGTCGGGATGAACTGGCTGGGATGGGCCAAAGGGGGCTGGTATCGGTATGTGGGAAAATAACGGGGCAAAACCCTGTGGTCTGGGGGTAAAGTGTGGTGGTATCAGGTAGGGGTCCCCTGCACCCAGAGGATATGGTGCAGGTGGCATCCTGGGCAAGGTGGGGATAGGTAGTGTCATAGCTATGGTGGGTGGTGCTACAAGCTCGGCCAAGGGGGCCATAAGGGGCTCTGCAATAGTGGCCCACTCTGGGGTGGACACCACTACGGTGGGGGTAGGAGGGCTCGCGGTGGCGAAAGCTACCATACCTGCCCTGCGTAGCTCAGAGCTACCGGCGGGGCTGCCCTCTAGGACGTGTGCTGCTGTGGCTGGCCCCTCCTGAGGTGCGGGCTCGAGTGGTGCAAGTGGGGCTATGGGGTCAGCAGGGGCGTCCTCCATCATTGGAGCCACTGGCTCCTCCTGGACGACTGGGATCTCAGGCACTAGCATGTGCTCTACAGAGGCCACTGACTCGTCGTCCGAGTCATCTGAAATCCATCCGTTCCTCCCATGGGAAATCGGCATGAGCCTCATGCCAGGAGGAATGTGGATGTGTGGTACGGGTGCTGGCTCGTGATCAATGTGAGCCTATCTATCAAACGGAGACTCCGCTGTCTCCGACTGGGCTGGGATAGGTCGCGACGGACCGGCACCGCCTTCAGGGAAGTCCCTGACGGCTCCGATGGGGTGTGGGGCTAAAGGTGCGGCAGGCAAGGGTACAATAGGTAGGTCGGCCTGCGGTGCGTCGGCCACGGCGGCCGCGCCATCCCCTGCGGGTGCCCAGTCAGGATCCTCGCTAGGATCCGTCTCGTCGGAATCATCGTCGTCCGATCCTCCGGCGACGCCCATCTCTACATCGTCTTCTTCCGCGTCGAGTACAACCAGCTCGACTGGCTCAGGCGGAGGTGCGGGAATGATCTGCAGACTACTATCATAACTTGGCGCTATACTCCCAGCGTCCGACATTCCTGGCAAAAGAACCGTACATATATATATATATATATATATGAATTATTTTAAATTAGATAGTTAAGGCGTACATTAACAGTAACCTTCCTAACCTCTAATACTACGTGCTGCATAACTATACCCATGGCTAGCTCGGTCGGAATCTCCTCATGCCCAATGCTTCTTGAAAAATTACTTTATTGCGTTTAGCAACTATGTATATTTTTTTTGAAAACTTTATCTTTTGAACCAAATCCGGTTATAGTCTAGTTTTTAAAGAAAATACTCTAGTTCGCTATAACCTTGGCTCTAATACCACTTTCTGTCACACCACGACAATGGCGGAAACACGTGGCGCGACGGTTCAAGAGCATAAAGTCAAGGTTAACGCAAATCACAAGTAATTTAAGAAAATGGGTCATTTATTTAGGCGTCAAATCTTGTTCAACACATTACATAAAAAGTAAATTGTTTAAAACACAAATGGAGAGGTTTCTCAAATATATCCCATAGCCTTGGGAAATAAAGGTGAAACCCCGCAAAATATTTAACGCCGCATCGGAGGATTCCGTGACCCAGCTTGCCCTGATTGCCTTCATCTAATTACCTGAAAGATATGTTTAAAATTTCGTCAATATAAATATATTGGTGAGTTCACAGGTTTTTAGTTTCCAAAACTTGAATACTTGGGAAATACCATGTTATGACAATATATAGGAGTTGCAAATTCCTATAATTCTACTTGAGACTATAATCAAACCAAGACGTATAATAAATATGCCCCGCTCCAAGTCGTTACTCGGTATCCTACGACTTAAGTTCAGGATATATGCACCCCAGGCATACACTAATGCATAATCGACGCTATCGATTAGGGGTGGGCCTTGTCAGGCACCAATAGTACTATTCAATATTCCACCGGTTTCATTTCCCTGAATAAATGATTATAGAGGCGAGAACTCAACCCCGAGTGGCGGTCACACCTCAAGTAATAAATCCGTCAAACATTTTCCCTAACATATCTTTCCCCCGAAAACGTAAAAATAGTTTAAAATGGGGCCGTGAAACTCACCTGAATCAACGTCCGGCTCACTAAGCAGATAGCAAAAGGGGTCTCGCACCTACAAACGTCCTAGACGTATAAGTCACTATCCCTATAGTGCATGTGCCTTGGCAAGTTGTACACCCAACTCCCGACCACAAGTTATTCCAAATCCCGTTTAATTAAGCGCGTATCCTAGGTTTCGTTGGCGTTAGATTACCCCTTTGTGTTACAAGTTATATATTACTCTTGTTAATATTTCCTTAACTTGTACCTTATTATTATCGACTCGACTTCACTTAACGTATAATTATTTTCCCATTTAAATAATTATACTTAAGATCGCATCGCTTGATATAATATATATTTCAACACTCGACCCGACTCACTTTGCCGCACATTTGTTTTCCCATTTAAACAAATATGCTAAGATCTTGTCGTTCGATTGTATATTCTCAACACCCGATTCAACTCACCATGCCGTATATTTATTTTCCCATTCAAATAAATACATATATCGGCACTCGACCCGACTCACTTTGCCGCACATTTGTTTTCCCATTTAAACAAATATGCTAAGATCTTGTCGGCACGGTATACACATATACATATATCTTTGTCTACTCGTCTCGGTTTTCCTTCCCACATATCTACTTTCCCATTAAGTAGATATACTAGAATTTTGCCGAGACGAGCGTATATATATATAAATGTGTAATTTTCTTGTTAAGTATATACGTTTGCTTAACGTCTTACTTGTTTACGTTATGTTTTTCTCCCACGAATAATTCCTTCAACACTTAGGAAAGTGTTTATTAGTTTTCACCCATGATGTATATATATATTTTACTTCCTAAATATATATATTTTCTCATCTTGCCGCAATGGCATTTTTCTCATGTTTTGTCCGTGTGCGGTTCGTTAACGCGTCTTAGTTCGATATCTTAGCTCGAATAGTCAATTTTTCCAAGTTTTTCCCATCATGTGTTTTATAGAAATATTATTCATATTTCTTCCTCCTAACACATGTTACTTGGGAGGTTTAAAATACTTATGTATTTTTAACCCAACTTGTTAACTTAACTACAAAAATGCTTCCAATACTTTTATATTCCCATTTATATAAAAGTATTCATTTTTGTATAAGTTTCTCAAGTTTTAATTTTTGTTTAACATTTTTTTATAAAATCTCTATTTTATAAAAATCCTTATGTTAATACAATCCATATTTTTATAACTTTCACTTTTATAAAAATATACTTTTTATACACAAATACCTAAGTATATCTACTAGTATTTACCAAATCAACCTTGGAAAACTATTACTTATACTTTTGACACCAAACTTTCCATTATTGCATTTTTGGACTAATAGTTTCTAAAATGTTCATTTTAGTCCTCTAACTTTCAAAGTTACAATATTAGTCCCTTAACTTTCAAATGTTGCATTTTTCCACTCTAACTTCCAAAGTTAGCATTTTTCACTCAAAATAGTGGACTTTGAAGATTCATCTTTTTATTGGTAAGTTATTTTTGCATCAAAACACTTTTATTAGTCTTATATTTCATATATAAGGCTACTTGTATGTGTGTTTTATGTATTTGTCCATTATATCTAAATGTCATTCTTCTAAGTAAGTAAACTTTAATTTTTCAATTTCTTTATTCATGACCTTCTAATATATTCCATCATTTATTATGTCTTAGATGATCATTTTAAGATGATTAAAGTTATCTTTTAACACATTCAAGTTTATTCTATAAATCTTAATCAAATCATCATCCTACTTAGTGTATGTGTAGATTTTATACATTTTCAAGAACACTACTTTATCATCATCAAATCCATGATCCATTTACATATCTTTAACCATTTATTTTACTCATGTAAAACCTATTAAAGATTATGTTTCAAACCATATTTTAAACCCTTCATGTACAACTTGCTTCTAAGAACACATACATGAATATTAATAATCAAAACAAGGTTAAGAAGCTTACTACTAGCACAAGGCTAGGGAAGACAAAACCTTGGATTTTGAGAGGGGTTTAGTGTGTTCTTCCTTAATGGTTAAGCTCCAAGCTTGAAACACACAATAGGGGTTTGGATGATGGATTGTTTTAAGTGATTTGAAGATATAAAAACTTGAAAGAAATGTGTATGTGAGAGGGGTGAAATTTACGGCCCAAAGAGAAGAAAAGAAGAAGGTTTTTGTTTGTTATCTCATGTATGAACACATGTTATTTATAACTTCATCATATCTTCCATGGATTGCATGTGATCTTCCCAAAGATTTAAGAGATCCAAGAAGTACAAAAATGATCTTGGATGGATGTGTATAGTGTGTGTGTGGCCGTGGGATTTGAGAAGCAAAGGAAAGGATTGTAATCTTTCCAAAATCTCATGTAATCATACTTATAAGCCTAGTAAGATATGGGATCTTTTGGAAGCATGTACACATGAGTATCCTAGTGTTTAACTAGATTACACTTGCCTTGGATTTTTATGGCCTAATGGCCGAAAATTTCTTACAAGGGGGACAAGGTGGTGCATGCTTTTGTACTTGTGTAAGCTTACATTTGTCTTATCCATTGCATGCTTAATCTCTTAGCTTTATAGGTTATTATTAAAACACAAAGCATGGACATAATATGGCCATTTAGGCCGGCCCCTTTTGTGGCTTGGGTGGGGTCCACAACTCCAAATATTTACCCAATACTTGTTAAGTTTAATTCCTCGTCGTTCGGGTGTCGTTCGGGTATTTCTCGGGATTTAATCGCGCGTTATTCGGACATTAAAAATACCTTTAATAACCCTTAAATATAGTCTAATTTAAGCGTTGATTGGTTATTTAGGCTTTTGCCGGGTGAAATTATGAGTTATACGCGTATCGGGTGCGGTACGCGCACTTTATTCGTTACCGGGAGATTTGTATGAGACGTTTCCACTTATGGTTTTGGAGTTCCAAAACTCATTATATTTTGTGAAAATACCCTTTATTTTATATCCTGGGTGTCCGGGATCCTTTTCGTTTATTTAATTATTACCGGGTAATTGCCAACGTCCATACCGGATAGTTTATTCGCACATGATCCCATCATGTTTTACCATTAAACGTATGCATTCCTATGCATTATTTGGAAATTGCTATCTCCTAAGGCCTTGATAATTAAATCACACATAATTGCATTTAATTACGTTAATCATATATTAATTAATTTGTACGGAATTACCTTATTTTTGCCGGTTGTTACAGTTAACCGCCCACCAATGCTTATCTTCTCTTGCTTTCCTTTCTGCTTCTCTTTTCTCTTCTCTCGCCACTTGATCCCGTTCCCGCTTTTCTTCTCTCTCCACTCGCTCTTGCTCTTTCCTTATTGCAGCTTCTTCTCTTTGCCTTGCAAGCACCAAGGTTCGCGTACCCCTATCCCAAATAGATTTCTTGAATGAAGTCCAACCTTGATAACCCGCGGGCCTTGCCCTGTTGACTTCCGCCACCATTTCCATCTCTTGCCTGTTCACCTCTTGAACTGGGCGCTCCCTCACGACATGCACCTCCTCTTGTAATTCCTCTTCATCATCTGTGTTTACCTCTTCGTCATCCGCATGCTCAACATCCTCTCGCAGAGCCATCATTTGAGTTTTACCTTGTTTGTCAAGTAAAACATGATATTCCGCGGTCCGCTCATATGTGAATTTTGCCTTGACAAAATTCTCCCAGTTCATCTTCATAATATTCACTTCAAGAGCCGGTGTTGATCTTGTTACCACTCCTTGAGCTTCCATTAGATATGACAAAAGCCTAACATGTGGGATCATTTTCCACTCTTGACTTTCCCGGCTATCCCAAACATTCATCAAAACCAAATGCCTAAACGATAGGCGTGGTGTACCAAACATGATTACATGTACCACTCGAACATCCCAACCTCTTATCTTCGACCTATCCCCGAGTCTTGCCATTAAATTTTCATACGAGATACCTAATATGAATCTGGCCTCGCATTCTATGTCTTCCCTGCAATATTGAGTTCCCCTTTTCCTTGGAATTACATTATTAAACATATTTTCTGGATCAGTGTTCACTTGCTGTTTATTCCAAAATAATTCCTCGGGGATGTAATAGTACTCGTTTTCTGGACAAGAGTCAAAATTAGCAATTTGACGCATTGTCTCGAAGGATAGGGTCATCTTCTTCTTCCCCACAGTACCAATCAACTTTAATGTGCGAGGTGGGTCATCACCAAAATCTCGCTCAAGCGTAGACATCCATTGCTCTATCGCTTTCATGTAAACCTTCTTTCCCCGATTAGCACAAAAATCCAAAGCCGCTTCCCAACCAATTCTTTCAAATTTTTGTGTCAAGCCTATCAATCTCAACTGTTCCACATTATACGCTCTTTCATAAACAAGAACACCTTCGGTACCATGTTCTAGTGATGCCATTTTTTGATACCATAATGCGGATCTAATTGCTTCAGGGAACATAGATAACCGTATAGACTTCTCCTTCCAGTTGGGAAGGTCTACATCCATTTCTTCAACACGATCCAACTCGTGTTGAATTTCATCACCCTCATCATCAGAATCGTCTCGTAGATTGGACCGTTTCCCTTTTCTCCGTTTGAATTGAGTAGACGATTCACAATGTTCCTTACCCTTTCTTCTGAAAATATTCTGTAACAACATTCATGAACAATAATGCAGTATTAGTATCTAATCTCAATAAGACTATCATGTACATCAACTACATTTTACCCAAGCATGACATCCTATGGTTATGATCATATACTAGCGATCAAAAGTTTTGTACTAATCGCCTAGATTCAATAACCATGTGTTCTACATCTCCATAACCCCTTCCCCACACTTATTTCTTGCTTTTATTGATTTTTTTTTGAACAAGAATAATGTCTCCTACCCAAGCAATAATTATTTCTTAAACACAAATATTCATAGTCTCACTTTCCTACACATACATGAACACATAATATGTAGATTATGAAAATAACAAGCAAGAATGATCAAATACATACCTTCATGATGCTAGTTGAGTAGGGAAATAACTAAAAGCAAGAAATAAGACAATAACAAGAACACCACAAAAAAATCGATTTTTTCAACCCTTGCTTCGCCCCTCCAAACGTCGAAATTAACAAATTCCAAGTTAGGGGTTTTGTAGATCTTGAAAAGTTATATGATTTTGATATAAGGATTGTTGAATTTGGTGTGGTAATGAAAAAGTTATGGTGGTTTGAATGCTTGAGGAGATTTGAGGTTTGGAAGATTGGAGATGAAAAAGATGAAGAATGGATGGTTGGTGGGTTTTGATAATGTTGGAATATGTTTAAGTGAAAAAAAATTCTGTTTTGGTGAAGAGTGGGCCTGGTCAAACTTGGTCAAACCGAGTCAACATGATTTTTTCAGAAAACTGGCGTACCCTACGCCACTTTTGGCGTAGGATACGCCACTTGCGTAGGAATGGGCACCTGTTTTTGCGTAGGGCAGAGCAAAATGGCGTAGGCACATCTGATCTAGCGTATCCTACGCCAAAAATGGCGTAGGCTACGCTACTTTTTTCTCTTTCTTTTTTTATAAGGCTAAGATTACAAAAAAAAAAATCTATCAAAATTTTACAACTATGCTTCCCACCCCCCGAAAAAATTTAGTATTGTCCCCAATACTACAATTAGAATACGTACCTAGAATGGGAGCTAGCATCTGCATTTTTAATTGATTTCATAGGTTGGTAAGCCCTCTAAAAAGCTTACCAACTTGACAATGTTACCGTGCTCCGTGAGAAGTTCCACGTAAGGCTTTAGACGATGCCCATTCACGGTTTGCTTCGACCCATCTTTTGGGTCCTCAATGTCCACATCACCAAGCTTTCCAACCCGCGTTATTATGTACGGACCATTCCACTTACTCTTGAGCTTCCCAGGGAAGAGCTTCAACTTGGAGTTATAGAGCCAAACTTTTTGACCCACTTCGAATTCCTTCTTACGAATCTTTGCGTCATGAGCTCTTTTCATTTGATCCTTGTATGTTGACGCAATCTCGTAAGCTTCATCCCTTAACTCTTCCAACTCACACAGCTTGAGTTTCCTCTCTCGACCTGCATCATCATAACTTAAATTAACCTTTTTAATAGCCCAATATGCCCGGTGAACTAATTCAACCGGGAGATGACAATCTCTACCATACACTAATCGATAAGGAGTTGTTCCAATAGGTGTCTTGTAGGCTGTGCGGTAGGCCCATAAAGCATCATCTAGCTTAGTTGACCAATCCTTTCGGTCCGCACGAACCGTTTTTTGTAAAATTTCTTTGATTTGTCTATTGGAAACCTCGACTTGTCCACTAGTTTGTGGATGATATGGGGTGGCAATCCTGTGGTCAACACCATATCGCTTAAGCAATTTTCCAAATTTCCGGTTTTTAAAATGAGATCCCCCATCACTTATAATTGTGCGAGGTAACCCAAACCTTGAAAAAATATGTGTTTGAATGAAATTGCAAACAACGATATGGTCATTGGTTTTGGTGGCAATAGCTTCAACCCATTTAGAGACATAATCTACCGCCACCAAAATGTATAGATTACCAAAAGAATTGGGAAATGGTCCCATGAAATCAATTCCCCATACATCAAACACATCAACAACCATAATGGGTTGCATTGGCGTTTCATCACGTCTTGAGATGCTTCCTAATTGTTGGCAATGTAGGCAATTTCTAGCATACTCAAACGAGTCTTTAATAATTGTTGGCCAATACAACCCACTAGACAAAATCTTGTGACCCGTTTTTTGGCCACTAAAATGTCCTCCACATGCATAAGAGTGCACGTGCTTCAACACACTCATGATCTCCTCATCCGGAATGCATCTTCGAATGATTTGATCCGCTCCCACTCTAAACAAGTCAAGATCATCCCAAATGTAGTGTTTCACTTGAGACAAAAAATGGAGCCTCTTCTTCCTTACCCAATGTTTCGGCATTTTACCTGTCACTAGAAAATTAACAATATTAGCAAACCAAGGTAATGTCGAAACAGCTAACAGGTGCTCATCTGGGAATGACTCATTAATTTCATTCGTTGAGTCTTCCTCCTCAATCATTAGTCTAGACAAATGGTCGGCAACCACGTTCTCCGTGTGTAACAACCGGCAAAATTAAGGTAATCCCGTACTAATTAACCATACGCGATTAACGTAATTAAACGTAATTATGTGTTGATTATTTAACTGAGGCCTTAGAAAAATAGCAATTCCCAAATAATGCATAGGAATGCATAAGTTTAATGACAAAACATGATAGGATCATGTACAAGCAAATCTATCCGGTATGGACACTGGCGATTACCCGGTAAAAATTAAATAAGCGAAACGAACCCCGGACACCCGGGATATAAAATAAAAGATAATTTCACAAAATATAATGAGTTTTGGAACCCCAAAGCCATACGTGAAAACTTGTCATACAAATCTCCCGGTAACGAATAAAGTGCGCATACCGCGCCCGATACGCGCGTAGCACGTAATTTCACCCGGCAAAAGCCGAAATAAATTATCAGTAATTTAACTGGGCAAAATTTAATGAATATTAATGGTATTTTAATATTCGGGTGACACACGGTTAAAAACCCAAGGATACCCGGACGGTACCCGAAAGAGATTAACTTAAACATAATATTGGGTATTAATTAACAAAGTGGACCCCACCCAAACACCCACAAGGGGCCGGCCTTGGGCCCTTCCCACATGAGTAATATCTTTATCTTATCTAATTAACCCAATGAGATTACTTGTAATCATGAGGATTATGTGCATGAGAGAGCATTGGGCAAGAATTAGCAAATCTCCTCCTTTCTCTCTCTAAAACCCACGGCCAATACCCTCTTAACCATATCCCCAAAGATTTTTTATTATCCTTCATAATCTTTCCAAGATATTACAAAATCTACATAAGATACAAGCAATCTTTACTAGATATGGAAGAGATAATATAAGGATACATACATAGAATACTTGAAACAACAAAGAAAAACTCTTCTTCTTCTTCCCTTTTTGGCCGTAACATATCACCCCTCCATATACATTTTCTTACAAATTTTACACTACCAAATCATCTCTAGATCATTATCCTTCAAAACCCCATGGTGTGTTTCAAGAGCTTGGAGCTTAACCCACTTGGAAGAACACATTAAACCTCACCCAAATCCAAGATCTTTGTCTTCCCTAGCCTTGAGCTAGTAGTAAGTATTACATTGTTTTATTTCTTAAATGTTCATGTTTTGTGCTATGGAGAGCAAGTTGTACATTAATGGGTAATAAAATGGATTTTATTAAGTTTTGTAAGAATAAAAATGGAAGAATAATAATATGGATAAAACATGGGTTTGATATTAATAATGTGATATTTCAAGAAAATGTAAAAATATGAGCATACACTTGAGTTGGATGATGATGGGAACATGATTTTTGAAACGGACTTGAATAGGATAAAAGATGATTTTAATCGTCATAAGATGACTAGTTAATGTCAAAAATATGTTGAAATGGGTTAGATGATCATGGATGAAAAAGCTCCATGTTCAAAGTCTACTCACTTGGATGAGTGAAAAATTGATATTTTGGATAAAAACATGAAACGCACATGTTAATAGCATTATTAATGTAATAAAAGACTACTAAAAGTGAAATGGTGTAAAAATAACCAAACATGAAAAATATGATTCTTCAAAGTCCACTAATTTGGAAGAAAAATGCTAACTTTGAAAGTTAGGATGGAAAATGCAACAAGTATAGTTTTGGTAAACGTGAGAAACCTACTCATGTATATTTTGAAAGATGTATTTTTATAAAAATATAAGTTTTATAAAAATAAGAGGTTAAGTTAGCATAAGGACTTTATAAAATAATAAAGGTGTTATAAAATATTGGACAAAAGTAAAGACTTGGGAAAACTTGTACAAAAATGGATACTTTTATATAAATGGGAATATAAAAGTATCGGAAAATATTTTTGGGATACAAGTTGAACTAAAAATACAAAAGTATATTTTTTTCCAAGTAATATGTGTTCGGAATTGGAAGTACGAACAATATTTCCATAGAACGCATATGCGAAGAAAATGTGGAAACGCTAACTAACGAGCTTAGTTACATGAGCTAACGGACATATGAGGAAAATGCCATTACGACAAGATAAAAATATACATATATATCTCAAGGAAATAAAATATATATAACAAGGGTGAAACGTGCGAAACACTTTCCTAAGTGTAGAAAGAATATTCGTGGGAAAGGAAAACACATTGTAACGAATTAAAAACGCTAAACGACACATGAACTTAACAAGTAGTATCCACGCGATGGTATATGTACATATGCTCGTTTTCGACGAAATTCTAGTATATCTATTTGAATGGGAAAATAGATATGCGAGAAGGAAAACCGAGACGAGTAGGTGAAATATACCTATGAACGTGTGAGTGACCGACAAGATCCTAGTACATTTATTTAAATGGGAAAATAAATGTACGGTGTGGTGAGTCTAGTCGGGCGTTAGAAACATATTACCAAACGACAAGAACTTAGCATATTTATTTAAATGGGAAAATAAATATGTGGCAAAGTGAGTCGGGTCGGATAATAAGAAATCACATTATATCGAGCGAAACAATCCAAAGTATAATTATTTAAATGGGAAAATAATTATACGTTGGGTAGAGTCGCGTCGAGTATAATATTGTACAAGTCACAAAGAATATTAATAAGAATAATACATGACTTGTAAGGAAAGGGTAATCCATCGCCATTGAACCTAGGATACGAAACTATTAAACGGGAATTGGGATAAAGACGTGGTCGGGAAGTTGGGTGTACAACTTGCCAAGGCACATACACCATAGGTGTAGTGACTTATACGCCTAGAACATTTGTAGGTGCGGGATCACAATCTTCACTATTTTCTTCTTTGAGCCGAGCACAGTTTCAGGTGAGTTTCACGGCCCCATTTTACTGTTTTAACTGGGGGAAAGATATGTTTTGTCAAACGTTGTCACATGTTGAAATGTTTTCAAGGGTTAAAATGTGATAAGTGGTATGATGAGTACTTGAGCAGTGATCGCCACTCGGGGTTGAGTCCTCTCTTCTGTAATCATTAATTCAGGGAAATGAAACCGAAGGAATATTTGGATAGTACTATTGGTGCCTGACAAGGCCCACCCCTAATCGATAGCATCGATTATGCATCGGCGTATGCCTGGGGTGCACGTATTCTGAAATTAAGTCGTTGGGTTCCGAGGAACGACTGGGAGCGGGGCATTATTATTAGTCTTGGTTTGGTTATGGGGCTCAAGGGATTGCTCATTATTATAGTTTGTAGGAGCTAGCTACTCCTTACAAAAGCCACAAGTTGTGCAGGTTTCGCACAGGTTGTAAAAACAAAGGAAAATATCGATCGACAAGATCCTAGTATAATTATTTAATGGGAAAATAATTATACGGTAAAGTGAGTCGAGTCGATGGTTGTGAAAATGCTGTTGTTCTGAAACTAAAACCTGTGAACTCACCAATATTTTATATATTGACGTCTTTTTAAACATATCTTTCAGGTAACTAAGTGCCGAATAGATATGGGGCTAGTGCGGTGGAATTCAGGATGTCGGATACTGGTCGGGGTTTCATCAATTATTACCAAAGGGTTGGAACAAACGGAAATACCTCACATTGAAACTTAATGTTCGTTGTTTTATGTAATATTGGAAATGTGATTCTCTGTTTCGACATCTTAATAAATTGATTCTTTCCTAATTAAATATAGTTTGTGTTAATCTTGACTTTGATATACTTTCGAGCGTTGCGCCACGTGTTTCCGCCATTGGCGTGGTGTGACAGAAGTGGTATCAGAGCCAAGGTTATAGCGAACTAGCGTTTTTGAAAAATCTAGACTATAACCGGTTTCGGCTCGAAGACAAAGTTTTCAAAACTAAAACACAACAAAATATTTTTAGAAAAGAAAGAAATTTGTACATGGAATGTACAAGGGGAAATTCCGACCGACTAGCCATGTGTGTCAATATATGAAGTATTAGAAAATACGGATAAGAAGGTT
Source organism: Ambrosia x helenae (assembly GCA_030844895.1). Lineage (NCBI taxonomy): Eukaryota > Viridiplantae > Streptophyta > Magnoliopsida > Asterales > Asteraceae > Ambrosia > Ambrosia x helenae. Next base: position 44,004,113 of record CM061233.1, read on the forward strand.
ATGTTGCATAGGAATCCGATTCTCTAAGATTAGTTAATACATATACGTAGTACGGATATGTTGCCAGTAAGGATGTTGTGTCACGCTTCACATTAGTCCACACTCCTGCATCGATCACCGGTACCAGCAAGAAGGAAGGATGCTATGGTCTACGAGGAGCTCACTCGCTTACCTGTAGACGGGATGATCGGGAGGACTAATCTCTACCGCGCGAACGGATGTCGCCGTGTTGTTTATGATTTGGAAGCAAAACTAGACCAAGTCATTTGTTGTATAAAATCTCTGTTTTGGATCGGGAAGAGCTCGAACGTCTATTCATATGAGTGATCTGACGCAAACCCTCCCATCGGGAAGGGACAGGAGACGAAAGCTTCCTTGTATAGGAGTGAATGCCTCCGCCGCAAAGTTCTTCCAAAGGAGCGGACGTACAAAAATACACGGCCTACCGAAGCAAGAAATGTCAAGTACAGGACGTGGAAGGTTATACCCGGAACCCAGTGAAGACCGAGGGTGCGTCCCTGCTAGACCAGTGCGTTTTGAGAACAGGGACCCTGCGTGGATCAGATATGAGACCCATGAGACTCGTAGCCGTGTGCTGCTGTGTCATCATGGTGAATAAGTCATGTTCAATCTAACGTATGCCCAAATTGTCTTCAAGGGTCGAGTATTTTTCTTCTCCTGTAGGAGGACGGAATCGAAGTTGCTGAGTTAGGAAGCTTGACCATTGTTATCTGGAAGGCTCAATAGCCCTCGTCGGAATCGACAGTATTGGTTGTTCCTGTGCAGTCATGGATTGATGATGAAATCAGCATGCCGCATTGCACATCCGCGAGTCATAGGGCTTTGATAAACTTCGATGGTGTCGAAAGTTTCGGCCACTAATCACGACCGCGGCATTGTTTGCCAGTGTTATGATGACGGCGTATAGTGGAACAGCAAGCCCCAGTCGGCGTTTGGCTATGGACTCACTTGGAAGTGCATGCGATTAACTCATGGGAAGCCACTGCTCGATGTGTTGAGTGTTCAAGTATGGATTAACACCCTTTGCAATAACGCTGGATCGTATTCCGAAAGATGATTTGTGATGGGCTTAGCATATTGGTACTTATGTCATACTACTTTCCTGAGGTGCAAAAGTCATCGTGCGACTCCTCTATCTACCTCATGCTTGTTTTTCAAGGATTATTGGTAGTCTCGCTTCAGTCGATGAACGCCAGAGCAGGTTCGATACATGTACTGTGCCTGAATCCGTCGTAAATCCTAGGGAGTAGAACCACACTTGGGAAATCATAATCGTAAGGGTGTGTTCCTTAATTATCAAATGTCGCAAGACGCTTTTTGCTGACATTGAAATCCCCCTCGAAAATCAAATGACAGACTACTGGAAGTGGTCACGTTATTCTGTTAAATTAAACACACCCATGTGACGGCAATTCCATTGCTCTTGTTGCAATGACATTCGTCACCCTCGTCACAACGACGAGACTAGTTATAATTATGGAGTGAAAATTGATGCGAAGTATTTTCCATCAATCCACATAGATACTGACACGTTGCGTTCCCTCGCCACAGTAGTTGTAAACTAAGGTCGCGAGATCCATTCGTTATGGACACGGTGACCTATCTAATCGCTTGCCGTAGTATGATACTCTCACTGCGTGGCCTATCGGGAAGAAAGTTCACCAGTCTCGCTTAGGTGACAGAGAGGCACTTCAGTTGATGTCTATCGGTGCTAAGGCCAAGGTAATATGCAAGAAGACTCTAATGAGAAAGATGACTCGACTGGGTTGCCAGAGTCAGCATCGTTTTCCTTCTATCAAGGTGTCTCGATAAATTGTGATCCTTCTACTTCTACTTGCTATTTTTGTAATGACCATTATCTTTGATAGTGGGATAGACGGTGGTTGGTTACTAGGTCCTATGGATACTAGTTACCACACATATAATAACTATGACAAGTCTAAGACTCCGGTCGAGCCTGACGTTGTTGCCCCTGTTATTGTTCTATGACTCAAGCGAGTCCTATCGACGCTGTTAAGTGTGTAGCTCTTGCTAAGTTTGTTGTTGTCAGTAATTCTGTAGCACTTATCGGGCTTGATGTCGTTGTTTCCGTATCTGTTGTCGATCTTATTGTTGTCATTGTCGTTGTCTCTATAGTCTATGTTGGACTTGATGATGCTATTTCTATAGCTTTTCTCGAGTTGATGTTGTTGATGTATTGAGGCTCCTGCAGAAGTGAATGTCGTGAACGAAGACGCCTCTATGACGTTGCCAAGCCGCTATGGCCATATCTGTGTCTTTGTGGAGTTCGTTGTTATTAGTTCCATTCTCCTTAAGGCTTTCATTGAACTACTCGTTATCATTCTCTGGGCCCTTAGCAAACCTAACGTTGTCGATGGTTCACAGGCCTCGGTTGAGACTGTCGATGTAGTTGTTGCTATCGCTTAAGTGACACATACCAGGCCTACAGTCGTTCTCTCTATGAACAATATCGGCTTGAGAAGTCAGCTAAATTATGTGGAACCCGTCGTTCCCATCTATGTTATGACGACTGATGCGCCGACCAATCTAACCATTCCTACCATTGAGCCTATGGAGGATAGGCTCGAGGCCGAAGGCATGAATACAAATCCCACCTCCACAAGTGATCTGAGACGTACAGGGATGCGAGCTCACCATAACAGAGCTTTCTGTTAATGTGGACCGTGGATTTTCCATAATGAGCGTCATATTGTCGCTTGCATTCATGCTGCTGTGTTACCCCCAGCCATAGTGCATGGTCGCTGTTGCATTATAATTGCTAATTGCGTATCCACGTGGTTGCGCTACATTTCTGATGATGCATTCCTGTTGTTTACTGCTCCTACAGTAGTGTAGCCTTGCTGTCATATCTCGCTGTGTCATACGGTTCCTGTTGCAGTGTTGCGTTGTCGTCATGCTTCTATGTTGTCGTGTTGCTCCTGTGCGGTGTTCCCTTATTGATGTATTGTTGTGGCTGTTGGATGACCTTGATGACGTGATGACTTGTCATTGCTTCACTCTTGGTTCCCTCGGGATGGAGACATCACCTAAACCCCTCGTTGTTGCCATTGTTCTATTTGTTTGATTGTATTGTGCCAACATTGAGTATGTAGGATTTCGGGTGCTCAACGGACTTTTGGAAGTCATACTAAGACGCTCTAGTCTGAGTGTTAGCCCATGTATTCCTTGAGTCCCGTGGTTGTTTGAGTAATGGACTGAATCATGTGTCGACCCCTGTATATGCTCACGCATTCCGTGAGCGTTACATCTTCAGAATCTGAGGCATCGGTGACGCTGTGTCCGGCCTTAACTTTTTACGTGCATTTTGGTCGACTAACCACACTCGAATCATGTCGAAAAGAAATCCCATGATCCACACATGACGAGGCGAGGCTCGTCTTTGTGATAAGGGATTTCGCATACATCTCGAGCCTGAAGGTATCGAGTAATTGTGAGCGATATTATGATCCATACCTTGAGACTAGCAAGTGTTGAAAGATTCAATTCATTTATTGCTCATCCTAGTGGATTCACTTGACGTCATACATGCCGACGCGTCATACTAATGATTATGGAAATACCAATGTGGACCCACCTAAGGTGTGTGCATTGGTGGAATCCCTGGTGCGTGATTCGGAGGTCTTATGAAGCCCTGCATCCAGAAGGGCGAGTAGCATTGTTTACTCTATAAAGGCGCTACCCTACCTTGTTGAGATGATTGATCGTTTTGGCCCTTCGATTAATATTGTATTTCCTCTGATGGTGGGTTTGTCTTGGTATCGTTGCGTAGGTTCTTGGGATAGTGGAACCCTTTCGAGCTTGGGTCGATAGTGGTGTTCCCAGTTGTCCTTAGGAAGCATTGCTCGCGTTAGAGCAAAATCCATTGTCTTTGACAGACACGGTTGGAGACACCATAGTAATGTGAGCTACCAGGTCAGGGCGTATGGTACCTGACTAATCAGGATGAGCTTGAAGGCTTACATATCGCGCCCATATATGTGACTAACTGGGTCATTAAATGGGATGCCTTATGGGAAGGCTCAGGACTATCGCTTGTGGTGCGATCTCAGTCGTCGTTTGTTTTTAAGTAACGACTTGGGCGCATGAAGCCGTCAAGCCAAATGTGAAATCTATGTCCAATGCATGCATCTATGGCTTGATTTCACCATTTACCAAAAAGGATTCCGAAGGGATGGAACCTTCGATGAGTAAGGGTTCCGGTTTCAGGACTCCTTTCACTTAGATCTCTGCCAAAGATCTGAAAGTCAATTTAAGGGCGTGTGGCCTGTATTAGCCAGAATTGACTTACTAGGTTGCTAATGACGATAGGACACTAGTGCACTGGAAGCACATAACTAGTACTGGATACCCATGTTTTGGGTAGCTACTGGTGTTTTGTATACTTGTCGCAATGGGGGCCAACGTGTTGATATGTCTTAAGAAACCTTACACTCTGTTCATTGCGACAACAATTTAAGATGTTTCGTATATCTCTTTCCGGTATTGACCTATGGGCTGGAAGCATCTGGTCATTGGCATTTGAGTCGACTGGAAATTCTCGAGGATTGTGGAATCGTACGGCCCGAGCGTCGTGTATACACTGCTTATTGTCAGGGAACTGAGGGTGAAAGCGACGCAAAAACTTTCGACCTCCATCAGTCCATACTAAGCGTCCTAGTACCATTAACCACAATTTCTCAGGAGGAAGGTAGCAAATCAGTACCTAGGGGACCCTACGGAAATAAAAGTCCCATGTTGAATGTAGTTGTTCGGTCGACAAGAACCTAGTATATTTATCTTAATGGGGAGATAAATATACGGTAAAGTGAGTTGAGCCGAAGGATAAATAAAATGGAATACCCGCGAGGTTTCCAAAGGGACTTTTATGACCATTATGTGGTGCGGTAAGGTCACCTATTTGACATTACCATGCCACCTGAGGTGTCCCGTGGTCGGATGTTACCCAAGTAACGATTGATTGTTGTTGGAACCCTCTCACTCCATACTCATCCGAAGCTCCGAGATGAGGCATATGGATAGCCACCTATACTCTTGGAGAGTCGTGGCTAGACACCGGATTGCCGACCTCTATTATATCGTGTCGTAGTAGACACTCTACCTCAAGTTCGACAAATTATGTACACTAGCCTGGGATACTCGATTTGAAACGAGTACGGCTTGTCACTCTCGGACTAATTGAATATACTAGACGGAACCGTTCCACGTTGACACGATTGATGTCCGTGGCACATCGAATCCACGAGTTTCGTCGCCAAAAATTCCTATGTGATAGGAATTAAAAACCCCAGTGTTCGGGGTGTACTACTCAAAGCCCTTGGAGGGCATACGCGTACATCTCCAATACGTCGAAAGACAGATGGAGATAGATACATAACCTGGTTTGAGTTATTCGAAAAATGGCCAGTAGACCTTGCAGTTTAGAGACTGCTTGGATGAGATGCGAACCTATTAAGAAGTCATACGAACAAGGCGTAGGCCTTAAGGACTTCGAACTAGTAATAGGTTTACACTGAGAATCATACTCTGAGAGAGTGTCGATAAGCATAGAAATTGTAGTAAGCCGAATTTTTAATACTCTAGCGGCACGGAGATATCGATCAAATTTGGTCTCATGAGAATTAAGCTCGAACTACCGCAAGAGCCCAATGGGACTCATGATGAATTCTGCAAGTCAAGACCAAGGAAGTGTTGTCAATTTCGCGCTCGACGGAGGTCCGGTTGACGATAAGCTCTACTATTCCGGGAAACCAATAGAGGTATCAAAGTGGGGTACCCAAGAGCTTAGTCGTAGTTAGACTATGATACTGTGCTCGTTAGAGCACTAAGCAGAAACCTAGCATGAACTTGGGTTCACTTAGGAAAGAGGAGATCTCGTGAAGCGCAAACAACCCGCTCTGTTCAAGGATACTATTGTGATGGACAACTTGAACTGAATTCCGGGACGGAATTCTCCTAACGGGGGGAGAATGTAACAACCGGCAAAATTAAGGTAATCCCGTACTAATTAACCATACGCGATTAACGTAATTAAACGTAATTATGTGTTGATTATTTAACTGAGGCCTTAGAAAAATAGCAATTCCCAAATAATGCATAGGAATGCATAAGTTTAATGACAAAACATGATAGGATCATGTACAAGCAAATCTATCCGGTATGGACACTGGCGATTACCCGGTAAAAATTAAATAAGCGAAACGAACCCCGGACACCCGGGATATAAAATAAAAGATAATTTCACAAAATATAATGAGTTTTGGAACCCCAAAGCCATACGTGAAAACTTGTCATACAAATCTCCCGGTAACGAATAAAGTGCGCATACCGCGCCCGATACGCGCGTAGCACGTAATTTCACCCGGCAAAAGCCGAAATAAATTATCAGTAATTTAACTGGGCAAAATTTAATGAATATTAATGGTATTTTAATATTCGGGTGACACACGGTTAAAAACCCAAGGATACCCGGACGGTACCCGAAAGAGATTAACTTAAACATAATATTGGGTATTAATTAACAAAGTGGACCCCACCCAAACACCCACAAGGGGCCGGCCTTGGGCCCTTCCCACATGAGTAATATCTTTATCTTATCTAATTAACCCAATGAGATTACTTGTAATCATGAGGATTATGTGCATGAGAGAGCATTGGGCAAGAATTAGCAAATCTCCTCCTTTCTCTCTCTAAAACCCACGGCCAATACCCTCTTAACCATATCCCCAAAGATTTTTTATTATCCTTCATAATCTTTCCAAGATATTACAAAATCTACATAAGATACAAGCAATCTTTACTAGATATGGAAGAGATAATATAAGGATACATACATAGAATACTTGAAACAACAAAGAAAAACTCTTCTTCTTCTTCCCTTTTTGGCCGTAACATATCACCCCTCCATATACATTTTCTTACAAATTTTACACTACCAAATCATCTCTAGATCATTATCCTTCAAAACCCCATGGTGTGTTTCAAGAGCTTGGAGCTTAACCCACTTGGAAGAACACATTAAACCTCACCCAAATCCAAGATCTTTGTCTTCCCTAGCCTTGAGCTAGTAGTAAGTATTACATTGTTTTATTTCTTAAATGTTCATGTTTTGTGCTATGGAGAGCAAGTTGTACATTAATGGGTAATAAAATGGATTTTATTAAGTTTTGTAAGAATAAAAATGGAAGAATAATAATATGGATAAAACATGGGTTTGATATTAATAATGTGATATTTCAAGAAAATGTAAAAATATGAGCATACACTTGAGTTGGATGATGATGGGAACATGATTTTTGAAACGGACTTGAATAGGATAAAAGATGATTTTAATCGTCATAAGATGACTAGTTAATGTCAAAAATATGTTGAAATGGGTTAGATGATCATGGATGAAAAAGCTCCATGTTCAAAGTCTACTCACTTGGATGAGTGAAAAATTGATATTTTGGATAAAAACATGAAACGCACATGTTAATAGCATTATTAATGTAATAAAAGACTACTAAAAGTGAAATGGTGTAAAAATAACCAAACATGAAAAATATGATTCTTCAAAGTCCACTAATTTGGAAGAAAAATGCTAACTTTGAAAGTTAGGATGGAAAATGCAACAAGTATAGTTTTGGTAAACGTGAGAAACCTACTCATGTATATTTTGAAAGATGTATTTTTATAAAAATATAAGTTTTATAAAAATAAGAGGTTAAGTTAGCATAAGGACTTTATAAAATAATAAAGGTGTTATAAAATATTGGACAAAAGTAAAGACTTGGGAAAACTTGTACAAAAATGGATACTTTTATATAAATGGGAATATAAAAGTATCGGAAAATATTTTTGGGATACAAGTTGAACTAAAAATACAAAAGTATATTTTTTTCCAAGTAATATGTGTTCGGAATTGGAAGTACGAACAATATTTCCATAGAACGCATATGCGAAGAAAATGTGGAAACGCTAACTAACGAGCTTAGTTACATGAGCTAACGGACATATGAGGAAAATGCCATTACGACAAGATAAAAATATACATATATATCTCAAGGAAATAAAATATATATAACAAGGGTGAAACGTGCGAAACACTTTCCTAAGTGTAGAAAGAATATTCGTGGGAAAGGAAAACACATTGTAACGAATTAAAAACGCTAAACGACACATGAACTTAACAAGTAGTATCCACGCGATGGTATATGTACATATGCTCGTTTTCGACGAAATTCTAGTATATCTATTTGAATGGGAAAATAGATATGCGAGAAGGAAAACCGAGACGAGTAGGTGAAATATACCTATGAACGTGTGAGTGACCGACAAGATCCTAGTACATTTATTTAAATGGGAAAATAAATGTACGGTGTGGTGAGTCTAGTCGGGCGTTAGAAACATATTACCAAACGACAAGAACTTAGCATATTTATTTAAATGGGAAAATAAATATGTGGCAAAGTGAGTCGGGTCGGATAATAAGAAATCACATTATATCGAGCGAAACAATCCAAAGTATAATTATTTAAATGGGAAAATAATTATACGTTGGGTAGAGTCGCGTCGAGTATAATATTGTACAAGTCACAAAGAATATTAATAAGAATAATACATGACTTGTAAGGAAAGGGTAATCCATCGCCATTGAACCTAGGATACGAAACTATTAAACGGGAATTGGGATAAAGACGTGGTCGGGAAGTTGGGTGTACAACTTGCCAAGGCACATACACCATAGGTGTAGTGACTTATACGCCTAGAACATTTGTAGGTGCGGGATCACAATCTTCACTATTTTCTTCTTTGAGCCGAGCACAGTTTCAGGTGAGTTTCACGGCCCCATTTTACTGTTTTAACTGGGGGAAAGATATGTTTTGTCAAACGTTGTCACATGTTGAAATGTTTTCAAGGGTTAAAATGTGATAAGTGGTATGATGAGTACTTGAGCAGTGATCGCCACTCGGGGTTGAGTCCTCTCTTCTGTAATCATTAATTCAGGGAAATGAAACCGAAGGAATATTTGGATAGTACTATTGGTGCCTGACAAGGCCCACCCCTAATCGATAGCATCGATTATGCATCGGCGTATGCCTGGGGTGCACGTATTCTGAAATTAAGTCGTTGGGTTCCGAGGAACGACTGGGAGCGGGGCATTATTATTAGTCTTGGTTTGGTTATGGGGCTCAAGGGATTGCTCATTATTATAGTTTGTAGGAGCTAGCTACTCCTTACAAAAGCCACAAGTTGTGCAGGTTTCGCACAGGTTGTAAAAACAAAGGAAAATATCGATCGACAAGATCCTAGTATAATTATTTAATGGGAAAATAATTATACGGTAAAGTGAGTCGAGTCGATGGTTGTGAAAATGCTGTTGTTCTGAAACTAAAACCTGTGAACTCACCAATATTTTATATATTGACGTCTTTTTAAACATATCTTTCAGGTAACTAAGTGCCGAATAGATATGGGGCTAGTGCGGTGGAATTCAGGATGTCGGATACTGGTCGGGGTTTCATCAATTATTACCAAAGGGTTGGAACAAACGGAAATACCTCACATTGAAACTTAATGTTCGTTGTTTTATGTAATATTGGAAATGTGATTCTCTGTTTCGACATCTTAATAAATTGATTCTTTCCTAATTAAATATAGTTTGTGTTAATCTTGACTTTGATATACTTTCGAGCGTTGCGCCACGTGTTTCCGCCATTGGCGTGGTGTGACACCGTGCCTTTCTTATCACGGATCTCCAAATCAAACTCTTGCAATAAGAGTATCCATCTTATCAACTGGGGCTTAGCATCCTTCTTATCCATTAAGTACCTAACAGCACTATGATCAGTATAAATAATAATTTTGCTACCCCACACATAAGACCGAAATTTGTCTAGAGCATATTCCACCGCAAGTAGCTCTTTTTCGGTAGTAGTATAATTTAATTGTGCTTCCGAAAGAGTCTTACTTGCGTAGTATATAGCAACAGGTTTCTTATCTACCCGTTGACCCAACACGGCCCCAACCGCGTACCCACTTGCATCACACATAATTTCAAAAGGTAAACACCAATTAGGTGATTGCAAAATTGGAGCCTCAACCAATTTCCTTTTTAAATTATCAAAGGCTTCGACACATTTTTCATCAAACTCAAATGGGGTGTCTTTTAATTTACATAAAGGTTTTGTAATGTCACTAAAACTCTTAATAAATCTCCTATAAAATCCCGCATGCCCCAAAAACGATCTTATCCCTTTGACATTTGTGGGATGGGGTAAAGTTGATATGACTTGAATCTTGGCATGATCAACTTCAATCCCATGACTCGAAACAACATGACCCAATACTATCCCTTCTTGGACCATAAAGTGACTTTTCTCCCAACTCCAGACCAAATTCGTTTTTACACATCTTTGTAAAACTTTTTCTAATTGATTTAAACAGGCATCAAACGAAGACCCAAAAATAGAAAAGTCATCCATGAAGATTTCCACAGACTCCCTCACCATATCTGAAAAGATACTCATCATATACCTTTGAAAGGTGGCGGGGGCATTACAAAGACCAAATGGCATTCGCCTAAATGCAAAAGTGCCATATGGACAAGTAAAGGTAGTCTTTTGTTGATCCTCGGGATGAATAGCAATTTGATTGTAACCCGAATACCCATCCAAGAAACAATAAAATTTTTGTCCGGCTAATTTTTCTACTATTTGGTCAATGAAAGGTAATGGAAAATGATCTTTGGAAGTTGCAGCATTTAAAATGATTACACTAGAGATTCGGTAATTGAATACTAGGGCTTTCAACAATTGGGTGAACAATGATAGTGCAATTGGTAGTAACGGAGTGATTGCTCAATAGATTTAGGTATCAAGTTTTGTCAACATCAAGATGGACTAAACTATACTTTATCACCTAGAACATACAATCCTATGGTAGTGTTGACGCAAGGAATCATGCTTATCTAACTAGAAATTGGCACAAGATCAATTAACTAAAAATGAGTCTAGCATAAGATTAATCACCAATCAACACAATTAATTCAAGTACACAAAGACATCAACAAAAGTTTAAGAATAATACCCAAATGTGTTCAAACCCCAGATATCAAGAACCTACATCCCCAATGTAATACAAAATGATTTAGCCAAGCATGGCCATGGTGTTCATCTTCAAGTTTGTGTCTTCAATCTTCAAGAATGCTTCAAAGTCTTGGGAGAATTGTGTGTGTGATTGTCTTGTTAATGGTGGTGAATTATGATGATGAGAATGAGTCAAATTCCCAGCTAAAAACATCCCTCGCTTCATAAATTCATCATTAAAATGTTTTCCACCACCATTGACTTGAAAAAAGGAAACTTTTGACCAAAATCTGAAGTTGGCGTAGGCTACGCCACTTTTGGCGTATCCTACGCCAAGTCTCTTCTCCCTGAGCTGTTGTCTGCTGCCCTACGCGAACAAATGTGTCCTTCCCTACGCCACTGGCGTAGGATACGCCAGTTTTGGCGTATCCTACGCCAAAACCCCCACCTCCAGTTTTTGATTTTCCAGCTCACGTAAGCTTCCGTTTCTTGCCCGAGCAACTCCAAAACGTCATATTTGCCTCCTTTAGTCATCAAATCCTGAAATAACATAATAATATCGAAGCAACACCATTTGACGACTTAACACTCCTTAAAACTCATTTATAGATGTTTTTATACACATCTTTTAACTAACCCATCAGCATGTCGACCAGTATGGCCATATGGGTAAAGGGTATCTATGGAATACATTTTTAGGTTATAACTAAAATGTCTATATGCATTTACTATAATAACCTTTTAAGTATCTTAATTTACACCGAAATAACTAATTTACCCCTATCAAATAAGCTTTATTGAGTTGTATACGTGGCTACAAAACTTGTATCCATAAATTAAATTATTTACATGGCACTTGGTGAGGCCATCCCACCCCCTTAATTTTCCTCCAAAACTATTAAATTATTTTTTTCTATCTCATGTGCATAACACATGCATTTCCCTCACAATTTGTAAGCGTTAATAAATTTTTTATACATCATTTTTTAAAATACACCAAATTAACGAGCATTTTATTTCTTTCCAACGAGTACCATAGTGCTACACGAAAAACGAAAAAAATTGTATGGTTATTATTGAAATAGATACTTAAGCTTTGTATGAACAGAGAAAATAGTCAGGAGACATGAAAAGTTACCATCTTACAATCTTTTTAGTCCATAGCAGTTAGATCATTTTTATTTATCTTCAAAATGGATCTTCACTTCTAACCCATTGTTTGTTTTATTCGGTGTCACCCAAGGTGATCGATTGTGTATCCATAATAAAGATTGAACATGTATGTCATTCTTTAACATATGCTCACTGCATACATCAGAATAACCTATCATCATCATGACATATCATTTGATACTAATTTGGTTGTTCTTTTTCCAGGTTCACATCGCATCTTTAGAGTGTCTTGAGGAAGTGACAAAGTTGTACATTGACTTCACTCGAACAAGAGGTGCACATGTAGAATTAGAAGTAGGTTTTATGAGTTATCGAGTGTTGATCCTTTTATGGTACGCACATTTTATCACATCATATTAGATTTGTCTATCCCGAGGGATAAACTAGTAAGATAAGATAGATAATGCATGTTCAAATCCTCACAAGTGTGAGTTTAAATGTTATTTATATGAAAAAGGTGGTTATAAAATAACAAAATAAAAACATGTTTAATACATTTAGAGGGTGTTTGGGATTGCTTTTTGAAAAATGATTATGTGTTTTGTTGCAATAGGGTGGAGCTGCTTTTAGATTATTGCGTTTTGGTAGTCTAAAAATCCATTTCAAAACTCAACCTAAATACTAAAAACTGATTATTTGCGTTTTTCAAAATGCAATAATCTAAAAATTCATTTCAAAACTCAACCCCAAACACCCTCTTAATTGTTTAAACAGAGACTTGATAATTACAAACTAAAATAAAACTTACAAAAAAGTAAAGTTTATAATATGAAACAAAATGATTACAAATTAGAACACCTCTAATCTTAATAACCAACAACTATTGAGAATAAATAATTCAAAAGTAATACATAAAACCTTCGAAGAAAATAAACTTTACAAGGCTTTTAATTATAAAGAATACGCTTATTACGCTTAAAGAGATATCTAGATTGATATGAAGAGTTGAAAACATCTGCGAAAAGACCATGTTGCAATGTGACATATAGAATGACCGGAATGCCAGCTAAACTAGTGATAGTGATCGGCACCCATTCAAGCTTTTTATCATAAAGTACGAAGAAGCTCGCACTAAATGCAATCATCATGGTTACAATAGAGAGGAAGAGCATTGTAATACCATTCACTAGTTTTCTCGGTAACGATTCTAAGAAATCGCGTTCAGCATAACGTGATGTAAGGATGGATAAGAAAATAAGGACCGAGGTTGATGAGCATATTAAAGAAACTGCATCAGAGATCACAAAAATAATGAGGGCTGGTTCTTTACGGAAAAAAGGAATGCCAGTGCTCTGGTTGTATCCACCAGGAAGTGTAAAAGCCGCTGCAAATACAATGGTGGCTACGAGGGTTGAAACCACCATGCATTGAGATGCTGTATTTTTCATCCAATCCCCTCCTTCTTTTAATAAGTTTGCATGCGATTTGGTGAACAAGTCTTGCGGCGTTTTACCATCTTTATTCTTCTTTTGCCTATAATTAGGCGGGATCATTTTCTCTACCTCCTGTAACATACATCAAGCCATAAATTTGTCAGTCTAGTCAAGTTATTTTGCAGCATGAGTCAAACCTATTTTTGTGTAATGAATGAATAAATTATGCATTGGATATTTTTACAAAAACTACCATATTACAACAATAGCCTAATCTCCTAAATCTATTAAAAAAGGATTTAAAGAGGTGTGCGTTATACGACTATGTAATGTTATTATATATTCGTCATCCAAGTTGATTTATGAATTGAACATATGAAGAGAGAAAGATGACACATAAGCTTGTAAAGTAATATTTACCTTGAACCATAGTAGTTCTCCTTGCATTTGAAAGGCAACTCCAGAGACATTTTGAAATCGTATTTGCTTTGCACTCTTTGCAACCATATGCAACATGTTATTGTCTTTTGTGTCTCTAATAGGAGTTATCAAATCTTTCATTGCACCAATCTCGTATAACAACTTATAGATATTTGTTTGACGACGTTTGACCGCTAAGTGAAATATAGTTTTTCTTTTGTCATCTTGTTTCCAAATTAAATCAGGATATAAGCGAATGAGCTCAATTATAAAACGTGTGTTGCCCATTTTAGCAGCAACAAAAAGTACTCGAGATGGGTATCCTTTTATTGTATCTCCCTCCTTTATAGGTGGTCCTCGGATTATGTCATCAATGCAGCCTTTAGGCCTTTTGGCAATTTTTCTCCAAATTATTCTTAATAACTGCAGTGCTTCACTTTCTTTCTCACTTGACAATAACTTCACATGAAACATTGCAAAAACTGAAAACAAGAACCAAGAAGACCATCATATCACATTATTTGTGTAATATGGATGTTCAAAAATATCTGAATCTGAAATTCCAATCCGAGTTATTCGTTATTCGGATTCGGGTAGTGATTTTAATAACTCTCGGATATTTCGGATATCGAAAATATTAAAAAATTTATAAATTTTTTTTTCTATCGAATAGCTGAAATATCCAAAAATATTCGAAATATCCAAAAATATACAAAATATTAAAAAATTTATATACAGATGTAGAGAATATCCAATTTCGAATAAATAAAAACTAAAAAAATTGAGCATTCGGATATCCGATTGGAAATCCAAAATTTGGATTCAGATACTGAAACTAGGTATCCGAAAATATTGAATATTTAAAATTCAAATATCCGAAATTTTAAATATCCGGGTTTAAACACCCCTACAATGAGTAACACTGACGTGTGAAGCTGGCCTATTAGTAGTCAATAACATTAATTGTTATGCGTTCAACTTTGTGTTTGAAGGGTACTAGTTGAAGCTCCAGTAATCTATACGTTAAATATTTATACTAAACGCTTTCATCTCATTATACTAGATTATCATAATTATAAAAAAAAAAATGCTTAATAATGCTAATAGATAACCTAGTATACTGTATATAACAATAATAACCACACCCGATTATGAGTTTAAAATGCACCCATGAATCAAAAGCAACAATGAGGCAAAGAAAACAGAGGAAGGAGCATATACTTACTTGAGTTGATGATTCTGAAGACAACAGGTTCTTTTGTTCGTTTAAACGCCTTAGGCTTCTGAGCCAAAGCCAAGAGAACATCGGTAAGTAAGTACCCCTTCTTATCACATAGTTTGGGGTGATCATTAACTATTTTTATAGCAACATCTACAACAGTATGAGAGAAATTGCATTAGTTGATGCATAAACTAAATAGACAACAAAAGTTATGAAAAAAAGTGCAAGTATAAATGCCAACTTCTTACCAAATATTTCAGCTTCAACACATTTTTGTAGTACCCAACCGCGATTATCATCTCCCCAATAATCACCCATCATACTATTAGATATGCCGTACAGATACCTCACCATATCAGGTTTTGCAAATAAAGCAGCCATATAGAGTGGCATCGTTCGATTTTTACCAGGGATTTCAGCCACAATAGGATTCCTTTTCACCATTATCATTGCTGTTTTTACATTTCCGGCTGCAGCGGCTAAACTGAGGGCAGTATTGTGATTTTTATTTTGTAGTTCCAGATCCTTTGGGTCCATCATACTTACTAGATTCATCACAAATTCTTCCATAGCCTTGGTGCTTTCTGCTCCAGCTGCAATATGAAGCATTGTCTCATAATTATCAGTGATAGCAACGCTTATTAGATTGGGGTTGTCGTCAAGAATAGATTTAGCAAGCTTCCAATCTCCTTTGATCGCTGCTTCATAAAGTGGAACACCCAACTTGATGTAGTCTTCTCTGCTTCCTTCAGTTCCTACAAATTTATTAAACATGATTGCTTGCTAGCACTTAAACCCAGCATCAAATAATACTAGGGTGAGGTTCCTGTACAAAGTGCATTTTTCGTACAAAGTGTGAGAAGTCTATATAGGCATTGTGTTTTAAATTTTAGGCATTATGTTTTATGTTCCTTTGGCATAGTATTATATAGAAAAACACAAAAATTAACAATTTAAAACACTACTTAATGTATTCTCGACATGCAATCTAAAACACCCTACGAAGAAAATAATCAGTATGTTTTAAATTTAATGTCTAGAATACATTTGATTGTGTTTTAAATTGTAACGTTCGGTGCTTTTCTATATAAATAAATGCAAAAGGAATAAAAAACATTATAGCCAAACTTTAAAACACAATGACTATATAGACTTCTTACACTTTGTACGAAAAATGCACTTTGTACAGAACCTATACCTATATATATATATATATATATATATATATATATATATATATATATATATATATGGTAGGGATCATACGAGAACCAACTTTAGGGAGAGAACCAGAGAACCAGTGTCAACACAAACAAAAAAAACCTAAAAACCCCACCTTGACCCCCTAAAAACCTAAACCCACCCACCTCACTCCCTAAAAACCTAAACCCCCCATCCCCCACACCCCCCCCCCCCCATTGTGAAATGCACATGTGCAGCTAACCCCACACCTCCCAAAAACCAAAATGCTCCATCCCATCCCCCCAAAAAAGATACCCCCTCTTCCACCATACCCAAAAACTAAACCCTAAAGCTAAAACCCATTAAAAAACTTAACAATAATAGTGAAATGCATATGTGCATGTAGTACAATTATCTTATTTTATAGTTTTATATAGAGGTTTTTTTAAGTTTATTCACCAACAACCCCAAAAAAGCCTAACCCCATTTCCATCATACTTACAAACTAAACCCTAAAGCTAAACCCAAGAAAAAAAAACCTAACTATAATAGTGAAATGCACTTCGCGTTTATTTAATGATCATTGAATAAAATTTTTTCCACCTTATATATCATATCACGTCCATTTAATCATCATTTCATTATGGTAATTGATAATTTATTCAAAAGTGTGCTCTAATAGTGAAATGCACATGTGCATACGGCATATGTATGTATATATATAACAGCAAAACGCACATGTGCATCAGACCTGACATAAATATGACGTAAAAAAACCATTTTTTGTTTTTTTTATTTTTTTGTATTTTTTTATTTTTTTCAGAAAGATTAACACTAAAAAAACATTTTGGTGTTTTTACTTTTTTTTATCTTTTTAGGTTATATAATTTTTTTATTATTTTTTTTAATTTTTTGATGGAGGGGTTTTTGTGTTCACATTTGGTTCTTTGGTTCTTTCCCTAAATGATGGTTCTCAAATGATCCAAATCCTATATATATACCGATTATCTTGCAATTATATTATATATTAAAAAGAAAGTCTTGTCCCCCTCACAAAGATCCTGTAGCTAACTGTCAAATCAGAGAGGGCCCACGCTATATTCATATTATATACAATTGTTTACTGGTTTCATTGTAGATAGATGGCAAGCTCAGTTGGTTTATCAGTGGCATGCAAAACATTGTTTCCCTACTAAGTCAGGTTCGAATCCTGCCAGTAGTGTTTTAGTAGTGTTTTCCGGGTTTTTTTTTTTTTTTTTTTTACTTTTTTCCAGCTTTTTTTCTTCATTTTTTACGGTTCCATGTTTACGGTATTTCCGCGGCAACCCGTGATGCGCCGTGTGCTGCCGCGATGTTCTCCATTATTTACGGTTCCATCTCTACGGTATTTCCGCGGCAACGCACGATGTTGTCTACCGCCGCGTGTCGCGGCGGTGGGTAAAATACTAGTTTAACTAATATATAATCAAACTATGCCAATAGGTTAGTTAGTAAGTGCCAAAACGGTATATAGTGAGTACAACTTTCACTCAACTTAGCTTTCACGTATAAATTATAGGGTTATTAGATCTCAATAACCCCAATTATCACGTGTTCGCCGCTACCACTCCTAACTAACCACTACTCCTAACTTGCAACTTATTTTCCTCTGCCACTTCCAAACTAACCGAACCCTAACCCATTTAGTTTTTTTTTGCTGACGTTTTAGTTGCAACGTTAGCATGCCACGTCCCGAATAAAAAGGCCACATCACTAAAAGAAGGCTACGCCAACATAAAAAAACTAATTGGGTTAGGGTTTCGTTAGTTTGGGTGTGACAGAGGAAAATAAGTTGCAAGTGGGGAGTGGTGGCGGTCAAGTGGTTAGTTGGAAGTCACGGCGACTGACATGTGATAGTTGGGGTATTTAAAATTCAATAATCCTAGATTTTAAAACTTTAATTAAAGAGGTTTTGAGTTTTTATGTTTTTTATATGATTTCTAGTCAAGTTTTGAAACATGTTCGTCTCCTAGGTGATCCGCTAGTTGAATTAGGAGACAACTAGACGTGAAAACAACTCATTTTCAGAAACATTTAGATACTCCAAACCACCTAAACCAAAAACAATTCACCAAAACGACCACTCACCTTTGCAAAACAACTCATTTTTTAGACTAAATTACAATTTTTGTCCTTTACTAATCTTGTATTTTATGTTTTGAAATCTTGCACGGTTTATCATTTAGCACTAACCCAGTTAATTGTTACAGTTAAGTTAAGTCATGTGCAAGACCTACCTTTTTCGTTTCCCGTATATAAAATTTGAAATAAATGATTCCTTCCAAACACTCTCATTCTATCTCTACCTCTCTCTCTCTCTCTCTCTCTCTATATATATATATATATATATATATATATATATATATATATATATATATATATATATATAGAGAAGAGAGAGAGAGAGACAAGAAAACAAACGTCTGACCATCGCCATTGGAACCCACAACTGTCCACTTCTAGCGACAAAGATCAGGTTGCTTCCCTCACCATCATCTGTTTTCAGATCTGAGGCCTTTCTCTTCCAATTGTCTCTAGGCTTCGAACAACAATTAAGGGCTAGGGTTTGATGAAGATTTGAGGTTGTGTTGTGGGGTTGTTGCAGTGAGGGTTCGTGATGGTCAGACGATTCAACGATTTTGGGGTCAAGCAGGGAGTGCGATGTGGTAGGTTTAGGGGTTGGTGATGGTCTGGTACGATCCGGATGAACTTCGACCTTGTGATGCATACCTCTCCTCACCATGCGCACATCCTTATTCATGCAAACATGTTGTCCACGTTCATGCAACAAGTATTTTAGTTTTCTTTTGCTTGTTAAATAATTTAGTTATTTTGGTAGTGTGTGGTTGTCATCATTAGGTCCATGTTCTAGTCATGTTTAGTTTCCTTTCTTTGTATTTAAGAAGTATCGATTGATGAATTAAAGCAAGAAGAAAATTATTTGAAGAAAGCTTTGGCTTGATGCTTTCTTTATCTTGTGTTCTTGGGAGTTTGTAGGTTTTCTCCGTAAACCTATCAATTGCTGCTTTCATTGAGCCTTAGCCTCTATGGCTTTGGACGAACTCGATGACTCCACTACTCTATCTCGCTTCACCAGTTCGAATCCAGCCCATTGGCTTTTTGAGGTTGAACAATTCTTTTCCTTGTTTGAAATATTTGAGGAAGAACGGTATGCTTATGTCGTTGAATACTTTGATGAAGAACCGTTTTCTTGGTTTAATTCATGGTATCGCAGACCCGAACGCCTCACTTGGAAGTCTTTCACCGCTGCGATGCTTCACCGTTTCCGCCCACCACCCGCGACAACCCTCACCAAAAAAGTTGCGCCACCTCCACCTCCTCAGTCAAGAAGACAAACCTATCCCACCACCTTGCCCCAACCAAAACACAAAGTGACACTACAACCAAAACCTCAAATACCGCCATTATCACAATCACCACTCGTTTATCACAAGATCCAAAAGCACCGAGACATCTGTTTTCATCCTACCCAAGTAGGAGATGCTTTCTTATGGGAATTTTTATCAATATTGACAACTCTTGGCCATAAGTGGACAGATTTACGAAACAACACTACAATGACAGAAGGTGTGAGACGCGAATGGAGGCCGCCATGGCAACCGCGATTGTGCTACGGAGAGAATGAACCGAAGGCCACCGGACGACGTGAATGGCGATCCCCATGGTGCTTCATACCATCCTTGAGGACAAGGACGTTTTTGAGGTGGTGAGTATTGATACGATCCGGATGAACTTCGACCTTGTGATGCATACCTCTCCTCACCATGCGCACATCCTTATTCATGCAAACATGTTGTCCACGTTCATGCAACAAGTATTTTAGTTTCCTTTTGCTTGTTAAATAATTTAGTTATTTTGGTAGTGGGTGGTTGTCACCATTAAGTCCATGTTAGGGCTGTACACGAGCCGAGCCGAGTCGAACCAGGCTAAGCTCGAGCTCGAGCTCGAACTTTAACGAGCCAGCTCGGCTCGCTCGTTTTTCTGGTCGAGCTGAAAAGCCGAGCTCGAACTGGCTCGAGCCAGCTCGTTATTTTTATTAATTTTTTTACATATATTGATTAAATAAAAAACGAAAAAATAAAATAAATTGCTAGAAAAATTATTGCTAGAAAAATAAAATTACACATATATATGTATATTTTTTTATTTTTCTAATATTTTAAAAAATGGAAGGCATACTAAAAGTATTATATGTATAATTTGTGTTTTTTATATTAATTTTCATATTTTATTTATTAATTAAACTTAAAATGTTATACTTTAACCTTCTCTCACATATTTTTTAATTTAAACACTTAAAAATAAAATTAATACATATAAATAAAACAACTCGAGCCAGCTCGCGAGCTGACGAGCCGAGACAGGCCTAGCTCGAGCTCGAGCTCGTTTACAATCGAGCCGAGCCGAGCTGGCTCATTTTTTTCGAGCTTTTTTTGAGCCAAGCTTTTTTCGAGCTTTTCCCGAGCGAGTTTCGAGCGAGCTTCGAGTTGCGAGCTTTTTGTACACCCCTAGTCCATGTTCTAGTCATGTTTAGTTTCCTTTCTTTGTATTTAAGAAGTATCGATTGATGAATTAAAGCAAGAAGAAAATTATTTGAAGAAAGCTTTGGCTTGATCCTTTCTCTATCTTGTGTTCTGAAAGTTTATAGGTTTTCTCCGTAAACCTATCATGGTCAGACGAGTCAACAGTGGTTGAAGATTTGGGGGTGGGTGGTGCGGTGAGGTTGATGGTGCGTTGGTATTGTGGTGATTGAGGAAAGAAATAACATTTTGGAGACACAGAAGGGGTGGGGTGGGGGTGGGGTGGGGTGGCGTGTAAGGCTGGTGATGGCTACTTCTAAAGGTGGTGTCGGCTTGTGGAGGCGGCGGCGGTGGTCAGGTGGTTGGGGTGCTGGCAAGTGGTGTGGGGGTCATAGAGAAAGAAGGAAGGTAAGAGTGTGTAAACATATATTCCTGTTAATTTTTCAATCTCCACCACCAATCGACCCACACCACAAATTCAAAAACATTAAAAGCATAAGAAGATGACGAACACCTGCAAATATCCCACCTCTATTATCTTTATCCACCCACCCGCCGCACTGTAATTATAATTCCAACAACAAAGGAAAAAAGCATATAGGTGGATTTTTAAGTATTTTTTTATTAAAGGAAATTATTAAAATAGAAAAAGATAATAATACCCTTAGGCCATTGGGTATACTTTTACCCTCTTTAACTCCACCTAAATGTCATATCACCAATTTTTCCTCATTTCATTCCACTCTACCCTAAGGAAATGGTTTAACTTCACATAACTATACATTTTAACAGTATTTTGTTTAAAAAAGGAAAACAATTTAATTCAGTGTGTTAACATCCTGTGTTAACATGTTAACAAATAACCAATTTAGCGCCCCTTAACACAAGGAGGGAATGGTGTGCAGCACTAGTTAACATGTCATGTCATCTTTAACGCCCCAGATGTTAGTGTACACCCCATGGCCTTATATGAGGTACACGTAATCTAATTTAACGGAAAAAATCAACCGAGTTAACATCAAATGAAAACGTGTATGATTTTGAAACAAAAAGTAGATAACCATTCAATTTTAAACGTAAAAGGCATACTTTGTAATCAGGTTTAAACATAAATGGCAAAATTTGTAATTCAGTCCATTTATTTAAAACCGAAATCATGGATAATTATTACTTCTGCATGGAAACAATTGGAAATTACCTTCAAGTAGATCTGAACGAGGTAGGTTGAGTGGTGGCACTTCAGGCGAAGCAATTGAAACGACAGTGTGGCTCTGTTGGTGGTGATGATTGTTGCTAACCGGGACAACTGGAATTCCAGAACTAGAGCTTGCACTTTCGATGCTCATCTTTTCAGCTGCAATGTTATAGCAATTAGCAATCGATCGATGAGTAACTTTAACTGGAATCCTATTGCAAGAACATAAAGATGCAATTTTGAAAGTACCTTTGATTTATGGGAGTGATATTTGAAGACAATTGAATGGGTTCGAGTGAATATATCCAAGTGAAGTCAACTCAACGTCAATGAAATTGTTTAGTGTTTACTAAAGACATTTGAACCGTTATTGTTGAAAGCTATCATCAAATTATCAATAATATCAAAGGTTGTTGTACGTGTAAATACAATGTTTGGAAGGTGAGTGGAAGAAGATACGTAATATAAGTTTTAATGCATGTTTTCATCAAGCGGTCTTTTTTTTTTTTTTTTAATCAAAGAATATAGAAGACTTTTAAGAAGTCACCCTACGTCAACGTCAATACAAATAGACTTTTAGTGACCCTCGCAACCTTTAGGTTGATGCTAAGCAGTTAATATCGGTGATATATCGGTCCGATATATCGGTTATCGGCCCTAAAGCATAATCTCGGTGCATAATATCGGTCACAATCTCGGTAGCGATAATATCGGCCGATATCGGCGATATATCGCCGATATTTGACTTAAAATCTCGGTAATATCACCGAAATTCTCGGTTTCTGTTTTTTTGGCCCATTTTAGTAGATAGAATGCCCAAATTTTAGTCTGACTCATGTCTAAGACTAAAAAACCAACCTTTTATGCTCAAGAATGGAGATGAAAATGAGGAAAATTAAGCTTACTTGCGACAATGATTGAGAAGCACGATGAAGATGGATATGAAGCACAACAATGGAGATGGAGGCTGTTGGAATGAACATGAAGAAGATGACGGCTGGCTGTTATCTTGTTTTTTATTTATTTTAACCTAATACCCTAATATTAAGTTACCCCCTCAATGTTTAGAATGTACATATATAACCCTTCTACCTTTCAATAGTTTATATTTAGTGCCTAAACTTCTAATTTTTATATAATAAGTGTAAAATTAGTTTATGTATTTAAACATTTAACCCCCTATCTTTACTAATTCACATCTGGTCCTTATAGTTATAACTACCGATATCCCACCGATATCTCACCGCCATAACCGATATATCAAATATCGGTCCTTGACCGATTACCGATATTTTACCGCGTTAACTGCTTAGGGTTGATGTACAAAGTTGGAAATTAAAGTGATTGAGAAAATGCAAAATAATGAAAAAACTATATATTAATTTTGCTATGCAATCCAGCGAAAAAAATTTTACAAGACAAAAAAAAGTTAATACAAAGAACTAATAAGTTTAATAACATAATAGGTGCCATCATGTAACAAAAAGATTTCCTAATAAATAATTATTATTAATTTTTTTTTTTTGTATTAAAGGAAATTATTAAAATAAAAAAGACAATAATACCAGTCCACACCATATAATTTAATGAAAAAAACTAACCCTGCGTCAACGTCAATACAAATAGACTTTTAGTGACCCTCGCAACCTTTAGGTTGATGTACAAAATTGGAAATTAAAGTGATTGAGAAAATGCAAAATAATGAAAAAACTATATATTAATTTTGCTATGCAGCGAAAAATTTGTTACAAAATAAAAAAAAAAAAAAAAAAAAATACAAAGAACTAATACGTTTAATAACATAATAGGTGCCATCATGTAACAAAGAGATTTACTAATAAATAATTTATTGTTGGACTTATCGACTAATTTCCGACCCGAACACATGGGGTACATGAGCCTGACCCGAGCACATGGGAGAGGCGGCTGATCAAACACAAGGATAATGATAATTATTTATTTTATGATTATCTAAGTTTAGGGATAATTGTAAAGAGTTTAATTATTGAATTATTTTATAGTTTTAGAATCTAGTCTAATGGTAAAAGCTAAGTTTATGTGGCTATATAAACCCATCAAGCCTATGATGAGGCTCATAAGTTGTAATTGAGTTTTGAGTTATTTTCTCAGTTATGATAAATTGGAGAGCAAATTCTAGTTTAATTCTCAGTTTTCTTTCGTTCATATTATCCATCGGGACTTGAATTGGTATCAGAGCCAAGTTCAAATCTCCCACCGATTGTGTTTGTTTCCGACGTGTCAAGGGATCGATGGGCGGGAACTAACCTGTTTTCGTCGTCAAAGGATCGATAGGGTAGTAGTACGGGAGAACAATAGCACTCGGTTACGGTGCTAGAGACCAGCAGCAGCAGCAATAGGAAGAAGCTGGGTTTGGGCTCGCACGGTGACAACCGAAAAGAACAAGTGGTTCTTTCGTTCAGAGTAAATCTCGGTCCTCCTTCGTTGTTGAGCTATATGGAGAGCGCAAAATAAGAGGATTTTTGAGGGGGATACACTAAGGTTTGTGAAGTGGTGGCAACGATTAAGTCTTTGTCTTTCTTGTGGATTAGGAGTCGATCTATGTTTAGGTCCCTTCAATTGAAGGAATGGGCTAAGTACCCGTTGTGCATTTTGTAATGTTTTTCTTTTGGCGGTCCTTGATTTGAAGGCGTGTCCTTGTTAATGAAGTTTACAGTTAAAAAAAACAATATCTAATGGTATTACACACAGTTGTCAAAGCGCCTAGGCGTACTCAAGGCGCATAGGCCGAGCCCGGAGCCTAGGCGCATAAAAAACGACGGCTTTTTATAATTAAGCGCATAGTATAAAATACATTTTTAGGGATTATAGAGATGTTTTAGGCTTGTTTAGGGCTACTTTTGGATGTTTTAGGGTTGTTTAGGACTTGTTCATGACTCATTTATGATGTTTTAGAGGTTTATGCAACTTTTAGCCTGAATTTGGCCGAAATCAGCCCTGATAGTGCGCCTCAGTGCCTAGGCGCGCGCCTCACATGGCGCAGCGCACATGGTGCGCCTCGAGCCTAGGCGTGCCTAGGCGCGCTTTTGACAACTATGGTATTACATCATTCTGCAATGCACATTTACAAGCATATTAGCGGATCTGCATTTTAGAAAGTAAATCAAGTGGCAGCCATAATATCTCAACAAGCTAATCATAATCAACAGTCAATTATATAGCCGTTAGGCTTTTGTTTACCTTTTTTAGAATCTTGCTTATCTTATAAAATGTACTCATATGGTCAAACAATTGATATACAAGAACAATATTCTTCAATATCATTCTATAATATCATTCTATAATCTCTGATTAACATCATGGTTTCAGAGCAGCGTTCGTAAACTGACCTGCTCATCATTTACTGAGTAATCTGTCTCTGTTAACCCAAGCCACCATGTTCGGAGATGGCAACTCGAATTCTGATTTGGTCATACAACTCGCATACCCGTTAAAAAATTCCCAGCCACAAAAACTGAAATTATCCGATAGTCTATAAATCAACCTCAAACTCAATAATCAAAACTACGCTCTATTGACCCGAATGATTCGAGTTGCTATAGGCGAAAAATCGAAAGCCTTATTAACACACTTGACCACAAACTCTCCAGATCCAAATGATGATGGATTCGAGCAGTGGGAACATGACGATTTGGTCGTATTTTCATGGCTTATACAAAATATTGAACCGCAAATTGCTAACAACCTAACCAAGTTTCCCACAGCAAAATCGCTATGGGATACTTTGGTGGTTACTTACAGCAGTGGGAACATGACTGACGGGCACAAGAAAGAAAACGGAAAACCATTCGTCGCCACCAGCAACGCCGGTGAAACCAGCGTCAGCGGCGACCAGAAAGAACAGTACTTCAGTGAGATAGCCTTCTCCGAGAAAAAAGATGCTATGGATGGAGGTAACCGGAGTGAGGGACTAACCTCAAATGCGTTGTATAATCCTATTTTTTTCCCAAAGTAGTTTTGATCTGTTAAAAAAAAAGATGATGAGCATGGTAATATAGGACAAGGAAAGAGAAAGAAGGGTGTTTATGTGGCCAAGGGATCATCGCCCATTTTTTTTGAACAAAAAGGTTTGGTTGAAAGTCAACATATTTTTAATCATAAAAAACCTTTTGTGCATATTACTAAAAAAACTAGAATAAAACCCCAAAAAAATTTAGAGTTTTTTATAAAATTAAAAAACTTTCATTTTTCAAAAGAAAAAATAAAAACAGAGTTTTTTTTTAAAAATAAAAATTTAAGTGCTCGACAGGCTAATATAGCTTAAAATTGCATTAAAACAGACGAATCATGGATCTTTGACTGTGTGTCACTGACACCATGATCTATGATAAATCTGACATTATTTCTAAAACTAAATCTAGAATCAACAACATCAAAACTGCTAATGGGGAATGTTCCTGTTAAAGGAGGAGGAACTATTGAAATATCTCCAACTTTAAAACTAAAAAATTGCATCTATGTTCCATCCCTGTCACATAAACTGTTATCCATTAGCCACATTACAAAAGAGTTAAATTGCACCGTCTTGATGCATCCAACCTTTTGTATTCTTCAAGATATCAGGACGGGAATGATTATTGGGCGTGGCACTGAACGATCAGGATTATATTATGTGGATGAAGTGAGTCAACGGGGAAATGTGATGCTTGCCCATGGGACAACACATAGAGAAGCCTGGCTTTGGCATAGGAGATTAGGATACTCATCTTGTAGCTATCTACATATTTTATTTCCAAAACTTTTTCCTTCCAATAAAACTCTAAATTGTGAGACGTGTGTCTTAGCTAAGAGTCACAGACATACGTATTATTTAAATAATACTAGGGTTGACACTTCTTTTTCTTTAATACATTATGATGTGTGGGGTCCCGCAGAGGTTAATGGGGGACAAAACTTTTGTTTCATTGTTTTATTTATTGATGATTGCACTCGTATGACATGGATCTATTTTTTGAAACATAAATCTGAGGTCTTTGAAAAATTTACTATTTTTTATACTATGATACAAACTCAATTTAAAACTAATATTCAAATTCTTAAATCTGACAATGGAGGAGAATATGTAAATGAATCTATGAAACAATTATGTCAAAACAAAGGAATAATTCATCAAAAAACGTGCCCCTGCACTCCTGAACAAAATGGCACCGTCGAACGAAAAACCGTATTCTTTTGGAAATCACACGTGCCTTCTTAATTGAATCTCAAGTTCCCACATCTTTCTGGCCGGAAGCAGCTGCGACTGCCATATATTTAATTAATCGTCTTCCTACCAAATCCCTCAACCTTAAAACACCCATTCAAGCCCTTTCTGACTTTACCAACATTCCTCCTCCTCTCACTTTACAACCACGAGTCTTTGGATGCATTGTCTATGCTCATATCCCTAAACATGATCGAGGTAAACTAGGCCCATGAGCAGAAAAATGCATCTTTGTAGGCTATGGAATCGATCAAAAGGGATATCGGTGTTACAGTCCAAAACGTCGACATATGTACACTACTCTTGACTGTGATTTCCTTGAAACCGAATTTTTCTATACCTGCCAATACAGTTGTCAGGGGAGAAAAAGCATATTGACCCACTAGATTGGCTAACATGGGCTCCCCCGTCAATGAGCAGAGATCATCACAGTACCCAACGAGACTCACCTGCTTCCCCACATCCAGTTGGTGCTTCTTACCAAGAGTCTTCTTGTCTTACACCTACACCTCAAAATGGTGAACCTCAAAATGGTACACCTCAAAATGGTGAACCTCAAAACTTTCAAAACGAGGAACCTCAAAGTCCCCCTCGTATGACTAATAATGCATTTCCAAATGATACATCTAACAGTGAAATAGCAAGTGAACAGGTTATGCAGGAAGATTGAGAGGAATCAATACAGGAAGAATAAAATGAAACAACCGAGAAATACGTGCTACCTCCAAGAGCCAATAGAAGAGTACCTCCAAAACAATATTCTCCAAAAAAGGAGACAAGATCAACTAGATATCCCATGGCAAATGTGGCCAATGGAAAATTGTCTAAAGAAGCTAAAGCCTTCACTGCTGCCCTCCTTAATGAACAACTTTCAAACTCTGTAGAACAAGCCTTGAAGTCCAAGGAATGAAAAGATGCTATGGAAAAAGAAATGTATGTGCTTATGAAAAATGAGACTTGGGAAAAATGTACCATTCCCTCACGAAAGAGACCCATTGGATGTCGATGGGTCTTCACTATTAAACACAAACCAGATGGAACAATAGAAAGATATAAAGCTCGACTGGTAGCCAAGGGATAAACACAAACATATGGGATCGACTATTCTAAGACATTCTCTCCAGTAGCCAAGATCGATACAATCCGAGTTCTTTTATCTATTGCTGTAAATGAAGGATGGCCTCTTCATCAGTTTGATGTTAAGAATGCCTTCCTTCATGGAGAATTGAAAGAAGAAGTATATATGGAGGCTCCTCCTGGATTCACAGACAACTTTAAAAACCGAGAAGTATGTCGATTGAAAAGGACTCTTTACGGTCTTAAACAATCGCCTCGATCCTGGTTTGGTAGATTTACATTGGCTATGAAGGGATACGGGTTCAAACAAAGCAACTCTAATCATACCTTATTCCTCAAACGAAAAGGTAAACTCGTAACTTGTTTAATTTTATATGTTGATGATATAATTATCACAGGAAACGATAAAGAAGAAATGGAGAAGCTAAAAGCAAATCTATTCAAAGAGTTCGAGATGAAAGATTTAGGAAGACTAAAGTACTTCCTTGGAATTGAAGTCCTGAGATCAAAACAAGGGATTTTCACATGTCAAAAGAAGTACATCCTTGATCTTCTTGCCGAAACAGGAATGATTGACTGCAAACCAGTTGATACACCAATGATGACCAACCAAAAACTCTACATGGAAGATGTAACATCATGTATTTTCCTCAATTCATTTCTTTTGCCTGTCCTTATTTTATTTCATGTCCCACTCTCATTTATTATATACAATGATACCTGCGTCCAAATTTTTATGTTTCAAAATACTTTTATAATGACATTAATTTTAAACATTTTAAAGTTTCACAATTTCTATTAAGTACAATTTTTTTTTTCCAATAAACTATATACTTGTAACCACTTGTTTTAATATATATATATATATATATATATATATTATATATATATATATATATATATTGGCCACTAACTTTTAAGTTAACTTTATTTCTTCCACTTTGACCACCAAACTTTTAGCTTTTAGCCGCGAGTATTTTTTTTGAAGCCCACATGAGAATAACAGTCACTTAATATTATCTTTTATGTCCACGAAACCTTCCACGCAACAGGAGCTCCCACAACGACATTCGATCTTTAACGTCCACCAAACCCTCAACGCAACATGAGCTCCCACCGCGAAGTGCGGGGGAACAGAATCCTAGTAATAATCTATACTACTATATAATACATTCTAGATAGGCAAAATAGTAAAATCATCTCTATTTTAAGATGGGAGTCCAAAAGTCTCTTTACAAATCTCTAACTTTTACCCCATTTCTTCCTTTTATGCCCCTATGTACAACTTTTAATGATAGTAGTACATATCTCTAATACACACCCTTGTGAATGAAACACCTAATTCAATGCTTGTATAAGTTACTTACCAATGGTTTTTAACCCAATTCAATGCTCCCCTATAAAAACCTCATCTTCTACATAATAACAAGTATATTCTAGAGCTAAGATATTAAGAGTCCTCTTCAATTTAGAGTGACGCTTCCTTTTCTTTTTTTGGGAAAAACCCTATTTGCTTTATTACATTTTTACCAGCCCATTTTCTCATCTTTCTATTTTTTTCACTTTTGATTTGTTTCTTACTGATATTTATGTTTTTTTAGATTCTTTAGGTTGTACAAATAGCTTCTTAGTTTGTTTGTGCATAAAGCTTATTAGGTTTTACATATATTTGCTATGTTAAATCAAAGTTCTTTCTTTTCATTAGTATCTCAAATGTTGTTACTAACTACATTAATGCAGGCATCATGTCGTAGGAACTTCTCCTTGGATGTTGTTCTAACGGATGCATTGGGGACGCGACAAACAAAGAAATAGAGGTTTTTAAGGCAAACCGACACTTCCATCATATTCTTGTATTGTAATTTGTAACCATATAAAGTATAAGTAGATATAAAAAAGATTTAAAACTTGTAGAATAAATTAAATTACACTATAAACTTGGAATTAGGTTGAAAGTTGGGCATTTATTTAGAGTATCTCATTTAGTGGAGCAAGGTTACTTACTGATGCCACAAATATATATTTTTTCTTGATTGTGTTATTAGTTTAAATCATTAGATTTATTTAGTAATTATTTTTCCCTTTCGTTTGCAAAGGTCCAAGGTAATTTCAAGGGAGCTTTACTATTGCTATGTTTCTTCTTTTAACATTGATGATGTTAAACTTAAATGGTTATACGATCCATCATACCCTCTTTACAATCTTGCTACATATCCCTTCATAGATTGGACATCAACTATTTTAAATACCAGTGGCATGATAGATTGTATCTCAAGTATATGTGGTAGTCTTTCAACTTTAACCAATGAATGCTTGTACTTTTGTTTTGCTATTTTTGGACGCATGAAAACACAATTGTTTTAATCATATTAATTACACTATTAACAGCTAATGTATATAATTTTCAAACTCATATCAATTGTCTTACCGTATTTTTATTTGTTAAATTATTTTTAGAGTTCATTCAAAATAAAGAATGATCTCTTAAAACCATTTACTACCAACCTTCCTAATTTACAAACGCGTTTTGAACGATTATGGTAACCGGGATAAACGTAATCGTGGTGCACAAATTTCGGCCTTTTAGACCCAATACAACCCATTCGAGTCCCAGCTAAATGTATATAATATCCATCACTAAATTGGTCTTCAAACTTATCTACTACCTTAATTTCCATCAAATGTTTTCACCTCTACACCATACCCTAGTCTCACCGGAACCAAGAATACCAACCAATCCGTCCAATCTACCGATGTCGAACATCCAAACATCCCTACAAGCATGAAAGTAAGAAAGAGCCACTGTCAAGCTTTGGCAGTGGTGGCCCAGCTTCAATAGGTGATCACGTAATGACCTCCATAACCGTCGTTCATCACCGAGCAACCAACACGTCCGATTTCATCCATATCTGTGAATCTTCCTCTTTCTCTCCCTCTCGATTACTCTCCACAGAACGCGCACGATATTGGCTTTTGGATGAGTTTTCCGTTTAGGTTGGGTGATTTAGAAAATAAGGAAAAGGGATGAGGATATATCATATATGGGGAGGTTTATGTTTGGTTTGTTAAAATCTTAAAGTAGTAAACAAA
Source organism: Ambrosia x helenae (assembly GCA_030844895.1). Taxonomy (NCBI): domain Eukaryota; kingdom Viridiplantae; phylum Streptophyta; class Magnoliopsida; order Asterales; family Asteraceae; genus Ambrosia; species Ambrosia x helenae. The sequence goes on from CM061233.1 coordinate 44,035,775, forward strand.
CTATTATCCATTCATTTTATAACAAAAAAAAATATTAATATTCTCATTCAAAGGTTCAACCCTTTTTTGGTGTGTGATATATGCTTTAACACTAGTAACTTAATTATAAACGAAGACGTGTTGTTCAAATAAATTACAACTGAACTTGGGATTTAAGATGACAACTTTAAATAGATAATTTGTCATTTAAATTAAATAGAAGTGTATGCTCATTTTCGTTTTTGTAAATCTTTAAAAATCGCTTTTATATAACTTTGGTTCGTATTGAATTATTTATAAATATTTATCAAACGATTTCTACGTAGTACAGTTTGTATCGTTTTCAAAGTATTTGAGACATTCACGAACTCTTTATACTTTATTTCCATGTTGAATAATGATAAAAATATTATAAACATGGATATAGGTTCAATTTCCTATTTCTAATTAAGTATGACACACTGCATCTCAAATTAAAATTTTCATTTGTATTAACAAATAACCAGATAGATAAATCAAAAGTTATACATTTTGCGTGAACACCAGCTATACCTATAGACCCTTAATTATTATTCTTACTTTACTTAGGTTCAAGCATAATTCATAGATTCTATGTGACATCCGTCACTTTTATCACTATTATTATATATATATATATATATACATTTTTTTATTTATTTCGCACCTCCTATCTTGTAGGCCACATTTTATCCTCATAATAATAATAATAATAATAATAATAATAATAATAATAATAATAAATAATAATAAAGTTAGTCATTATATTTTACCACCTCTAAACCATTATCCTAACCCATTAACCTACAAACCCAAACCATATAAACCCATCCCTTGAAACCCATTTCAGGGCCCAAGCCCAAGCATAACAGCCCAAGTCCGGCTCATCACCCAGGCCCAACTTCCCCCTCCTTACAGCTCAAAAAAAAATGGTTTGTCTCTGCTGAAACTCGAACCCCTGACCAAGCCGGCTCAGCAGATTCCACACGCGTCCACAACCATCCGGGCTACACTTGATTTCTGAAATAAACCCAACCATTAATGTAGATAAGCCCATCTAAGCTCTAACCTTCTTCTTCCCTTCTTTCCTTTTTGCAGTTGTGCGACAGCTTTGACCCAAGATTGGCGTGAAACTTGCAGCTATCATCATCAATTATTACCATATATCGAACGACTAATCTATACCAGTCAAACCCATGCCCAATTACCGCGTAATTCTTTCATAATTAGGCTCCATTAACGCGGTTGACTAGACCTTGGTCAAGAGAATTGAAACCTTATAAATACTTGATATTAGCTCGATTAAATTTGCAGACACGTTCAGAATCTAGCGACCAGAATAACCCCTCTAAAACCTCTAACTTTCATGCTCTAAATCATTCGTATCAAAGCCTATTCAGCCGCATACTTGAGCTCGACTTGCAGAAGCATTCGGTAAACTATAACATCAAATTTTATACTCTTTAGGTTCGGGTTTTAATCAGGAATAAAAGCCCTAACATGTCGCGTTTGATCTGTGATAGTTTCTTGTTCAATTGTGCGATTAAGGGGTCAAGGTTTATAAGATAGATATTGGGGATAATCTGATTCAATACAACCAATGTTTAAGTGTTTTCAAAACCCATTTAATTCACAAAAGAGCCTCCAGACCAACTGGTTCTGGGCGCATATTGTTAACAGGCAAGTCCCGGGTTCGATTCCCATAACCAACAAACATTTTTTTTTACATTTTTATATATATACTTAATATGTTAAATCTTTTAAAATAGTTTTTAAATACTAAAAGTGGTTTTTTAAATTCTACAAAAATTACTGTATGATCTTCCAATGGTAAAGTTCATTTTACAATTTTTAGTTTTTCAAAAATAATTTATTTAATATATATTATTAATAATACAAGTTTATTCATTTATAATTATAAAATTCAATAAAAATATCTAAACGATTTTATTAAATCTCACAAAAATTATCCTAAACTTGTATATTCTTAAACATTTCAAAAAATATTTTTATTTCAGAAAAACCGGTCATTTTATATTTTTAATTAATTTTTGTTAGTTTTAATTATAAATAAATCATAATAAATTCATTTTTCAATATTTTTGCACCAAAATTTTATATAAATTATTTCTAATTATTTAGAACTGAAATACAATTTTTAATGCAGGAATTCTTTAATTTTAATATTTTTAGATATTAAAGTCATATTTTGACAAATTGAAATAAATAGATTAAATATTCTATTTTCAAGAAAATAATTTTATAAAAATTATTTTCACACTTAAAACTTTATATTGTGACCATCTTTAATTTAAAATTCACAAAAAGACTTTTGTTTATTTATTTATCAAATTTCTCTTATTTATTAAAACGTTTAATTTATTAATCAAACGAATACTTATCCCCAATTCGAAACCCTAGAAAATACTTATAGACTAAATAGACTTAGACTTATTTGTTACATTATACATAGGGTGATACTTGGCAACGTTGGATTACACTTATTCAATTACACAAGACTTACCACCTTGCTAAGGTGAGTATTACTTATCCCATTTTTCGTTTTTATATTTTTGGGGTGATTCATGCATAAGTATACAAAACTTTCACATTCAATTACACATACATTTTTATTCATTTACAATTCATATACGTGTCTTGTTTATCTTTGTGCTTATGTTTTAACATGAACGTAGCTTACATACAAAATCATACATCTAGACATAACTTATGTTATGGTGCTCTTTACATACAGACGTAACTTATGTTACGGTGCTCATTTAGACATAACTTATGTTATAGTGCTCTTTTAGACTCACACGTGTTGAGGTGCTCATTATCAATTTCATGGTACAAACTTTACATTTGATCTTTGTCTTGTTTGGTTACTTGCGTGTTTACATAATGCCTTGGTGATGCTAGACACATGAATTGTAATATCTTTTCAAACTTATACTATATGTACAAAGCTAAGTAGTACTCACCAACATCATATGTTGACAAAATTATTTTCGTGCATGTTTCAGGATAAGCTGCTTGACGCTTCACATAGGACTTTGGACTTAGACTAAATCAATCAATTATCTTTATTTTTGTTGTCTTGTATTTAATTTCACATGTTGTAAAACAATATTCAATAATCATATATTTACATTTTAGTACCATGAGCTTTTGAACAATCGTCACTACGTGGCACCTCGATGATTCCGCCATCGGTTGGTGTAACAACCGGCAAAATTAAGGTAATTCCGTACTAATTAATTAAACGCGATTAACGTAATTAACCGTAATTATGTGCTGAATATTTAATTAAGGCCTTAGAAAGATAGGAATTCCCAAATAATGCATAGGAATGCATGAGTTTAATAGCAAAGCATGATAGGATCGTGCGCAGACAAAACTATCCGTATGGACACTGGCGATTACCCGGTAAAACTGAAATAAGCGAAACGAACACCGGACACCCGGAATATAAAATAAATAATATTTTCACAAAATATTATGAGTTTTGGAAACCCAAAGCCATACGTAAAAGCTTAAAGCACGAATCTCCCGGTAACGAATAAAGTGCGCGTGCCGCACCCGATACGCGCGTAACACGTAAATTCACCCGACAAAAACCGAAATAAATTATCAGTAATTTAACTGGACGTAATTTTATAAATATTAACGGTATTTTAATACCGAGAGAAAACGCGACGAAAATTTAAGAAATACCCGGGCGGTACCCGGAAGGAACTAGCTTAAACATAATATGGGAGTTAATTAGCAAAGTGGACCCCACCAAGTACCCCATAGGGGCCGGCCATGGGCCCACTTGGGTGGAAGATTTTGTGAGATAGCTTCTTAATCCTTCCATATTATTATTAATCATTAGCTTGCATGCAATAAGATTGGACAAGGGAATTAACCCAATCATTTCTCCTCTCTCTCTAAAATTTTCGGCCCCTAACACCCTCTTATAATATCTTAGAGATTTTATTTTGATCTTCATAATCCTTCCATAATCTTCCCAAATCCAAGAAAAGATAATAAGTAATCTTTGCAAGATTTGGAAGAACATTATAAGCCACTTGAGATGCATTAGAAGAAAATCACAAAATCTCTTTCTTTTTCTCCTCTTGGCCGTAGCTTTTCACCACCCCACCACCACCTCTCTTTCAATTTTTATACTTCCAAATCACCTCTAGATCATCATCCTTCAAAACCCCTTCTTGTGTGTTAAGAGCTTGGAGCATAACCCACTTGGAAGAACACACTAAACCACACCCAAAATCCAAGATTTTGTCTTCCCTAGCCTTGAGCTAGTTGTAAGTCTTGCATTGTTTTATTAATTTAAATATTTTGTTTTTGTGCTATGATGCAAGTTGTACATTATGGGTAATAAAAATGAGTTCTAAAGAAGTAATGGGTTTTTATTAAAAATGAAGATGAGAGAATAATATTATGATGGAAACTTAGTTATTTTTAATAAAAGTAATATTTTGATGAAAGTATCATAATAAGAACATGTTTGGATGATGGAAGATGAGAAAAGCAATATTTTGAAAAATGACTTGGATATGATGAAAAGTGGTTTTAATCATCTTAGGATGATATAATAAAGTCATAAAAATATTAAAATGGATTAGAAAGCCATAGATGGAAAAACTAGTTCTTCAAAGTCCACTCACTTAGATGAGTAAAAATTTGATGTTTTGGATAAAGATATGAAACAAACATGTTATTGATATCTAGTATGGATTAGAAGAACATTAAAAGTAAAAAGGAGTAAAAACAACTAAATATGGTAAAAATGATTCTTCAAAGTCCACTAAAGTGGAAGAAAAATAATAACCATGAAAGATTTAGGGAAAAATGCTACAAGTGTAAATTAAAGGATTTAAAACGACAACCTTGGAAACCAATGGACTAAAATGAATATTTTAGAAGTTATTGGACCAAGAACACAATGATGGAAATATTAGTGTCAAAAAGTGTAAGTAACGATTTACAAGGTTGAGTTGGTAAATAATAATAGCCTACTTGGGCATTTTAAGTAAAAAGTATATTTTTATAAAATGGACGTTTTATAAAAATAAATGGAGTAACGCGAGTATTTTATAAAGTAAGATTTTATAAAATAAATACTTGGAAAGACTTGTACAAAAATAAGGTACTTTTATATAAATGGGAATATAAAAGTATCGGGAACGTTTTTGGTAACAAGTTGGACGAGTCGGACTAAAACGCTAACTAACGAACTTAGTTGCACGAACCAACGTATACGGACTTATTACGTCGAGATAAAAAAATATACATATATATTTTACGGAAATAAAATATATATAACAAGGGTGAAACGTGCGTAACACTTTCCTAAGTGTAGTAACAATATTCGTGGGAAAAGAGGAACATAACAAACTAAAAACGCTAAACGACACATGAGCTTAACAAGTAGTATCCACGCGATGGTATATGTACATATACTCGTTTCCGACGGAATTCTAGTACATCTATTTAAATGGGAAAATAGATGTGCGAGAAGGAAAACCGAGACGAGTAGATGAGGTATATCTACGAACGCGTGAATACCGACAAGATTCTAGTACATTTATTTAAATGGGAAAATAAATGTACGGTGTGGTAAGTCTAGTCGGGCGTTAAGATTATGTCTCCAAACGACAAAGACTTAGCATATTTATTTAAATGGGAAAATAAATATGTGGCAAAGTAAGTCGGGTCGGTTAATAAGAAAACACTTTATATTGAGCGAAAAGATCCTAAGTATAATTATTTGAATGGGAAAATAATTATATGTTGGGTGGAGTCGTGTCAAGTATAATGTTGTACAAATCATAAAGAATATTTATAAGAATAATATATGACTTGTAAGGAAAGGGTAATCCATCGCCATTAAACCTAGGATACGAAACTATTAAACGGGAATTGGATAAAGACGTGGTCGGGAAGTTGGGTGTACAACTTGCCAAGGCACATACACCATAGGTGTAAGTGACTTATACGCCTAGAACCTTTGTAGGTACGGGATCACAAACTTTACTATTTTCTTTGAGCCGAGCACAGTTACAGGTGAGTCTCACGGCCCCATTTCTAAACTATTTAACGTTTTTACGGGGGAAAGATATGTTGGGATTGTATGACGGGTTGGATACTTGAGTAAAGATCGCCACTCGGGGTTGAGACCTCCCCACTATAATCATTTATTCAGGAATGAGAAACCAGAGGGATATTTGGATAGTACTATTGGTGCCTGACAAGGCCCACCCCTAATCGATAGCGTCGATTATGCATCGGCGTATGCCTGGGGTGCACTTATTCTGAAATAAAGTCGTAGGAATACCGAGTAACGACTTTGGGCGGGGGCATTATTGATTGTCTTGGTTTGGTTATAGGCTCAAGTAAATTGTAGGACTTTGCAACTCCTATAAATGTCATAACAAGGATATTCCCACTTTATAAAGATTTATTAAATTAAAACCTGTGAACTCACCAATATTTATATATTGACGATTTTCAAACATATCTTTCAGGTAATTGATTGATGGAAGTTAGCATGGCAAGCAGGGTCGGGGATGTCTCCAAATTGGGCGTTGGGAATGTCGTGACGGGGTCTTATCTCTTTATTCCATGGATTTAGGGATAAAGGGAGAAGCCTCTTTATCATTTTCGAAAACAATTTATGATTATGTATTAACAATTTGACATGATTATTAGCATTGAATAAATGCCCGTTTTCTAATTAATATTGTGCTTTGCATTAATCTTGGCTTAATACTTTTGAACCGTCGCGCCACGTGTTTCCGCCTTAGACGTGGTGTGACAGAAAGTGGTATCAGAGCCAAGGTTATAGCGAATTAGCATTTTTAAACAAATCTAAACTATAACCGGATTTGGTTCAAAATCTTTCAAAGTAAATGCGAAACGCAATAAAATAAATTTTTCCAACGACCATTTGGGTATATGGAGATTCCGACCAAGCTAGCCATGGTAAGTATACGTATTATTTTGTTAGAAGGTTAGGAAGAGAACCGTAGATATGTGCCTTAACTACCTAACGAATAATACTTAAATATTAGTACGGTTTCTTTTGCCAGGATGTCGAACGCAGGGAGCGTAGCACCGAGCTACGACAGTAGCCTCCAGATCATCCCAGCACCACCAGCGGAGCCGATCGAGGTGGTGATACTCGATCCCGAGGATGATGAGATGGACGTTGATGTCGCCATGGAGGGCGCCGACGGAGATAGCTCCGACGAGACGGACCCTAGCGAGGACCCAGCGTGGGCCCCCGCTGGAGACGATATGGCCGCCGTGGCCGACCTACCGATGGCCGAGGCCGACTTGCCTCTAGTGCCATTCCAGGCAGCACCACTGCCAGCACTACCTATCCGCGCCGTCAGGGACTTCCCTGTAGGTTGCGCAGGTCCTTCGAGACCTATCCCTACACGGTCGGAGACTGTCGAGTCTCCATACGATCGACACGCACCAGTCGACCGTGAGCCTTTACCTACCCCACCTATCCCCGTTCCCTCTGGCATGAGGCTTGTGCCTGTCTGCCGGGGACACAACGGGTGGATCTCCGATGACTCTGACGATGAGTCAACTGCGTCGGTGGAGCACATTGCTGTGCCTATCCCACCAGCAGGCCAGGAGGAGCACGTTGCTCCGATGACAGGGCATGCTACCGCTACCCCAGCCACCTTACCTACCATGCCCGAGCCCATACCACAGGATGGGCCAGCTTCTACTGGGCACATCCTTGAGGGCAGCTCAGCCCGCAGTTCTGAGTTGCACCGAGCAGGACTGGCAGCTCATGCCACTGCTAGCCCTCCTACCCCTACCACTGTGATGTCTACTTTAGAGTGGGTCACTGTCACCCAGCCACTCATGGTCCCACTCGCCGAACTTATAGTCCCCTCACCCTTATCCATGACACTACCCATCACCACTTTTCCCACACTACCACCCCTACCCGAGATGCTCCATACCCCACCACCTGCACCATTCAGTATGGATGCAGGAGCCCCATTTGTGACACCCCCATTTGCACCGTATACTCTAGGTGCAGGAGACCCATACCAGGTACCACCCTACTGTTTCACTGGATTACCGGGCTTTGCCCCACCCTTCACCCCACTACCCATACCCGATATCGTCGGCCCGTCCCAGCCGACATACACTGACATCCCCGGGCCGTCGCAGCCCCACGGGATGGCCCCACTGTCAGGACCCGCATGGTCCACGGTGATCTCGCTGGAGAGAGATTTCCAGACCCTCACCGACACGGTGCAGCGCACCGTGAGTCAGATGGAGCAGCAGGCCCAGCTCATGTGGGCCAGGATCATTGATGCCAGGGATGCACTGGCACATTACGCTGAGGAGCTACTGAGCATGGATGCTCATTGTGGCCTTACGGGCGATGCACACTTTGCGCATCGCCAATTCTTGTACGATCGCATTATGGCGATCAGTATGACCATCAGCATGTGCGCACCTCAGTACCAGTACCAGCACCCGCCGCCGCCACCGCCACAGTAGCATCAGGGACGTTTTGGGAGATCACTCGCGGACATAGCAGTAGTAGTAGTAGTATGATAGCACAGCATGGGTTATAGCACCCATCTGCATTTTTTTGCCTAGCCGAGCGGGATTGTGCCGGCATATGACATTATATTTCTAGTGTATTTCAAAGAGCAATGTAAGAGGAAGGTATCCTCGGTTTTTGTTATTATGAAAAAATCATTGTACTTGGTATTGAAATTAATGAAAGTTTTGTTATGGTAAAATATGTGTTGTGATTATCTACGATTATTATTACTTATTCTGTTTATGTTGTGATTGCGTGTTGTTGTTATGGTGATTATTGTGTTCATATGTTGTGTGGTTGTTTATACTATATATGTGATGATATTGTATGAATGATTGTTGGAAATTAACCTTTGATATTGGTTATTGAAGAAACATGGCACCAGCCACAAGAAGCAACAGTGGGAATGAAAGACTACCCACGACACCTGAAGAGCTTGAAACCCTAGTTTCGGGACGTATCGCTCAGGCTCTCGCAGAACACAATGCCACGCGCACCGAAAGGTCGCGAGACCGAACCGGGAGCGACAGACGCGAAACCTCCCCTACTGGTAAGAAGACGTCGGGTATATGCGACAGGAGTCTTCGTGAAACTCCTACCTTATATTTAACATTGCTTTATTATTGCAGAAACGGCCTCACGAGAACGTGGCTGCACGTTTAAAGCTTTCCTGGACTGTAAACCACTGAATTTCAGCGGCACTGAAGGTTCTGTCGGACTAGTCAAATGGTTCGAGAAGACCGAAGCTGTGATTCGTATTAGCAGCTGTACCCCACGACAGGCTGTCATGTATGCCACCAACCTGTTTCTGGATCAAGTTCTGACCTGGTGGAACAACCAAGTGCAGACACTGGGAGATGATGCTGCTTACTCCTTGTCATGGTTGGAGCTGAAAGAACTAATGATCGCCGAGTACTGTCCGGCAAGTGAAGTGCAGAAGCTAGAGACTGAGTTCTGGAACCTCACCATGGTTGGACCGGACGTAGCTGGATACACGTCCAGATTCCATGACCTCTCCCGGTTAGTGCCTCGCCTGGTCACCCCAGAAAGCAAAAAGGTGGAAAGGTACCTCTTCGGACTGGCACCACAGATACGCGGTATGGTTACTGCTTCCAAGCCTACAACCATGCGTGAAGCTATCGATCTCGCTTTGAGCCTCACTGAAGACGCCATCCGAATGGGCACGCTAATCCGGAAAGTGTCAGGGTTGAAACTTACTGAGTCCAGCAGTGTTGAGGGTAAGAATCTGGGTACAAGTTCAGCCGTTGGGTCAAGTGAACAGGGAAATAGGCCAAGGTTTGGGAAGCGTAAACGCGACGAGAGGAAGAAGGATGGATCATCAGGTTCAGGGAAGAAGGGAAAAGGGTATGTAGCCACTGGACGTGGAAATAATGGGAAGCAAGGTTACCAGGGCAAGAACGAAGTAATCTGCGGTAAGTGCCGTCGTTCGGGGCACAAGACTGAAGACTGCAGATCAGGAGCGCCAAAGAACAGTGGAGCGAGGCCCTGTTTCTCATGTGGATCGCTCGATCATTGGAAGAGGGACTGCCCCAAACTTAACAACCAAGCCCGTGGGCGAGCGTTCGTGATTGGTGCCGGTGACGCACGACAAGACCCTAATGTGGTCACTGGTACGTTCCCTCTAAATGGTCATTATGCTTCAGTATTGTTTGATACTGGCGCTGATTTTAGCTTCGTATCTGTCGAATTTAAAAGATTACTTGGTTTAAAGACTAGTAAGCTAGACACACCATACTCTATCGAACTAGCTAACGGTAAGACTATAGAAACTCGAGAAGTAGCAAAGGGTTGTAAGTTGGATCTCTGTGGTCACGAGTTTGACATTGATCTATTACCAGTCGTACTGGGTAGCTTTGACATAGTCGTTGGCATGGATTGGCTATCTGCACACCGCGCCATCGTTGTGTGCAATGACAAAGTAATTCAAGTTCCCCTCGCGAGCGGTGAAACCTTATCGATCCAAGGGGAAAGGCGTGGAACGCCATTGAGAATTATTACCAGCATGAAAGCCAGGAAGTGCCTAAGGAAAGGTCTCGTCGCATTCTTGGCGCATGTGGTAGACAAGAAGGCTGACGAGCGAAAGCTAGAAGACATTCCGATAGCCAGAGACTTTCCAGATGTGTTTCCAGAAGATTTGCCGGGATTGCCACCACCCCGACAAGTCGAGTTTCGTATCGACCTTGTTCCAGGAGCAGCACCGTAGCGCGATCGCCATATCGCCTAGCTCCTTCTGAGATGCAGGAATTGTCTGAACAACTGCAAGAGTTGTTGGACAAAGGTTTCATAAGACCAAGCTTCTCACCTTGGGGAGCTCCCGTCTTATTCGTGAAGAAGAAGGATGGCACTTTTCGAATGTGCATTGACTATCGGGAACTGAACAAGCTGACTATTAAAAATCGCTATCCTCTTCCCAGGATCGACGATTTGTTTGATCAACTTCAAGGATCCAGTTTCTACTCCAAGATCGACCTAAGGTCCGGCTATCATCAGTTACGTATTCAAGAAGAAGATGTGCCAAAAACAGCATTCAGGACTCGTTATGGACACTATGAGTTTCTGGTTATGCCTTTCGGTTTAACTAACGCACCAGCTGTTTTCATGGACTTGATGAACCGAGTGTGCAAACCATACTTGGACAAATTTGTTATTGTCTTCATCGATGACATCTTGATCTACTCACGCACTAAGGAGGAACACGAGGAACATCTCCGATTAATCCTCGAGGTACTTCGCAAAGAGAAACTCTATGCTAAGTTTTCAAAATGTGATTTTTGGATTCGAGAGGTTCACTTTTTAGGCCACGTGGTGAATGAAAGGGGTATACATGTCGATCCCGCCAAGATCGAAGCAATCAAGAATTGGGACGCCCCTAGAACGCCTACTGAAGTACGACAATTTCTTGGCCTTGCGGGTTACTACAGAAGGTTCATCGAGAACTTTTCTAAAATAGCACAGTCCTTAACCATGCTAACCCAAAAGGATAAGAAGTTTGAATGGACGGAAAAGCAGGAAGCAGCCTTTCAGTTGCTGAAGGATAAGTTATGTGGTGCACCAATACTAGCACTCCCCGATGGTACAGAAGACTTCGTAGTTTACTGTGACGCCTCTCATCAGGGATTGGGTTGTGTATTGATGCAGCGAGAGAAGGTCATAGCCTATGCTTCCAGACAGCTAAAACTTCACGAGAAGAATTACACCACACATGATCTGGAACTAGGAGCCGTGGTATTCGCACTCAAGATATGGAGACACTATCTGTACGGAACCAAGTGTACGATCTTCACCGATCATAAAAGCTTGCAGCACATCTTTGACCAGAAGGAATTGAACATGCGACAACGGAGATGGGTCGAATTATTGAACGATTACGATTGTGAGATAAAGTACCATCCCGGGAAGGCAAACGTTGTAGCCGATGCCTTGAGTCGCAAGGAACGGGTTAAGCCACTGCGTGTCCGAGCTTTGGGTCTAACCATCCACACGAACCTGACTGACCGGATTCGTGAAGCTCAAACTAACGCTCTTAAACCCGAGAATGTCAAAGGAGAAAGATTGCGGAAGATGGTTGAGTCACTGGAGTCAAAAGCGGATCAAGCTCTGTATTTCATGAACAGAATTTGGGTACCAGTATACGGTGGATTGCGTGAACTGGTATTGGCCGAAGCCCACAGTTCGCGATATTCAGTTCACCCTGGAGCAGACAAGATGTTCCATGATTTGAAGGAATTTTACTGGTGGCCAAATTTCAAGAGAGACATAGCGGCTTATGTTGCGCGATGCTTAACTTGCGCGAAGGTCAAGGCCGAGCATCAGAGACCATCCGGATTGCTCCAGCAACCGGAAATACCAGAATGGAAATGGGAAAGGATCACTATGGACTTCATTACCAAGTTGCCCAAGACAACAAGCGGCCATGACATGATCTGGGTAATCGTTGATCGATTGACAAAATCTGCACACTTCCTCCCCATTCGCGAAACGGATAAGTTGGAGAAACTAACCCGTTTGTACATTAAGGAAGTTGTGTCAAAGCACGGTGTACCTATTTCTATCATCTCCGATCGAGATAGTCGTTTCACCTCAAGATTTTGGGAAAGTCTGAATAAAGCCCTAGGTACTCGCCTTGACATGAGTACCGCATATCATCCACAAACCGATGGTCAGAGTGAACGAACCATCCAGACCCTGGAGGATATGCTACGGGCATGCGCAATCGATTTCAGCGGAAATTGGGATACACACTTGCCACTGGTAGAGTTTTCGTATAACAACAGCTACCACACGAGCATTCAAGCTGCACCTTTTGAAGCTCTATATGGACGCAAGTGTAGATCGCCTCTATGTTGGGCCGAAGTTGGCGAAAAGCAACTTACCGGGCCCGAAATTGTTCAAGAAACGACGGATAAGGTCTTTCTGATTAGAGAACGTCTCAAAGCGGCACGTGACCGACAGAAAAGCTACGCAGACATGAGGAGGAAGCCTTTGGAATTTCAAGTCGGAGACAGGGTCCTACTAAAGGTGTCACCGTGGAAAGGTGTCGCGCGTTTCGGGAAGCGCGGAAAACTAAACCCACGATATGTTGGACCATTTGAAATCCTGTCCAGAGTAGGCCCCGTAGCATACAAGCTCAAGTTACCACAAGAACTTAACAATGTACACGACACGTTCCACGTGTCGAACTTGAAAAAGTGCTTATCCGACGAAACCCTCATCATCCCCGCAGACGAAATCCACATTGACGACAAGTTACACTTCGTCGAAGAGCCAGTCGAAGTAACTGATTGGAAGGTCCAAAAACTAAGACGCAGTAAGATCAGATTGGTCAAAGTGCGTTGGAATGCCAAGCGTGGACCGGAGTTCACATGGGAAAGGCTGGACCAGATGAAGCAAAAGTATCCCGCCCTATTTAAGAAGACCCCTATACCGGAGAACTCAAAGTGAATTCCGGGACGGAATTCTCTTAACGGGGGGAGAATGTAACAACCGGCAAAATTAAGGTAATTCCGTACTAATTAATTAAACGCGATTAACGTAATTAACCGTAATTATGTGCTGAATATTTAATTAAGGCCTTAGAAAGATAGGAATTCCCAAATAATGCATAGGAATGCATGAGTTTAATAGCAAAGCATGATAGGATCGTGCGCAGACAAAACTATCCGGTATGGACACTGGCGATTACCCGGTAAAACTGAAATAAGCGAAACGAACACCGGACACCCGGAATATAAAATAAATAATATTTTCACAAAATATTATGAGTTTTGGAAACCCAAAGCCATACGTAAAAGCTTAAAGCACGAATCTCCCGGTAACGAATAAAGTGCGCGTGCCGCACCCGATACGCGCGTAACACGTAAATTCACCCGACAAAACCCGAAATAAATTATCAGTAATTTAACTGGACGTAATTTTATAAATATTAACGGTATTTTAATACCGAGAGAAAACGCGACGAAAATTTAAGAAATACCCGGGCGGTACCCGGAAGGAACTAGCTTAAACATAATATGGGAGTTAATTAGCAAAGTGGACCCCACCAAGTACCCCATAGGGGCCGGCCATGGGCCCACTTGGGTGGAAGATTTTGTGAGATAGCTTCTTAATCCTTCCATATTATTATTAATCATTAGCTTGCATGCAATAAGATTGGACAAGGGAATTAACCCAATCATTTCTCCTCTCTCTCTAAAATTTTCGGCCCCTAACACCCTCTTATAATATCTTAGAGATTTTATTTTGATCTTCATAATCCTTCCATAATCTTCCCAAATCCAAGAAAGATAATAAGTAATCTTTGCAAGATTTGGAAGAACATTATAAGCCACTTGAGATGCATTAGAAGAAAATCACAAAATCTCTTTCTTTTTCTCCTCTTGGCCGTAGCTTTTCACCACCCCACCACCACCTCTCTTTCAATTTTTATACTTCCAAATCACCTCTAGATCATCATCCTTCAAAACCCCTTCTTGTGTGTTAAGAGCTTGGAGCATAACCCACTTGGAAGAACACACTAAACCACACCCAAAATCCAAGATTTTGTCTTCCCTAGCCTTGAGCTAGTTGTAAGTCTTGCATTGTTTTATTAATTTAAATATTTTGTTTTTGTGCTATGATGCAAGTTGTACATTATGGGTAATAAAAATGAGTTCTAAAGAAGTAATGGGTTTTTATTAAAAATGAAGATGAGAGAATAATATTATGATGGAAACTTAGTTATTTTTAATAAAAGTAATATTTTGATGAAAGTATCATAATAAGAACATGTTTGGATGATGGAAGATGAGAAAAGCAATATTTTGAAAAATGACTTGGATATGATGAAAAGTGGTTTTAATCATCTTAGGATGATATAATAAAGTCATAAAAATATTAAAATGGATTAGAAAGCCATAGATGGAAAAACTAGTTCTTCAAAGTCCACTCACTTAGATGAGTAAAAATTTGATGTTTTGGATAAAGATATGAAACAAACATGTTATTGATATCTAGTATGGATTAGAAGAACATTAAAAGTAAAAAGGAGTAAAAAACAACTAAACATGGTAAAAATGATTCTTCAAAGTCCACTAAAGTGGAAGAAAAATAATAACCATGAAAGATTTAGGGAAAAATGCTACAAGTGTAAATTAAAGGATTTAAAACGACAACCTTGGAAACCAATGGACTAAAATGAATATTTTAGAAGTTATTGGACCAAGAACACAATGATGGAAATATTAGTGTCAAAAAGTGTAAGTAACGATTTACAAGGTTGAGTTGGTAAATAATAATAGCCTACTTGGGCATTTTAAGTAAAAAGTATATTTTTATAAAATGGACGTTTTATAAAAATAAATGGAGTAACGCGAGTATTTTATAAAGTAAGATTTTATAAAATAAATACTTGGAAAGACTTGTACAAAAATAAGGTACTTTTATATAAATGGGAATATAAAAGTATCGGGAACGTTTTTGGTAACAAGTTGGACGAGTCGGACTAAAACGCTAACTAACGAACTTAGTTGCACGAACCAACGTATACGGACTTATTACGTCGAGATAAAAAAATATACATATATATTTTACGGAAATAAAATATATATAACAAGGGTGAAACGTGCGTAACACTTTCCTAAGTGTAGTAACAATATTCGTGGGAAAAGAGGAACATAACAAACTAAAAACGCTAAACGACACATGAACTTAACAAGTAGTATCCACGCGATGGTATATGTACATATACTCGTTTCCGACGGAATTCTAGTACATCTATTTAAATGGGAAAATAGATGTGCGAGAAGGAAAACGAGACGAGTAGATGAGGTATATCTACGAACGCGTGAATACCGACAAGATTCTAGTACATTTATTTAAATGGGAAAATAAATGTACGGTGTGGTAAGTCTAGTCGGGCGTTAAGATTATGTCTCCAAACGACAAAGACTTAGCATATTTATTTAAATGGGAAAATAAATATGTGGCAAAGTAAGTCGGGTCGGTTAATAAGAAAACACTTTATATTGAGCGAAAAGATCCTAAGTATAATTATTTGAATGGGAAAATAATTATACGTTGGGTGGAGTCGTGTCAAGTATAATGTTGTACAAATCATAAAGAATATTTATAAGAATAATATATGACTTGTAAGGAAAGGGTAATCCATCGCCATTAAACCTAGGATACGAAACTATTAAACGGGAATTGGGATAAAGACGTGGTCGGGAAGTTGGGTGTACAACTTGCCAAGGCACATACACCATAGGTGTAAGTGACTTATACGCCTAGAACCTTTGTAGGTACGGGATCACAAACTTTACTATTTTCTTTGAGCCGAGCACAGTTACAGGTGAGTCTCACGGCCCCATTTCTAAACTATTTAACGTTTTTACGGGGGAAAGATATGTTGGGATTGTATGACGGGTTGGATACTTGAGTAAAGATCGCCACTCGGGGTTGAGACCTCCCCACTATAATCATTTATTCAGGAATGAGAAACCAGAGGGATATTTGGATAGTACTATTGGTGCCTGACAAGGCCCACCCCTAATCGATAGCGTCGATTATGCATCGGCGTATGCCTGGGGTGCACTTATTCTGAAATAAAGTCGTAGGAATACCGAGTAACGACTTTGGGCGGGGGCATTATTGATTGTCTTGGTTTGGTTATAGGCTCAAGTAAATTGTAGGACTTTGCAACTCCTATAAATGTCATAACAAGGATATTCCCACTTTATAAAGATTTATTAAATTAAAACCTGTGAACTCACCAATATTTATATATTGACGATTTTCAAACATATCTTTCAGGTAATTGATTGATGGAAGTTAGCATGGCAAGCAGGGTCGGGGATGTCTCCAAATTGGGCGTTGGGAATGTCGTGACGGGGTCTTATCTCTTTATTCCATGGATTTAGGGATAAAGGGAGAAGCCTCTTTATCATTTTCGAAAACAATTTATGATTATGTATTAACAATTTGACATGATTATTAGCATTGAATAAATGCCCGTTTTCTAATTAATATTGTGCTTTGCATTAATCTTGGCTTAATACTTTTGAACCGTCGCGCCACGTGTTTCCGCCTTAGACGTGGTGTGACAGTTGGGGTGTTACAGATTGGTATCAGAGCCATGGTTATAGGGAACTAGGTTATTAGATAAAATGGCCTAGACTATAACCGAACTTTCATGCATAATATTTCCTAAATTACCCTATCACTCATTTCCCTCTACTTTCCTTTCTCTATCCTTCCCTTCTTCTCTATTTCTCCTCATCTTTCATTCATGGTGCATAGATATGGTGTCCTACAAGTGGTGGAAAGTCTACATCATCCTGGAACGAGAACAGTACCTTTCATGAAGACACTCTTAGGCATGATGCCTACCCTTATTTTGCTCCTTCAAAGATGTTGAGCTTTAATGAGTGTGATAGAACACGTGCAATCTGGAAGGGTGGATGCCTGTACACTGGGTTTTCTGGCATAGGCAAGCATAGCGCATAAATCCATTTACGGACCTGTTATGCTTACCTGGGGATTCCTGGAGTGAGTGTCCACTTATAGGCTAAAGCATGTCTTCTTTGATCACCATTGGGTTCAACTCCTTTGAAAAGTCAACGTTCTTGTTGGACTTTACCGCTAGACAAGGGCACTCCAAGCATCTTATGCAAGTTTTTCAATAATACACTCTCGTTTCATATACAATATTCTGTATATCATGATTTTCATATATTGCTTACAAGTTCATACTTTCATAATCATCTGTACGGTTATACACTTACATTTTCTAATCTCATGATTATTCATTGACTACCTCGTAGATGTCTGCTCGTCGCATGCTCTGTGATGCCAGCCAACGTCCTGTTCGTGCTTCTGGACAACGTTCTGACCGTCGCCTTGCATCTTTAGTCACTGAGCAAATTGCTGCAGTGATCCCAAACCTTGTCAGTAAGATAACTCAGAATAGTAACAGTGCCAACACAGGGAGTACGACTCAATTTCGGTGCACTTTCAAACACTTTAACTCCTGCAACCCCACAAAATTCACCGGTGAGGAGGGTGCTACTGGCCTCCTCCAGTGGTTTGAAAGCATGGAGAGCACCTTTGTGAACAGTGAATGTCCTGAGGAACTCCGCGTTCGCTATGCTACTAGTGTCCTTCAAAAAGGGGCGCTAACCTGGTGGAATGGCGAAAAAGCGCAATCGGGGCGCTGATGTGGCATTATCTTTGTCTTGGGCTGAAGTTAAGGAACTCATGATCGCCAAATTCTGCCCTAGGAACGAAATCAGGAAACTGGAGGATGAATTTCGTGAGCTCAAACAAGACAGTGGAGAGAATCTTGCGTATAATGCCCGATATCATGAACTTAGCATACTGGTTCCACACATGGTCACCCCGGTCTCTCGAGCAATCGAGAAATATATCGAGGGATTACCTGACCTGATACAAGACGTAGTCACTGGGAGCAAATCTCCTACGGTGGAGGAAGCCATCCAGCTTGCAGCCACTTTAACGGACAAACACGTAAGGAAAGGAAACTTGGTTAGGAAGGGCACCAAGACGTCTTCTGAGAAAACCACCCATGTCACTGAATCATCTAAGACTATTTTAGCAAAGGCTGCCACTACTGCTTCGAACTCTAAGAAACGAATGGGCGATAATCAGAACCATGCTGTTGTGGATCCTGTAACTCAACCCCCTATCAAGAAAGCCTACACGGGAGTCCATCCTCAATGCAACACTTGCAAGTATCATCACCCTGCAAATCTTCCATGCCGTTAATGCACTAGATGTGGAAGGTTTGGACACTTTGTCACCACTTGTCGAGTAATGGTTGGGACACAGGGTAATCATCAAACAGCTGCCCAGGAACCACTACAGATTACTAACGGTCGGGCATGTTATCATTGTAGAGACCCTAACCACATGCGACCTCAATGCCCTAAATTGAATAATGTAAACCTGGTGGCACATGGACGAGCTTTCAATATCAATATCAACGAAGCAAACGGTCAGGATGACGTTAATCCCATTGGTTAAGCTATGGATGGGATCTTCCTAAGACTCGAGAATCCAATAATTGTGTTTTTCATTTTCTTGATCCTATTATCATTTTGAACCCAATTTTGTCGCACTCATCAGCATACAACATCTAGAAATTTCCTTACATACTATTGTGTACGAACGCAGTTGAAAATTTATCATATTTGGTTATGTTTATTTTAATCGTAGAAGTTCAAAGACTCTACCTTACATTTATTTGAAACATTTGGACTTGATTTCCATGAAAATCAAACTACTAAAAACTTGATACTTGATCCTACAGAGTTTTTCTAAAAACATCATTGTTTGTTATATGAAACTAGATTTTTCCCTTAATTTGACTATCCATTGAACATTTAATTATTCACGATACTCGTAAACTATTTCTATAGGCCACTAAGATAACACTTACACTTAATGGTTGTAGTACTTACAAACTTGCTTGCATGTGTGTATTATCCACGCAACTCAGATAAACATTTCATTTAAAGGGCTCCTCGAACGAGTGGTAGTCCATACTTAAAAACTGTTATGCTTACAAGTCATTGCAGACCAATGCAATTGACCTCATTATTACATGGCCTCATTTCATTGATAACATCTCATTGTAACTCAACGTGTTTGTTGTGTCATCTTCTTGTGAAACTTATTGCTTTAATGTGTGTTAGATTAGGATCATAGAAGGACATAAAACCCTAATGTAAGGTAAATTGATGATTCCGGTCCGGAACGTAATCATGAATTTACAGGTACGTTAGGGTAGTGTGAAATTCTATTAGAGTTTTTGGTAGGCGTCCAGTACGTTTTCAAAGTATCAAAGGTGTGGTGGGTTAGCTGCGGTACACCCTATATATAAACACTAATGATGCATTGAAAGTGAGACTGGAAGTCGAACCAGGAACAAACTCTGTTTACTTGGTAGTTCATTTAGACTTTCTATAATCAATCAACTCATGCACTTATTTTAGGATTCATAAGACTTGAAGTTTAGTGTTTTAGTAGATTCTTATTCTCCTTATTATTCGAGACGAAACTAATCCAACCCTTAACTCACACCTATCAAACCTCTTATCCAGATCATTCGAATTTTCCAAACCACAATTATCTTAATTTTTACCCAAACATCCATAACCCTATGTTTCTAATAACTTCGGGACGAAGTTCTAAAAGTAGGGGATGCTGTGACATCCGTCACTTTTATCACTATTATTATTATTATTATATATATATATATATATACATTTTTTTTATTTATTTCGCACCTCCTATCTTGTACGCCACATTTTATCCTCATAATAATAATAATAATAATTATAATAATAAATAATAATAATAAAGTTAGTCATTATATTTTACCACCTCTAAACCATTATCCTAACCCATTAACCTACAAACCCAAACCATATAAACCCATCCCTTGAAACCCATTTCAGGGCCCAAGCCCAAGCATAACAGCCCAAGTCCGGCCCATCACCCAGGCCCAACTTCCCCCTCCTTACAGCTCAAAAAAAAAATGGTTTGTCTCTGCTGAGACTTGAACCCCTGACCAAGCCGGCTCAGCAGATTCCACACGCGTCCACAACCATCCGGGCTACACTTGATTTCTGAAATAAACCCAACCATTAATGTAGATAAGCCCATCTAAGCTCTAACCTTCTTCTTCCCTTCTTTCCTTTTTGCAGCTGTGCGACAGCTTTGACCCAAGATTGGCGTGAAACTTGCAGCTATCATCATCAATTATTACCATATATCGAACGACTAATCTATACCAGTCAAACCCATGCCCAATTACCGCGTAATTCTTTCATAATTAGGCTCCATTAACGCGGTTGACTAGACCTTGGTCAAGAGAATTGAAACCTTATAAATACTTGATATTAGCTCGATTAAATTTGCAGACACGTTCAGAATCTAGCGACCAGAATAACCCCTCTAAAACCTCTAACTTTCATGCTCTAAATCATTCGTATCAAAGCCTATTCAGCCGCATACTTGAGCTCGACTTGCAGAAGCATTCGGTAAACTATAACATCAAATTTTATACTCTTTAGGTTCGGGTTTTAATCAGGAATAAAAGCCCTAACATGTCGCGTTTGATCTGTGATAGTTTCTTGTTCAATTGTGCGATTAAGGGGTCAGGGTTTATAAGATAGATATTGGGGATAATCTGATTCAATACAACCAATGTTTAAGTGTTTTCAAAACCCATTTAATTCACAAAAGAGCCTCCAGACCAACTGGTTCTGGGCGCATATTGTTAACAGGCAGGTCCCGGGTTCGATTCCCATAACCAACAAACATTTTTTTTTACATTTTTATATATATACTTAATATGTTAAATCTTTTAAAATAGTTTTTAAATACTAAAAGTGGTTTTTTAAATTCTACAAAAATTACTGTATGATCTTCCAATGGTAAAGTTCATTTTACAATTTTTAGTTTTTCAAAAATAATTTATTTAATATATATTATTAATAATACAAGTTTATTCATTTATAATTATAAAATTCAATAAAAATATCTAAACGATTTTATTAAATCTCACAAAAATTATCCTAAACTTGTATATTCTTAAACATTTCAAAAAATATTTTTATTTCAGAAAAACCGGTCATTTTATATTTTTAATTAATTTTTGTTAGTTTTAATTATAAATAAATCATAATAAATTCATTTTTCAATATTTTTGCACCAAAATTTTATATAAATTATTTCTAATTATTTAGAACTGAAATACAATTTTTAATGCAGGAATTCTTTAATTTTAATATTTTTAGATATTAAAGTCATATTTTGACAAATTGAAATAAATAGATTAAATATTCTATTTTCAAGAAAATAATTTTATAAAAATTATTTTCACACTTAAAACTTTATATTGTGACCATCTTTAATTTAAAATTCACAAAAAGACTTTTGTTTATTTATTTATCAAATTTTCTCTTATTTATTAAAACGTTTAATTTATTAATCAAACGAATACTTATCCCCAATTCGAAACCCTAGAAAATACTTATAGACTAAATAGACTTAGACTTATTTGTTACATTATACATAGGGTGATACTTGGCAACGTTGGATTACACTTATTCAATTACACAAGACTTACCACCTTGCTAAGGTGAGTATTACTTATCCCATTTTTCGTTTTTATATTTTTGGGGTGATTCATGCATAAGTATACAAAACTTTCACATTCAATTACACATACATTTTTATTCATTTACAATTCATATACGTGTCTTGTTTATCTTTGTGCTTATGTTTTAACATGAACGTAGCTTACATACAAAATCATACATCTAGACATAACTTATGTTATGGTGCTCTTTACATACAGACGTAACTTATGTTACGGTGCTCATTTAGACATAACTTATGTTATAGTGCTCTTTTAGACTCACACGTGTTGAGGTGCTCATTATCAATTTCATGGTACAAACTTTACATTTGATCTTTGTCTTGTTTGGTTACTTGCGTGTTTACATAATGCCTTGGTGATGCTAGACACATGAATTGTAATATCTTTTCAAACTTATACTATATGTACAAAGCTAAGTAGTACTCACCAACATCATATGTTGACAAAATTATTTTCGTGCATGTTTCAGGATAAGCTGCTTGACGCTTCACATAGGACTTTGGACTTAGACTAAATCAATCAATTATCTTTATTTTTGTTGTCTTGTATTTAATTTCACATGTTGTAAAACAATATTCAATAATCATATATTTACATTTTAGTACCATGAGCTTTTGAACAATCGTCACTACGTGGCACCTCGATGATTCCGCCATCAGTTGGGGTGTTACATTCTAGTTGATTCCTTGCAAGTTAATCATCATAATCAAGGTGAGTAGTTCCTATCCCCTTTTTGTCTTTATTCACTTTTGGGGTGTTACATGTACACTTATACAAATTACACATACAAGTTTACATTTTTACAATACAATTCTAGTACTATGTGCATTTGCTTACAAACGTGCTTTATGCTTAGACATTACATGTAGAATACATTTGTACTTAGTGAAATCATTAACATTGTACAAGCCAACCTTAACATTGGATAGCGCTATTGGATTGACAACCCACCTAGGTGATTCTCCCCCTTTTTCATCGGAGAATCCATGGTCATTGTTAAGTTATTATTCATTTATTGGATAAGTACACCGCCGTTCATTTTAGTACATTTTATACAGTCACAGGATTGATTTCGCTCATTTGTATGATACATAGTTTACATAAATGCACTATAGCATTGCACTTGAATTGTATAACATTTTCCAACTTACTATATGTATTAAAACTAGGAATGCTCACCAACATTTCTTATGTTGACAAAACATATTTTGTACATGTTTCAGGTGCAGTTTGATCTTAGTTCCATAGCATTGGATTTTAGTGCTTGTTTTTAATAAGTTATTTCGAATTTCATGTTTCGTTCAGACTTTTGTATTTTTCCCATTTCATCTATGTAAGACAATTTAAATTATTCAATAATATATTTACATTTTAGTACCATGTGCTTTTGAAAAATCGTCACTACGTGACACCTCGATGATTCCGCCATCGGTTAGGGTGTTACAGAAGAAGGAGCAAAATTGGCAGATAAAGGGAAATACCAACGTCTAGTGGGCAAACTCATATATCTCTCTCACACTCGCCTAGACATTGCATATGCAGTGGGAGTGGTTTGTCAATTTATGCACCAACCCCAAGTTAACCACATGGATGTTGTACGAAGAATTATCAGATACCTTAAAAAGACTATTAGCTATGGTATTCTCTTCCAACCAAACAAACATTCGAAGATTCAAGCCTACACAGACGCTGATTTGGCAGGAGATCAACATGACCGAAGATCTACATCAGGATACTTCACATTAGTCGGAGGGAACTTGGTTACTTGGAGGAGTAAGAAACAAAAAGTGGTTGCTATATCCAGTGCTGAAGCTGAATTCCAAGGTATTGCAAGGGGACTGGTAGAGGTCTTATGGATACGCAAGCTTCTAACTGAAATTGGATTCATTCAAAAGGAAGCAAGTAAAATCTTGTGCGACAACAAAGCAGCTATACAAATTTCCAAGAACCCGGTTCAACATGACCGTACAAAACACGTAGAAGTCGACAGACATTTTATCAAAGAAAAACTCGAGAATGGAACTATAGAACTTCAGTTCATTCGATCAGAGGATCAACTAACAGACATACTTACAAAATCAGTCAACGGAAGACTTTATAACAATTGCATGTACAAGTTGAGTATCGGAAATCCCACTACTCAACTTGAGGGGGAGTGTTAGAAAGTAAATCAAGTGGCAGCCATAATGTCTCAACAAGCTAATCAACAGTCAATTATATAGTCGTTAGGCTTTTGTTTACCTTTTTTAGAATCTTGTTTATCTTATAAAATGTACTCATATTTTCAAACAATTGATATACAAGAACAATATTCTTCAATATCATTCTATAATATCATTCTATAATCTCTGATTAACGTCACTGCATTTCACATTTCTGGATCCACCACTAACCGCAGTCACACGGACAATGCATCCCCATATCATATTTCTGAATCCGCCACTAAACTCGGTCACAACTACCCGAATTCTAGTATTGTGAAAAACTAAATTGCCACAAAGAAATCCCCACGTGCATTTTCTTGCCAAACAGAAAATTGTCATGCCTTTTTTACAATATGTAGGGTGAAACAGTCTCATCTATATGTCATTTACAGTTACCTCAACGAATACCATGTAAACAAAAGAAAATAACAAGAAAGAAATAAAGAACCAATTCAATCAAGGTAAGGTCCTTGCATTTACTGTGATTGCATTGCAGGAAGTTCAAATCTGTGGAGAGTGATGCAGTGAGTGCACCTTTGAATTTGACTTATCACACATCGCGAACTATTGTTTGTGGGGTCCATTTCAGATGCAAAGTCAGCTGTCCTGATTTACATCCATCCAATGTGAATGTCTCTGTGAACTCGCCTTCTAATATGACCCTCGAAAGTGTCATGATGCATTTACCAATCTTGTCCTGCAGAAAAGAAAAAAAAAAAAAAAGAACATATTAAGGGACAGTTAACACAAACTTAGAAGTCAACTAGATCCATTCCTACACATATATTTGCTTAGTGTATGTATTTAGATATGCATATATGTACGCACGAATGTAAGTATAAATGTACATACATGTGTATATGCTCGTTCAAGAATATGTATAATGTATACACACATGTGGAGACACAATCAGGATTCACATGTTAGAGCATGTCATGATGCACAATGCCATGTAAAAGAAGATGCATTAGATATAATGTGTCCTGATGCGCAATTTTTTCACAGCACCAAAATCCTTCCTATGCGTTTACAATAAGGATTCGTTTTACCATAACCCACCCATGTGGAGACATGTGAAATATGATTATGTCTTTGTATACGTGTGTGTGTGTGTGTTAGGAGCGTAAACGAGCCGAGCTACTCATGAGCTACTCGAGATTGGCATGCTAAAGCTCGAATTGAGCATTTGGTGTGTTTTATCTTTGTTTGTTCTTCACTAAACCAAAACTGGACCACAAGAATAGGGATATGATGCTGAGGTGTACCTTCCCAAACGTATCATGATCCCACACTTCACACATTAGCAAATCACGTAATCCATCTTCGACAACAAAGTCAAATGTTTGATTCCATACGGGATTCAAGGTGTTATTTATAACCTGAAAAAGAGAAATCATGTTAGAAAACGCTACATATTGCCTAAACAATTTGGAAAATAAAATGATTTACGAGGTTTTATGCATTTGTATCATGTCTTGCTAATATTTTTATTTGATACATAACCGGAATTAACATGTTCTTACAAACTTACTCTGGTCTTCAGTTTTTGTTCTGTTTTCTTCATCAAAAGTACAACATAAGGATCACTTTTTCCCATAAGATCAGCGGCCGGCAAATCTTGAGCAGACATTACTGTTACAGAAAGAACTCCTCTCCTTATGACTTCTTTTTTCTTTTGTGCAGCAAGTTTTGCAGGATCAACATTTGTTTCACTAATTCCAGATTTAAGGGCCTTCTCTAAATCGGTTAATCTGAAGTCAGCGTTAATCGGATTCTGCAGTCCAGTCTCTGTGCCAAAAGGACAATACAGGAGCTCCAAATGCACCTAAATACCATCAAAAATCACCAAGAAAAATGCTAAGAAATGTTAACAAAGAATCCTATAATCCGACAGTATTATTAAACATTGGCTTTAGCAAAGTTACCATTAAATTTGTGCAAAAAAAAAAAAAAAAAAGTTATCTTCTGTTCTATCATTTTGACCCGTTAAAGATAAAAATATATTGATTGTACCTGGCCTCTATTCTTTGTATCTCTTTGAATTTCCAAATCTTTGACAAGCTTGATCCATATATCTTTAACCTTTCCAGGCTCAAGATCTTTTATGGCAACATGACCACAACCGATCAATTCAGAAGCTTGGACTCCTTCATCATCAAACACTCTTATTGTGAAGTATTGAGTACTAGGATCTTCGACAGTGAACTCGAAATGCTCATTCCAAATAGGGTTTAGTTGGTTGTTCTAGAAATAAGATGGTTATCTAAAATAAATATTGGACCAAAACTGGTTACCTCTTTTTATATATATATATATAAAAAATATGATCTTCTTACAATTGTCTTGCTGTTTTTCATTCTCGCACGTAGCGGGCGTACAAATAAAGTGGCAAATGGATCAGATTTTCCTATAATGTCTTTATTTGTCAATTCTTTTGCTTCTATGAGCTTTACTTCTAATATTCCAGCAGGCTTCAACTCTAAGTCACTAAATCACACATTAAAATAAAGATTTAGCATGAGTATTATACATGTCATTGAGGAATTTCCTTCCATTGTTGCAAAAAGACTGTTTACATAATACAAACCGGAAAAGAAACTTGATATATAACAGAAAGTTGCTCTTTCTTACTTTCTTAGAGATATTTACTGTCATGAGTTGTATAATGAGTTATTTGTGATATTTTTACGGTTAATAAAAGACTAAAGCCAAACAGAAACTTGAAATGTACCTATAGTCGCCTGCCAATATGGGTATGATGATTCGAACCGGCCATGTGATTGAATCCTCAATAGCGTCCTTGATTGTTTCCTGTATAAAGAGAGTTACATTAGTATTATTTCCATTAATAATCCAAAAATAATCGTCAAAATGACAAAGTAGGGGACCATCTTATAGACTAAGATCAATATCGATAATATTATGTAAAGATGCAGATGGGTAAATTGGAAATTTAGCATCAAAATTGACAGAAATGGGAACTTTGTAATGAATGTGCGATGCTCAGCGGGTCCACATATACTATAATATAGCATATGTGGAAAAACCACCACCTGTTAGGGATCATGTCTAAAAGCCAAAAGAAATCGGGTCAAAACAAATAAACTTTCAGGGCGGATTAAAAAGTGTTCACTTGACAAACTGATACTTACATTTGCATATTATCATTGCTATATCAAATATGACTGTTATTGAATAAAACAATTTGGCACTTGATTATGTCATAGGCTACTTGAAACTTGTTTGACCCGTTTTGTTTTTTAGCTAAGTTTCTTTAATGACACCTGTTTAAAGCATTAAAAATACGATATAATCCAAATTGACCCATTTCCACAGAGTGACTGACTTAAATCAGAAGAAATAAGGAATAAGAAAATAGCTCAAACCTCTATCGCTTCAGATACGCCAGGAAGTGCTGATAATTCTCCACCTATAACTTTTAGTGTGAAATCCAGTTGTTTCTGTGCATGAAAAACATACAAAACAGTTGCAGCGAAACTATGGCAATCATACTTGTAATTTATTAATCCTTAGTCTATATCCATTGGAACATATTTTCTTCTATAAATAGGCTTCAATACATGAATTGTGAGCTAATATGTTAATATACAAGTAAAAGCAAGCAAGCGATCACGAAATACATACACACACATGTATATAGAACTATAGAAGGATATCTAATACAAAACCAATTTTAAGTAGGGAACTGCTAGTGCCACATAAACATTTGTACAGCTGCATCAACTGTGATACATAAGGCGGTTATGTAACCGCATAACCACCTATTTTTCACTCCCGCTATGCCTAGTCAGTACCAAGTACAAGTGTTTATGTAGTTATCTACTTAAATTGTTTTTGTATTAACGCACCCCTATATATGATTCATATTTGAGTGAACGAAATAAGAATAAACGTCATGGCACACCTTTTCTCTCAAGGAAAATAATACTGCTCCAAAACAAGGAAACTCATCAACTAATGGTTTGAAAATGAGCCTGAAAAGGCCTGTGAACGCGATATTTTTTACCTGTTGCAATAATCAAAGAAAATATATATATATGTTACCAACGGAATATGGTATCACTTCAAGAAGTGGACTACTAACCTAAATATGCCATGCCATTACAATTTTTTATTTATTAATTTTCAACAAAGAAAGATGATTAATTTTTCACTGGAAAAGCAAAGTATTCATTTTGAACATACATATCAAGCATAACCTTGGCAACGATTAATATTAAAACCAAATAATCGGAACCTGTATAGGTAAAGCCACGCCAACTTTGGTAACAATATCCAACACAACATTAGGATTTCCATCCCATTGCACCTCTAATTCCATGGTAATTTCCCCACGATCACCTTCATCCACAGATAGTCCTACATGACAACAAATAACACTATATCTATTACATTTTATATAAAAAGTGTTTAGTAACAGATAAACTGTACAAACCTGTAAATTGTGGAGCCACAGTACCAAGGGTCAACTTTGAAAACTTCATAGACGACAAAACCATCGGTTTGTATTGCTCGAGTATTGGCTCCACAGAGCTTCTTATTAGATCTGATGCTGCCTATGCTAGCATCCAAACAAAACCACAAAATAAACTGTAACAGTTTAAAAATGTTTTTTTTTCCCAAGATTGATAGAAAGAAGCAAAAAGTACCTCATCAACATATGGCCATATCTTGTTCATCATATGATTAAGCCAATTTAACTGTAGTTTACAACAAAAAGCGTATCAAACACCTAAACCGATTACTACATGAAATAACTTTAATAAACAAAATGTAACTCAACTTCTGTCTCCTTGCAAATACAACCCAAGGAGGGTAATACTCTCCTGGAAGAAGCTTTCTTGAATCTGCAACGGTCATCCTTGCGAACGCTGCAATCGTTGCAGCCTAAAACAATACACATTAGAAAAAAAATATATATATACAATCATTTATGATAACAAATCTATCACATTGTTTTCATATCTCATTAACATATTATTAATATATAAATAAGAGAGGTTTTAATGTTGTATGGATCAGAAGATGTACCAAACCAGCGCGATGAGCTGATCGGAGAATTTGACAACGCGCTAGAGACAACATGAAACAAATGCCAAATGCAACACCAAAGAAGAGACCCCCAAAGAATCCCATTGATGTAATTGTTTGTAAACACAACCCAATGGATTAATCTTTCATCCGGTTAGTTTTTTCAGGTGTGGACATGGGATTCGAAAGGTGGAGGTCATTGAATATTATTTTTGTTGGTTCAGTCATTTCATGGAAAAATTTGAAGGCATCGAATAAAGTTTGTGCATCCTAACCATTTCTTTTCGTGTAGGGGAATAATATAGAGAGAGAGAGAGAGAGAAGGTGGTAACGAAATTTTGATTTGGCCGTTTGTTAAAAGTGGATCAAAGGTAATGTAGGAATCAAAGCAAGAGGCTACTTCAAGTCATTGCGTCTAATATCTTTTAATTATAGTATAAGAAATTACACTATATTTTTAATATCAACTAGTTTAAGTACCCGTGTGATACACGGGTTGCATAATGTAAAATGTGTCAATTAGAAGTTGTAAATAGTATGTAAACAATGTATAATATATAAACAATAAGTTGTAAGAATATATCTAAATGAAAAAAATGCTCCATTAAATCTGTAAAATTGAAATTACAGTTAATTTGAAAACATATAAGAAAAATTATAACTCTCTAAAGATTTCCTTGTACACCACATTTGTTGTTTTATTTGTAGGTTTTCCCTTTTTATCTAAAATTAATAGCTTCACTCTGTCCCTGCTTTTTACTCTTGATAGTGTAACATACAACTGGCCATGACTAAAAACCGGTTCTTTCAAGTACAAACCAACTCTCGCTAGTGACTGTCCTTGGCTTTTGTTAATTGTCATCGCGAAACAAACAAACAATGGAAATTGTCTTTTCTGGAACTTGAAAGGAATGTTGTTATCAGCATTAACCAATTTAAATCCATATACATATTTAATTCCATGTACCCTTGAATATGAAATAATAATAAAATATGTTGCCAAAACAATTTTGTTTCAACATATATATTCAACCTTCATCAGGAATGAATAAATGAATTATACGTTTGTGTATAATTACGAACCATCAGCATTAACCAATTTTTTTTAACCACCATGGTATGAAATATATATTTTGAAAAGTTTGAAAAAAGTTTTACATGAAGAAGGATTTTTTTTTTACAAGAAATTATTTAGAGGCTAATGAATAATTTATATTTTTGTCGGTTGTTTACAAGAAATTACTTTTAACATAATATGTAATTTAATAGAAAGCTAAGTTTAAGGCAATAAGACTCATTTTGCAAATTGTAACACCACAATAATTGAAATCATTAAGTCGGTTCAATGCATGTTTGGACTGAGTGAGAAAGCTAAGTTTAATCCTAGAAATAGAAAACTAAGTTTAAGGCTATAAGACTCATTTTGCAAATTGTAACACCACAATACTTGAAATCATTAAGTCGGTTCAATGCATGTTTTGACTGAGTGAGAAAGCTAAGTTTAAGCCTAGAAATACAAAGCTAAGTTTAAGGCTATAAGACTCATTTTGCAAATTGTAATACCACAATACTTGAAATCATTAAGTCGGTTCAATGCATGTTTTGACTGAGTGAGAAAGCTAAGTTTAAGCCTAGAAATACAAAGCTAAGTTTAAGGCTATAAGACTCATTTTGCAAATTGTAACACCACAATACTTGTTACAGCAAACTCATATTAAAAAATGTAAGTAAATAAACAATTTTTATCCGTGAAATCATTAAGTCGGTTCAATGCGTGTTTTGACTGAGTGAGAAAGCTAAATTTAAGCCTAGAAATAGAAAGCTAAGTTTAAGGCTATAAGACTCATTTTGCAAATTGTAATACCACAATACTTGAAATCATTAAGTCGGTTCAATGCATGTTTTGACTGAGTGAGAAAGCTAAGTTTAAGCCTAGAAATACAAAGCTAAGTTTAAGGCTATAAGACTCATTTTGCAAATTGTAACACCACAATACTTGTTACAGCAAACTCATATTAAAAAATGTAAGTAAATAAACAATTTTTATCCGTGAAATCATTAAGTCGGTTCAATGCGTGTTTTGACTGAGTGAGAAAGCTAAGTTTAAGCCTAGAAATAGAAAGCTAAGTTTACGGCTATAAGACTGATTTTGCAAATTGTAACACCACAATACTTGAAATCATTAAGTCGGTTCAATGTGTGTTTTGACTGAGTGAGAAAGCTAAGTTTAAGCCTAGAAGTCGGTTCAATGCGTGTTTTGACTGAGTGAGAAAGCTAAGTTTAAGCCTAGAAATAGAAAGCTAAGTTTAAGGCTATAAGACTGATTTTGCAAATTGTAACACCACAATACTTGAAATCATTAAGTCGGTTCAATGCATGTTTTGACTGAGTGGGAAAGCTAAGTTTAAGCCTAGAAATAGAAAGCTAAGTTTAAGGCTATAAGACTCATTTTGCAAATTTTAACACCACAATACTTGTTACAGCAAACTCATATTAAAAAATGTAAGTAAATAAACAATTTTTATCCGTGAAATCATTAAGTCGGTTCAATGCGTGTTTTGACTGAGTGAGAAAGGTAAGTTTAAGCCTAGAAATGGAAAGCTATGTTTAAGGCTATAAGACTGATTTTGCAAATTGTAACGCCACAATACTTGAAATCATTAAGTCAGTTCAATGTGTGTTTTGACTGAGTGAGAAAGCTAAGTTTAAACCTAGAAATATACAGCTAAGTTTAAGGCTATAAGACTCATTTTGCAAATTGTACAACTAAAATTCACAAACATAGCTATTAACAATTCATAATGGCCCAACCTCTCAATATGTTAGAACCGAATCCGCATCTCTGATGAGTATCCCCTGGCGTTTAGATGACCAGCCATGGCCCTGTTCATCGGTGATTCCCCACATTTTACAAATTTTTAGGTAAAATGTGGCAAAAACGATGATGTATTTTATGTGCTTTAGCAAGTTAGCCAGCCTATATATACAACATGTGTCAAAAATAAAAGTAAGCAATTTGGACAGAGTTGACATCAAGCAAATAATATTGTCAATTTATAAGCTATTAAATTTGCATCAATTGATAATCACAATACAAATCCAAATACACGGTTGTTAAAGATTCAAGTTTTTTATTACTACAATAATTTTATCAAGAAAACAAATCATAAAACTTGCCTTTTCTTTTCAAATCTCTTTGGTTTAAATCATAATTTTATCGTAAGGCAATTGGTTTTGTAAGGATGTTTTAAAATACATAATCAAAAAATGAAGATCATAATGAAAATGAAGATCACATGCTGGACCATTGTCTTTTTTTTTTTTTTTTTTACAGAAATCCATGGAATCATCCCATTTCAGAAATCCATGGAATTATCTATTGGATAATAATATATAAAACAAATTAAGAAAAGTAAATCAAATACAACAATCATAAGATATGACTAAATCAAATATAACATTCAGAAGGCATTCGTATTTGATTACTGAATAGGCCTAATAATGATAATAATACTTATGAAGAACAAATAGCAGATTAAGATGGCAGTGAAACATACAACTAATCAGGGAAACACGAACTAATTAGTGAAAGAAACCTTACCTTGATGAAATTTAGAGATCGAAGTTTAGCGGATTAGTCCCCTGTATTGATCGATTAACAAACTATGATTCTACGACTCCACTGGAGGGATTGCGAAACCAAAAACACTGGTAAACAACATGGATCTGGAGCAGGACATGTGACAGCGATAAAGGATTGAGGGAAACAAAGGGTTATTAGGTTAAAAGAAAAAAAGAAAATGGGGGAATGAAAGTGGTTTTTTTAGTCATCCAAGATGCCACATGTAAAAAAAAAAAAAGAGGGGGAAAATGCAAAGGAATGGGTTTAAGATAAGGACATGTGGCAAAAGTTATTTTGCTTTATTATATTTTATAGATTATAGATTATAGATTTATAGATTATAGATACTATATTTACCAAATTTGTTTTTGCCTCGTGTGGTATTGTAACTTTCACTACATGAAGCATTGGCGACGACTGCGTCGCTATTTCTCAATATCACGTGAGGCACCAAACGCTTTTTCAAAAGACACGTGGGCCGTTTGATGATATACAATCGGACGGTTGGGGGAGCTAAAGTACAACATTCAATAGCGACGACTCTTTGGGAGTTTTTCAAAAAAAATTTTGATTTTTCATTCATTATTCAAATATTTTCATGTTTTGCAAATCTAACCTATTTAATTTAATTATCATTTCTAACTCAAAAGTTTACATAATTTGTTATTTAATCCTTTTGACTTTTTTTTACTATTAACCCAAGCTTTTCATCTTTTACAATTTAATCACAACATTTTTTTACTTTCAACTTTAATCTGCTTTTCACTTTTTAAATTCTTTTGTTTTTTGTTTCGTTCTAAATTGTGCGAGTTAACATGTCGCAATGTGCGTATGGGGTTCAATGTTTTTTAAATAATTTTAGTTAAAATTAGTGATTGTAGATTATGCATAACATTAGTGTATAATCAATCGCGTTGGTATTTATGCCTGATTGATACGCCATAGGTTTGCAGGGCAACGCACATGAACAAAATACTAGTCATATGTCATATATATACACAATAACTTTTATTTATCTAGTGTTTCATAGTTTAGCTAATTTTATTGGTTAGTGACACAATATGTTAAATGTTAGTGAAAATGAGGTATTCAATGATTTTGGACATAGATTAATATGTTTATATTTGTGTTGTATGTGTAGGTTCATGTTTTACAATGTGAGAGGATCACAACGAATCAGTAATGTTGAAAATGGAGCCAAGATGTATGAGATATCGATTCTCAAAGCTATGTTTTCAATGGAATGGTACAAAGAATGAATGGGTAAGCTATGGTATTTATAGGGTAGAATTGAAATTGGAGTTGCAATTTGATTAGGAAGCTAGTTAAAGTGTCGGAGTTTTGAAGCATTTGGATAGAGGTGGTCGGAGTTCAAAGTTATTACATTTACCTTGGGGCATGCAATGGCAGTCCCAAAGTTATCCAAAGTAGGCCTAAGAAAGTCCATGAGGGTTCTTTCTTCTGCCATGGGAATCGTGCAAAGTGTCGTTGGTTTTAAGTTCAAAATTATAAACTAGTATTCCTAGCTCAGTTCAAACCTATAACAAATTATACACTAATCCAAATTAACTATCCCAAACTCATTTAAGTAATAACCTTATATAATTTCCATGCATCACAATCTGACTTTCAACCTGGTTTTTTTTTTTTTTTTTTTTGAAAGGCAAACTTCATTAAAACAAACCGGGAAACTCCCAAAGCGGGAGCCCACAAAAATTTACATTACATCAAAAGAAAAGGACTTCCAACTCGTCCAACCCACCCACCACTATGTTTATTTCTAGTACAAAACCATAAATACGTTAAAGCCTTAATATCCGCCACAAATTCCACCACATTAGCCGACTTCTGATTAAAAATTCTGTCGTTCCTAGCTTTCCAAAGCCGCCAACACGCTACCATAAAGATCCCAACCAAAATCTCTTTCTTTCTCTTGTGCCACCCCGAGGAATTAACCACACCCATCATGTCTTCGACTGAAAAGAGAAAAATAGGCGGAAGATGCACCCAATTAGCAATGCCTTGCCACACCCCTACCGCCATACCACAAGCCGTAAATATATGATCCACACTCTCTTCACCACCATTACATAAATCACATGTCAATTCTCCACTTAAAATATGTCTTCTCCCCAAAGCCACTTTAGTCGGAATACTATCAAGCATCATACACTTTCAACCTGGTTGGTCTTCAACTTGTATCAGCCGAACACAATTAAAATGGATCTCAAATTTTTGCTCACTTTGGATTCTTAAATTTGAATTTAATTAATTAGCTAGTACTCTATTGATTTTTCCATTCAAATTCACTGAATTTATAGATTCGTTCAAAGAAACTTTGCAATCAGCTCATCAAAACTTTGTTCGAATTCTACATCAATTATTCTAATCATTTAAAATATACTAATTATCAAAGCATTTATGCAATGCTAGGTTGTAAATCATGCTTTAGGGGTGTTTTATGTTTTAAAGGGTTGTAATCTTTGCTTCAGTAGGTTGTACTGTAAAACGTCTGGTATTGCAGGTTGTTTTGCTTTTTACACGCGTCTTTTATCAGTTAGCAACACACCTCATACCCTGCCACGTTCTACTTCTTATCTCTTTCTCTACACCTCAAAAGTCCACCTAGCTTCTTCTTCCACCTCTTAGCTCTCTCTCTCTCTCTAGACGCCTGAGCGAGTCACCTCACCAAACAGCTCCGGTCACCTTCCCTCCGTCACACACCTTCCTTTGTCACAGATCTAACATATCTCTGTCACCGTCATTATCTGCGTCGCAGACCCCCTCCGCACGTATGAGGCCGTTTCTGGAGTTAGGGTTGCGGTCGGTGGTCATGAAGTCGGTGAATGTGTGGTTCCGTCGAAGCATTTTTGTTCTGTTCGACTACAACGGTTGGGTATCGACGCCGGTTTCATTTCCCTCGGTTGATTAAGGTAAATACTAAACACAATTTTCTAACTTTTGATTTAAATACCAATGCAATGCCTGTTGTTATGCATGTACCATTTTCCGTTCGAGTTTTCTCTAAGAATTAATAGCCACAAGAATTGGCGTTCTTTGTCGTTTTTTATTGATTTTGGCAACCATTCGTAAAAGTTCAATTCATTATTCTCGACTTTACAAAACATTTTTGTTTGTTATGTTATTTTTTTCTTTCAATATTAATTGGTTGGTATTAATTGTTTTTATTAAGCTTTCAGTTTGGTTGGGAACAAGTCTAGGAATGTACCAATGGAATCATCTCATCCTAAAAAAGAATAAAATAATGTAAAATCCATACAACGGCTCAGTGGTTCCAGCAAGAAATGAGCCAATACAATCTACAGGTTGAGGTGTTAATTTAATTTTAGTAGTTGTGTGTATATTGTATATACTGAGGACACATTTGTTAAAGTCTTAATATGTAATACAAAGGCTTGGGATTTGGTTATTTTGTAGCCCCTATTAGTAATGCATGCCCTGCTCTCTGCCTCTATGCCCTCTCTCCATAACCAAAGTCGAGAGACGAATTCCCGATCTTCTTAAGCGTGTTCGAGGTGTATTTGGGAAGGCCACAAACATCTTCCGGGTTAGATGAAACTGTTATCAAGAACATTTTCTAGGAAGGCCACAAACATCTTCCCGATCTTCTTAAGAACATTGATGCCTATAAACGGATTTCCACCATCACCAGAACTTCTGTCGGTCCAAATGGTAGATCATTCTTTCTTTCTTTTTGTCAGATATTCGTGGGTTTTACTGATCTGTCATGTATTGTTTATGATATGTTGTAAATGTTTCTCTTTTGATGTCAAATTTATATTTTTTTTGTAAGTAAAATGATTCAGATATACTTAAAGGTTTGAACATATGTTTTTTTTTCTTTTTTTTGAATTATTGTTGATAATTAACCCTTTTGGAATGCAAAATCCTTATGAACTTCGTTTGTATGTAGGTGAATATGTGGATGTGGTGAAATATGGAATCATTGACCCGCTGAAAGTGATTAGAACAGCCTTAGTTTATGCACAACAAGGTTTATGCAAAGAGGGAGTGGTTCAACGATGGTCACTGTTTCACAACGGTGAAATTGAATGGAGCAGGTGGTTTGAAGTGGTAAATCGGTGGCAAATGGGTGCGGTGACGGTCGTTGTGGCTTACGTAGAGGCAGCGACGGTGGTGGGCAGTACTCTGTCCAGGAAAGGACCATTGCGAGGTAATCTTATTTTGATTAATCGATTGAATGCCTTTTTTCTAGGGCTGATAACCACCAGCGATGCCATTAACTCAACCCAAGAAAAGCCTCATCTTCTCCTTATTTACAAACACAATTTTTTTTATTAAACTAATTTTGTTACACAGTAACGTTGTAAAATTTCGGTTTGTAAATCTTCACTGTAAGTGATGGTTTAGGTTAAATATTTCTAAATCTTGATTCTAAACAAATGTTGGTCTCATAATCCGTGGTTCCTTTAGCTTATCCAGTTTGTGTCGCTTGCATTGCTGCTTCTTTTCTGTGGTTCGTCGGTGAGTTTAGATAAATTTATGTGTGGTTTTGTTTACTTTAGGTTACGTATTGTTTGTTATCTTCTTTCTTTGACCATAATAATTTGTGGGGTTCGTATAGGTTTACGGTTTATAAACTGAACAAAATTTTTAAGTGGAAA
Organism: Ambrosia x helenae; assembly: GCA_030844895.1. Taxonomy (NCBI): domain Eukaryota; kingdom Viridiplantae; phylum Streptophyta; class Magnoliopsida; order Asterales; family Asteraceae; genus Ambrosia; species Ambrosia x helenae. The sequence goes on from CM061233.1 coordinate 44,073,570, forward strand.
CTTTACTAGACATTTTAACTAAAAAAGAGACTGTGCCAACATGGTGGAACATGTTCAAAATACATAATCCTAATTAGATTACTACTGAACAAATAAAGAAATTTAGTTACGAAAGCGGTTGGGTCAGTTGAGTTGAGCAACTTGAATATTAATATCTCAGGTGTTTTTTTTTCTGATGTAGGTTGGTCATTTGTTTAGTTTTGGATTTTAGGAGAGTTTGCGTTTAATCTGATTGGTTTCGCATTCTGGGGTTTGTGTTGGTATGTTTGTTGGTGATTGTTGTTTCTAGCATTTTGATTATATGTTTCTTTGAGTAAATTTGTTGCGGACTTACAAGGGGGGTGGGGTGGAATGGTGCAAACCAATAAAAAGAAATCTCTCATTACCTATAATTAATTATTTTAGTTTCATGTTTTTAGGATGTGAGGATGCAATCCACCTTTTTTGTTCCTCAAAGGGTTTGTTTGTCCAACACCTCCTGCTCTCAGTGGTCGTATACCCGTTTGAAATGCAACAACCTGTTCAAATATATACTCTAGCCATAGGAAAGTTGAGTTCTATTAGAAACAGTTACACATAAGCAACATGTTTGTAGTGCTGCTTTAAGGCATTTTTCATTGAATCCCCTTAAGTTTGAAGTTGACACAATGGGCTAAAACTTGATTACAGGAAACAAATACTGGAGCGGACTTTTACGAGACTATTATGGCCCTCGAGCCGCCAATAGGGCTACTCCACGAAATGGATTCTGTAGCAGCCCATGTAATATTGGAATTCACAGCATTGAAGTCTGAGAAATACGTAAGTACATACTCAACTCACTACTAATTTAAATTTCAGAAAGCGTTTATTAGTTAACTCAACATTAAGACTAATGACACCTATCCACTGCAGGCACGCTACAGCTTTCTTCAACAAGTGCCACTTATGTTTGCCTTAATCCGCCAAGAGTAGAAGCCGAGATTCTAAAGGAATATAAGCACATTGTTCCACATGTCTTTATGAAAATGTATTATTTATACACTTCAAAGAGAAGTAAAAGATGCAAACGGTTTCTGAATTTGTATTAGTATCGCCAACCTATAACCCGCGCACGGCGCCACACTGTCACCAACGGGCCCCCGCCGCAACGCGCGGGGGGCGACATCTAGTTTTAAACTAAATATTAGCCAGCCCACATATTATTCAAAAAAAATATTACTAACCCATTTTATTAAAACTAGGTATTAGTTGCCTGCACTTCGCCGCGGGTGCGGCTGTTGTGCGAAACGCGACAGGAGCTCCTGTGGCGTTGAGTGTTTGGCGGACGTTAAAGATGATATTAAGTGACTGTTATTTTTGCGTGAGCTTCAAAAAAATACTCGCGGCTAAAAGCTAAAAATTTGGTGGTCAAAGTTTGAAATCCTAAAAGCTAACATTTTGGCCAAAGTGCAATGCAAGTTTAAAAAAGTTGAGTGGTCAAAGTTTGAAATCCTAAAAGCTAAAAGTTTGGTGGTCAAAGTTTGAAATCCCAAAACCTAAAAGTTTGGTGGTCAAATTGGAAGAAAATAAAGTTAAGCTAAAAGTTAGTGGCCACAGTTTTAAATCCTAAAAGCTAAAAGTTTGTTCGTCTAAGTTTGGTGGTCAAATTAGAAGAAAATAAAGTTAACCTAAAAGTTAGTCGCAGAAATAAAGTTAACGTAAAAGTTAGTGGCCAATATATATATATTAGGTGATCAAATTGGAAGAAAATAAAGTTAAGCTAAAAGTTAGTAGCCAAAGTTTTAAAACCCTAAAGGCTAAAAGTTTGTTGGTCTAAGTTTGGTGGTCAAATTAGAAGAAAATAAAGTTAACCTAAAAGTTAGTGGCAGAAATAAAGTTAACGTAAAAGTTAGTGGCCAATATATATATTAAAACAAAGACACTATTGAAGTGTCTTTGTATTAATATATATAGATAATTTGGGTTGTTCTCGCTCCCTCTCCCTCTCCCTCTCTCTTATCCTTATAAAAAGACAAAAGTCGCCACTTTAGATCAAGTGTCCCACTTCTAATTCACCGTAGCATAGACTCAAAAAAATTTCTTCTTGACGGAGAGACTCGGGTTCAAAAGGACTTTTGGTCCAGTGAGTTTCTTCTTAAAAAAGAGACTCAGGTTCAGATCTTTTATTACGGCAAACAAGTCAGGGAGCCAATTTGGTTTTCTCTTGGAACGGTTTGGCGCCATACTCACGGTGTAGTATCTGCAGGTGATGAGTAGATGAACATACAACTCCAAAGGATGAACAAATCTTTTATTACGGCAAACAAGTCAGGTGATGACCGGTAGATGAACAAACAAGTCAGGGAGCCAGTTTGGGTTCTTGAGTTGATAGAAAGGTGTAATATCTGGGATGTTGTCCGCCAGAAGGAAGTACATACAACTTCATGTGATGAAACAAATCAGCAGCTGCTAGATGAACGAAATGTAGTTCAAACAGCAAAGGATGACACCATGGAAACGGCTGATAAAATTAATGAAATAAGAGACACGACAGAAGGAGAGCATTAGTCGGTTAATGAACATGAGGAAGCGAATATGGGAGATGATGCTAAGAATGCAGACGAGCAGAAGGATTATAGTGTTGATGACGGGTGGTTGAAGAAAAAGTTGATAATGCAAGTGGGAGAAAGGGTGAAGTGCTGGATGAAGGAAAAGGTGATGTTACAGATGGAGGTGAAGATGTTGATGTGAACATTGTCATAGCAACAGTGCCACTCTGTTAAGTTGAAACAGAACAAGAAATAGAGACATCAAAAGTTCAATCAATTCTTGAAAGTGCCTCCCATACACCTCAACCCAAAGACAATAAGAGAAAAGGTGTTGAAGAATGTTGGGTTTGTGAAGTCCTTGGTTATTGGGCTATTGAGGTTGACATTAGAAGACATGGGCCAGGCCCGGTTTAGTTTTCTTGGTCCCTAAGTCGTTTAACCTAATTGTTCTCTATATATACCCTAGTCATGTATTGTAATCTTGTGTGCCTTGAGCTTAATGAAATAACCTAGTTGCAGCCCGTGGACGTAGGTCCCCCACTGGGACCGAACCACGTAAAATTCATGTGTCGTGTTTATTATTTTCTGTTCATCGCGTGATAATCGTGTGTGCCGTTTGTGTGTTTGATTCCGCTGCGCCGACTGATACCTAGCAAGTGGTATCAGAGCTTTGCTCTATAACACACTGAGATTTGCACGAACGATTGCGGTGGAGGTTAGATCGGATTGTCAGTAAGAACTTGGTTTTATGGCTGGATGTTCGTGATCCGAGGAAGATGAGTACCGATTTAATTTAATCCTTGAGCCGTATGTTTAGTTTGTTGAATTCGATTGGAGCCATTGACTATGTCCATTCAGTCGTTGATCGAGTTTAGGTTGCGGGCTAAGTAGGATTTGTTTTTTTTTTGGTTCGGTTTTTTGACATTTATCAACCATGATTATTATTTTTAGACTGTGTTTTGTGAATTCAACATTCGGGTGTTTTGGTTTGTCTACAAAAGTTGTAGGAGCAAATCGATTTGAATGACAGTGTTCAATAGAACAGACGTCAAGTTCGGGCTCGTGCCATTGCTGTGTTTGTTCACTGTTTCCGATTTGTTCTCGTTATTGTTATAACTGAGACGAGATGGTAGTAATCGGAATGTTAGACGGTTTTGGGTTTCGGTTGGTTGGTTTGTCAAGAGAACTTGGATGAGGTACTTTCGATGGGTAAACCTAGAGAAAATGGAACCAGCTGGTTTGGAATGCTTTGGGTTTAAGGAATTCCTGCTCGGGCGTGCTGGTGACGACATAAGTGAAAAAAAATGTTAGTGTCAAGTCATGTGAACTATTGCTAGTTGGATGATCTTTCGGTTAGGGTTTGGTTTTGTAACACCCCAACCGATGGCGGAAACATCGGGATGTCACGTATTGATGATTGTTCAGTAGCTCATGGTGAAAAATAAATTTCATTAATTGATTTAAATAGATTACATACAATTGTTCTACAAGAATTTGTACATCAAAATGAATAATACTATGCACACATCTTCAAGCATTAACTCAATCTTCAAGCAAGTATAACCTGAAACATGTTAAGTTTGAAAATATTTTGGGTCAACAAAAGTTGGTGAGAATACATAGGTTTTTTAATATAATTGATAACAATAGTTTGTACAACAATCACAGTTGTATAATGATAGAGTATGAGTCCGACATGTAACAATGCGTCTTTGTACAATCAAACCTTGTGTCGACTGAGGACTAACTCGCAAGTTAGTTAAATGTTGTTACTGTTTATCGATCATCCCTGAATTTATGCGGGGGAATGGGTTTGTCAGACCTATAGCGCTATAATCTAAACAGGCGGCTTGATCATTGTTAATGATTGTACTGTGTCTTTTTGTTACAGTCAAATGATAGAATGAGTAAATGATAGTGTATAAAATGTTTAAACATGTTTCACCCCAAAAATGTAAAACAGAAAAAGGGGCTATGTAAACTCACCTTAGCAAAATGTTATGTCTCGTGAAAATAGAATATGTGTTGCCCAACGATGCCAAGTATTACCCTATAATTAAGGTAATAAATATGTCTAAGTCTTTCTAGTCTACAAATATATTCTAGGGTTTCGAATTGGGGATAAGCGTTCGTTTGATTAATAAATAAAATGTTTATTAATTAAGAGAAATTTGATAAATAAATAAACAAAAGTCTTTTTGTAAATTTTAAATTAAATATGGTCACAATATAAAGTTTTAAGTATGAAAATAATTTTTATAAAATTATTTTCTTAAAAATAGAATATTAAATCTATTTATTTCAAATTGTCAAAATATAACTTTAATATTTAAAAATGTTAAAATTACAGAATTATTAATTTAAAAATTTTATTTCTGTTCTAAATAAATAGAAATAATTTATATAAAATTTTGGTGCAAAAATATTGAAAAATGAATTTATTATAATTTATTTATGATTAAAACTAACAAAAATTGATTAAAAATATTAAATAAATGATTTTTCAGAAATAAAAATTATTTCAGAAAAGTTTAATGTTATATAAACTCAGAATAATTTTTGTGGAAATTTATATAATTGTTTTGATATTTTTATAGAATTTTATAAATAAAATAGAATAAACTTGTAATATTTATTATATATATTAAATAAATAATTTTTAGAAAACTAAAAATTGTATGTTAAACTTTTCTACTAGAATAACACAAAATAATTTTTGTAGAATTTATAAAGGTGTTTTAGTATTTTAAAACTAATTTTAAAAAAATAATAATGAATAATAAAGAAAAGGGGTTTTTTAGAAAAAAAAAGGTTTGCTGTTGGTGGGGCTCGAACCTTGGGCTACGGCCGGTTCGTTGTTTATCCATGCTCGAATCTACCAACTGATCTGATGATCAGTTGGTATTTGTTTTCATTTGTTGAAATATATAAGTAGATATTACACTGGATCATCATCCCCAAACCATAACACAAGAACCCTAGATTGTTAATAAATCAAATCACGAATCAATAACCCTTGTATCTATAGGGTTATTGATCGCGTGAATGCATAGATTTCAAACATGTAAAAGAGTGGGACTTACTGAACAGAATTGAAGTGGAAAAACGAATCAAACGAAAAGTCAAACAATCGGGCATGTGTACGATTGAGATATTTAGAACGAAATGTGATGGTGGGATTGTGGTTTTCGGCTGCCTCTGAATAATTTGGTGGGTTCAATTTATAAAAGCTTTGCACATTTGGAAGGTCTCAATCTTTGACAAACGTTTGGTCAGAAAACATGAATTGGAGTGGGTTTAGGCGGAATTCACGGAAAGTAATTATAGGGTCACGATTGTCGGTCAAAGGGGATGACATTACTACCAAAAATAGGCCAAAATTTCGAGGAAAGTGGACTGGTTTGACCTCAGTTTTCGGGTCTGGTCTAGGGGATCCATCGGGTAGCAGGGACGAAGAAAAGAGGGGTGTTTGTGTTGGGCCGGGTTTTTTTGTTCTGGGCTAGGCTATTTACTAGGCTCCGAAGGTTGGGATAATAAGGGTGGGTTTGTATGGTTTGTTTTTTTTTTTTTTTTGTAAAAGTCTATCTTTATTATTATTATTATTATTATTATTATTATTATTATTATTATTATTATTATTATGCCATTATATATATATATATATATATATATATATATAAGTTGGGTGATAAAAACTTAGGCATAATAGTATAAAATTAATGACAAAGTAAGGGCTTTAATGTATTAGAATTTGGGAAAAATTTTGCGATGTTACAGTCTCCCCTACTTTTGGAAACTTCGTCCCGAAGTTTATTGAGAACATAGGGTTGAAGGCGATTGGGTAGAAATGAAAATGATTGTGATTTGGAAAAATTTGGGTTATAGCATGACATGAATAGAATAAATTGTCTCGAATAGTTTGGATAAGAGGCGTGTTATGTGTGAGTTGATTGACTAAATGGTCTACCAGACAACTAGAGTTTACATTTGGTTAACTCCCGAAATCTTGATAGAATTTCACACCACTTTAACGTACCTGTAAATTCATGATTACGTTCCGGACCGCAATCACCAATTTACCTTACATTAGGGTTTTGTGTCCTTCTATGACTCTACCGATTGTTGAGCAGGTTCGATAGCCTCCACCAGTCGTGGAGCAGGTTGTAGGGCCTCTCCCGACTGTTGAAAAGGCATAATGACCTCAACCAATCGTTGAGTAGGTTCGATAGCCTCCTACAGTCGTGGAGCAGGTTGTAGGGCCTCTCCCGACTGTTGAAAAGGCATGATGACCTCTATTAAGTGCAGCATTTATTATGCACATAGATTGCAAATTGATAACATGTTTATGCAAGCAAGTTTATAAGTATAACAAGCACAGTATATGAGTTGTAGTTGTATAGATTTAGATAATTAGTTCACATTCAAACAATCATGCATTCAAGTGTTATGATTATACCATGTAAACAACTCTCAGACAAAAATTTCAATACTAGAATTTATTACTTGAATCAAATAACGTCAATACATAGAATAAAAAAAGCAACCAATAGTCAAATGGTGGGACTTGCTGTTAGGTAGCTGGAGGGTCTTGATCTCTGTTTAGTTTAGGGCATCGGTTACGGAAGTGATTTGGGTCTCCACATTCATAGCACTGACCATAGTTGTATCGATTAGGATTAGTAGCCTGAGCAGGGTTGGTAGGTTGGTTGGCATTAGGATTTGGGGTCTCGCGACATGTGTTGACTAGATGTCCATACTTACCATAATTGGTGCACAAGCGACACGCTGAAGCAGTGGGATGATGTCGTTTGCATGTGTTACACAATGGATAGTTTCCTATATAGGGTTTCTTGTTAGAAGCTTGTGTAGTGAGGTTGACATCAGGATCCCTGGCCTTACGTTTCTGGTTCTCAGTAGTTACCGCGGCTACAATACTTGCTTTCTCGCCTTTCCGAACTAAGGTACCATTCTTTACGTGATTGTCAGTTAAGGTAGCTGCTAGACGTTTGGCCTCTTCGAGGGTAGCAGGGTTCCTTCCCCACACCGTGTCCTGAATCTGCATGGGTAAACCACCGATATATTTCTCAATGGCCACCGGTAGCGGAGTGGCCTTATGTGGCAACAACAGACTGAGCTCATGGAAGCGGGTATTATAAGCAAGGTTTTCCCCACTATCCTGAGCAAGGGTGTGGAACTCGTCCTCTAATTTCTTGACCTCGTTACGTGGGCAAAATTCATCTCTCATTATCTCCTTGACTTGATCCCAGGTCATAGTAAGTGCAACTTCAGCTCCTCGGGTGCGCTTTTCCTCATTCCACGAAGTGAGTGCTCGTTTGTGAAGAACACTCATAGCATAACGGACCTTAAAGTTATTGGGACACTCACTGTTAATGAAGGTATTCTCAATACCCTCGAACCATTGTAGGAGACTAGTAGCTCCTTCATCTCCACTGAACTTAGGGGGATTACAGGTATTAAAGTGTTTGAGAGTGCAGGTTGGGAGACCATTCCCGTTTCCATTCCCGTTCCCATTGTGATTTCCATTGCCGTTTCCATTTCTATTGCCGTTTCCATTCATCTAGATGACTTGAGCCAGTAAGTTAGGAACCAGAGTCGCGATCTGTTGCGCCATTTGTTGAGAAATGATCGCAGTTAGTTGGGCATCAACGCCATTGTTGTTGTTGTTGTGGTTAGTGTCGTGGTTATGGTTGTGATTGCTACTCCCTTCATCATGATTGTCACCACTGATAAGACGAGCGCTGCGACGTGGAGGCATGATCTGTAAGAGACACAATGAAGGTTCAATGAGACATGAATGAGGTAATATAAGGAATGTAATCATTTATCCATTTATTAAAACGAATAAACGAAAACGTTGACTTATCAAAGATTCTAGATTCTAATAACATAGTGAAGACATGCTTTAGCCTATAAGTGAACACTCATCCCGAGAATTCCCAGGTAGGCATCCGGGTCCCTCGTCTGATTGGGATATATGCGCAATGCCAGCCTAGACAGAAAACTCAGAATACAGGCGTTCACCCTTCCAGATTGCACGTGTTCGTTATTAAAATCTAGAACTTCGACGAGATCTCAAGGTGGTTCAGGCTAAACTTGAGGATTTTGTCCTATTAGTCTAAGAGTAGATCGAATGATGGAGAGCAATCTTATTGTAAGGATTAAAGTAGGGATAAGAAGTGGGAGGGAGATAGAGATTAGAAACAAGTAGGGTTGCAAATAAAAGGAGCAAGTACTGATTATAATCCTATGGTTATAGACTAGATTATTTTTCTAATAACCTAATTCCCTATAACCATGGCTCTGATACCAATCTGTAACACCCCAACCGATGGCGGAAACATCGGGATGTCACGTATTGATGATTGTTCAGTAGCTCATGGTGAATAATAAATTTCATTAATTGATTTAAATAGATTACATACAATTGTTCTACAAGAATTTGTACATCAAAATGAATAATACTATGCACACATCTTCAAGCATTAACTCAATCTTCAAGCAAGTATAACCTGAAACATGTTAAGTTTGAAAATATTTTGGGTCAACAAAAGTTGGTGAGAATACATAGGTTTTTGAATATAATTGATAACAATAGTTTGTACAACAATCACAGTTGTATAATGATAGAGTATGAGTCCGACATGTAACAATGCGTCTTTGTACAATCAAACCTTGTGTCGACTGAGGACTAACTCACAAGTTAGTTAAATGTTGTTACTGTTTATCGATCATCCCTGAATTTATGCGGGGGAATGGGTTTGTCAGACCTATAGCGCTATAATCTAAACAGGCGGCTTGATCATTGTTAATGATTGTACTGTGTCTTTTTGTTACAGTCAAATGATAGAATGAGTAAATGATAGTGTATAAAATGTTTAAACATGTTTCACGCCAAAAATGTAAAACAGAAAAAGGGGCTATGTAAACTCACCTTAGCAAAATGTTATGTCTCGTGAAAATAGAATATGTGTTGCCCAACGATGCCAAGTATTACCCTTAATTAAGGTAATAAATATGTCTAAGTATTTCTAGTCTACAAATATATTCTAGGGTTTGAATTGGGGAAAGTAAAATGTGTTATTAATTAAGAGAAATTTGATAAATAAATAAAAAAAAGTCTTTTTGTAAATTTTAAATTAAAGATGGTCACAATATAAAGTTTTAAGTATGAAAATAATTTTTATAAAATTATTTTCTTAAAATAGAATATTAAATCTATTTATTTCAAATTGTCAAAATATAACTTTAATATTTAAAAATGTTAAAATTATAGAATTATTAATTTAAAAATTGTATTTCTGTTCTAAATAAATAGAAATAATTTATATAAAATTTTGGTGCAAAAATATTGAAAAAATGAATTTATTATAATTTATTTATGATTAAAACTAACAAAAATTGATTAAAAATATTAAATAAATGATTTTTCAGAAATAAAAATTATTTCAGAAAAGTTTAATGTTATATAAACTCAGAATAATTTTTGTGGAAATTTATATAATTGTTTTGATATTTTTATAGAATTTTATAAATAAAATAGAATAAACTTGTAATATTTATTATATATATTAAATAAATAATTTTTGGAAAACTAAAAATTTTATGTTAAACTTTTCTACTAGAATAACACAAAATAATTTTTGTAGAATTTATAAAGGTGTTTTAGTATTTTAAAACTAATTTTAAAAAAATAATAATGAATAATAAAGAAAAGGGGTTTTTAGAAAAAAAGGTTTGCTGTTGGTGGGGCTCGAACCTTGGGCTTCAGCCGGTTCGTTGTTTATCCATGCTCGAATCTACCAACTGATCTGATGATCAGTTGGTATTTGTTTTCATTTGTTGAAATATATAAGTAGATATTACACTGGATCATCATCCCCAAACCATAACACAAGAATCCTAGATTGTTAATAAATCAAATCACGAATCAATAACCCTTGTATCTATAGGGTTATTGATCGCGTGAATGCATAGATTTCAAACATGTAAAAGAGTGGGACTTACTGAACAGAATTGAAGTGGAAAAACGAGTCAAACGAAAAGTCAAACAATCGGGCATGTGTACGATTGAGATATTTAGAACGAAATGTGATGGTGGGATTGTGGTTTTCGGCTGCCTCTGAATAATTTGGTGGGTTCAATTTATAAAAGCTTTGCACATTTGGAAGGTCTCAATCTTTGACAAACGTTTGGTCAGAAAACATGAATTGGAGTGGGTTTAGGCGGAATTCACGGAAAGTATTTATAGGGGCACGATTGTCGGTCAAAGGGGATGACATTACTACCAAAAATAGGCCAAAATTTCGAGGAAAGTGGACTGGTTTGACCACAGTTTTCGGGTCGGGTCTGGGGGATCCATCGGGTAGCAGGGACGAAGAAAAGGGGGGTGTTTGTGTTGGGCCGGGTTTTTTTGTTCTGGGTTGGGCTATTTACTGGGCTCCGAAGGTTGGGATAATAAGGGTGGGTTTGTATGGTTTGTTTTTTTTTTTTTTGTAAAAGTCTATCTTTATTATTATTATTATTATTATCATCATCATTATTATTATTATTATTATGCCATTATATATATATATATATATTATATATATATATATATAAGTTGGGTGATAAAAACTTAGGCATAATAGTATAAAATTAATGATAAAGTAAGGGCTTTAATGTATTAGAATTTGGGAAAAATTTTGCGATGTTACAGTGTTAACTGGTCGTGTGTACGGTCATAGAACCCTTGGTACCGCTTGTTTTCCATGAAAGCTCGACTGCTGTTATAACCGTTTGCCTGTTAGCTGGTCTAGAACTATGAAGTTATCCCTCTTCGTTGGTGATCAGTGGTTTGACATTTGAGTGGATCTTTTTAATAGTACGGGTGAATATTTTCATTGGGGAAGTACGAGCGAAGATTTGACTCATGAGTGTCGGTTTGGCATGGGTCGGGATAACAGGGACATTGGGAGCTTGGCGTAGTTGACTTGTCGGGGCTGCATGGAGGTGTGGACAATTTTTAGAGTCGATGTCATAGATAGGAAATTCTACTTCTACGGATGTGTCGGGGTTTGATACATTGGGACTCGGTGGAAGGTAGTGAGACTCTTGGGTTCGAGATTCTATTTGGCTTCATTTCTTGTTACCTACTTCAATGAAGCATTAGTGAATCTATTGTTGAAGACTTTTGAAGTGTGCAGATTGTTGCGCAACCGGAAGAAGAGAACCAACTTCCGTGTAGTAAAGTCTTGGCTCGCTGATTCGAGAGTTAAACGAGTCTAGTTTACAGCAAATGACTCTGGGACTCCAAGTAATCCGCTTGAGCGTATTCGGAGGTCTGAGCATGGACGGGATTTTTGTAACAGTGGGGGCACATGGGGTGTTCTGACACAGTCTGTAAATTTACGTTAGGTTTGGAAGACCAAGGATCCGAATGAAATCTCTCCTGGGAGGTTGCTATTAGTGGAGAGTGTTCTTTCCTCTGGACTCTCTGGAGCCGACGATTTGAGTAAGTAGGGGCCGGTTGAGATTGAGGATGTGTCTATGGCGGGTTTTGCCATGTCTGGGTCTTTGATGACCATATTGGAGTTGTTGGGAGCTTCAATGGGCCTTTCAGGTTACTGATGAAAAGGGTCGCTGCAGCTAGGTGGATACATGGACAAGTTTGGAGTTTGGTTTGTTCTTTGGGAGCTGGACCTGAAAGACTTCTGTTCCTATGTGTTTAGAGATTACTGAGTACTAGATGATTGGGTTGTATTTACTTGTTGGTAGGCTCGAGTTCGTCGCAAGTCCTTCAAGTGGGAGATTGTTGGGTTTGTGAAGTCCTTGGTTATTGGGCTATTGAGGTTGACATTAGAAGACACGGGCCAGGCCCGGTTTAGTTTTCTTGGTCCCTAAGTCGTTTAACCTAATTTTTCTCTATATATACCCTAGTCATGTATTGTAATCTTGTGTGCCTTGAGCTTAATGAAAATAACATAGTTGCAGCCCGTGGACGTAGGTCCCCTACTAGGACCGAACCACGTAAAATTCATGTGTCGTTTTTATTATTTTCTGTTCATCGCATGATAATCGTGTGTGCCGTTTGTGTGTTTGATTTCGCTGCGCCGACTGATACCTAACAAAGAAGAAACGGGATGACTAAACAGAGAAAAACACTTTGCTGCAATGTTAAAGTTGCCATACCTTAACCAGGTGATATGCATAAAATAAAGAATAACGCAAAATGAGCTAAAAGTATTGGCGTACATAACGGCACCAACCAAAGATGAATTGTAAGTTGGATTTTGATATTAAACTTTAAACATACAATTCACTTTATACAAATTTAGTGTACTTAATAAATGTTATATAAATGTAGCCAACTTGTATATCAATCAGTGTGGTTGGATGCACCAAAACTAGCATTTGAAAGTTTGTATGATGGTTTGTGGCTACAACATGGTGTTGTGGACACATGGTTTGAGATTTTAAGCAATGAAGAAAGGAAGAAGGATGAAGGCTCAGTATTTAGGTTGTTATGCCCAACTCAGATGATGGTAAGTTTATATTAAAAAAACATAAATTATATATTAAAAAACGTAAGTTATATACTAAACCCAAGTTATATATTATTAAATGCAAGAAGGATAAATTCTTGTATAATTGTAACATTGCAGTCAGATGAGTATTATTCAAAGGACACAGTTGCAATGAAAGATATGAGCTCTATGGGAACACTCTCATTGAACTAATATAGATGTTGAATGTCAAAAGGCCAGATGAATTTGACATAATCATATAGCCACTGCTGATAGAAAAACACTTCTACATGGTATCTTTCGATTTAAAAAATGGAACCATTAAGCTGATTGACAACTCAAAATATGAAGAAGATTTTAAGAAAAGATACAAAAGGGTGTCTCCTGGTACAATTTAACTATAAAAATACATAAACCACTTTTATAAAAGGTATCTAACTTATGATAAGGGTTCCGGTACAAAAGGTGGAAATTGTAAAAAAGGTAAGAAACATTCTCATGCTGACATGTGGCGATGGAGTATTTTAGTACCAAGGGTACAAAGGTAATATTACATGTATCATTTAATTTTTATTTTTGATGGTTTTAATTGTGGAGAGTTTTTAGGGATTTAATCAAATCTTTATGACACTTAAAAATATCAATAAGTGTGTTATCAGACGATTTTCAAAAAACTAGTTTTAGTGATGTGTTTTGCTGGACAAAATTGACATTGATTCTTCATTGTGTTTTATCAGTTAACTTTAAAAACAAAACACACAACCGAGTGTTCTATACATTTTCAGTGATGTGTTTTACTAGACAAAAGTGACATTGATTCTTCATTGTGTTTTACTAGTTAACTTTAAGCATAAAACACACAACCGAATGTTCTATACACTAATGATTACATATAAAACACACAATCAAGAACAATAAAAAGTTTCCCCTAAAAATACTAACTTTCAATTAACATAAAACACACAATCAAAAACAATATTAACTTTCCCCTAACAAACATAAAGAGAAACCCTTAATGAAGAGATTTAAACCCATTGTGTTTTAAACTCATGTAGAACACAAACACACTGACTACACATCCTAAAATACTAACTTTCAATTAACATAAAACACACAATCAAAAACAATATTCACTTAACATATTATTAGTTTAATAATATGTTTAATTAATGTTTTTTTAAATAACAAAAAATAAAGATTTCAGTGAAGTGAATCAGTTAAGTGCTGCCTACAAAAAAGTGTTTCTGTGAAGTGATGTGGCAGTGCAGGATTGATTAAAATCAGTTAAGTGAAAACATAAATCTAGTTGTGCCCCTTAGGCCTTAGACTATTAGGTGTGGAGGAGGCCCATCTTCCATGATGGTCATCCACCTCACCTGCCACGTCATTGTGGGGTAGGACCATCATGGGGATGATGCTCCAAAGGTGTGGAGTAGGTCCATCTTCATTTAATGCATTTTTTTAATTAAATAATATTATAAGATTAATGTTACAATAAAAAAGTTAATATTCTAATATTAATATTAAAAAGTAAATATTACATTAAAACCATTACTAATATTTAAAAAAACACAACTAAAATTAAATTAACCTATTCGACATAAAAAAAATTACAAATAATCTACTTTTGTCCGTTGTTTCAAATATATTCAACCAAGCCCGCTTGAAGATTGTGATGCGTGAACTCGTTATGTAACGAGAACTCGTTTAAATCTTGTTGATGTGGGTCGACAGGCACGGTATTCTCCGCCGGGCATTCTCGTCATACGCACAGATGGCGGCGCCTTCGTCTTCGAGTATCATATTATGCAACAAGACACAAGCATACATACAGTAACGCATTTTTTTAGGGGTGAACATACGTGCCGGGTTTGCAATGATGTGTCATCTTTGCTTGTAGAACACCAAATAACCGTTCAATGTCCTTTCTTGCCGCCTCTTGAAACTTGGCAAATTTCTTTCTTTTTTCATCGAACGGGTGGTGAATACTTTTAACGATCGTCGCGTAAGATGGGTAGATTCCATCAGCAAGATAATAACCGCACCTATACTCCACCCCCGATACTGTAAACCTGGTATCCAGACCGATTCCTTTTATGACATCGTCAAAAATCTTCGACTGGTTAATGACATTAATGCCGTTGTTCGAACCAGGAATGCCAAAGAAAGCATGCCAAACCCATAGATCTTGTGAACACACCGCCTCCAAGATTATTGATGGATATTCTTGATCCCCTCGTTTGAACATTCCGCGCCATGCTACCTGGCAGTTTCTCCACGACCAATGGAAGCAATCAATGCTTCCGAGCATTCCTGGAAAACCATGTTGTTGGTGGTGAAACTGATACAATTGTTGGACCTCACTGGAGTTTGGTTTTCGCAAATATTTTTTGTTGTAAATCTTCACCACACACTTGCTAAACTTGTACAGACATTCTCGTGCAGTTCTTTCCGACATTTTTAAATACTCGTCCCAGGCATCCGCCGTAGTCCCATACGCTAGTTGCCGAAGTGCCGTCGTGCATTTTTGTAGGGTACTGGTGAACCCTCTTTTGTTTCTAGCATCGTATCGTAAGGTAAAAAATGGGTCTAAGTTAGCCACATCATCGGCTATACGTAAGAACAATCTTCTACTCATTCGTAACCTACGCCTAAATAATTCCGCCGAGTATAAGGGTTCGTTGGCAAAATAATCAGTCACCAATCTGTCATGGACACCTACACATATTTTAAAAAATATAAACACAATAAAAATCTACAATCTTAAAAATTTTAAATATAATAAACACCCTACAATGTTAAAAAATTATATATAATACACATAAATAATATAAACAAAAAATATAAAACTTACCTTCTCGGTCCCTCTTTATAGCCGCTTTCCTAGTTCGAGTACCGATTCGACTTCATCTCCTTCCTCCTCGGCAATGATTTGTGCCGCTTGCGTCACGATGTTTATAACAAAATTTACGGATTCGTTTGTAGATGATGAACCCGAAGAAGACGAAGAAGTTGATAACGACATGGTTGTTTGAGGGTTTGGATTTTTTTTATAAATAATTGTTGGTTTAAATATAGTGAGAGTGTTTGAGAGAGTTTTTATAAAAGCGATAGAGAGTTATAAAAATTGTGGTGTTAAAAATGGGTTTAGTTGTTTGGTATTTATAATATTTAAATAACCTTTTCTTTTTCTTATACGGCTAGTAACCCGTTTTCCAACGGCTACATTTCAAATCCCAAAGCAAATACAAGGCCCGGCGTGAGAGGCATGGCTATGCCGGTTATGCCAATGCCGGCCCTGGGGGCGGTGTAGCCCGGGGCGGCATAGGGTTGCCGGTGCCATGCCGTGCCCCCATATCCTATATAGTTATACTTTCTCAAAATGTCTAATCGTTCCTTGCGGTTAAAAAAATATATTTAGTTAATTATTCAACTATATTTTAGTTTAGTTATCCAGACTTCTCTGTGTATAAATACTTACCATAGACCGAGAGTTTGGAACTGGACAACAGGGTCAATACCGCTTTTTTCGCATATATTCAGCCTTCAAAAAATAATAACATATCTTTCAGTCCTCAACTGAACCGTCTCTCACGCTCCATCTCACACTCTAACCTCACCATGACCTCCATCAAACACAACCTGTTTGCTTACGTGGCAACTGCAACAGCCTCCATCATCACCGTCACCGTCATCGTCTTCATCCTCTCCTCCGGTGCTGACGTGTCATTCTCCTTCACCACCACAACCGACTCTAAATCGGACTTCCTGATCCCGATCGTTCAGTTGCGAAGCAAGCTGATATTGAATCCTCAAAGTTCTGAAAAATTTGAGCTACGGAGAGTGGTTTCGTTACCATCGTCGACGTCATCGTTGCCGGTTATTATTCGTAATCGGACTCGAAGTTTTATTGTGAGCATTTACGGTTTTAAATTATCTGAACGTAATTGAGATACGTAGATGATAAATCTGCGTGTGTGTGTGTGTTTGTTCGTTCGTGAAGATGATTAAATTCTGTTATGATTTACGATGAATGTGTAGTTTTCGCTCTGTGTGTGTGTGTGTTTTAGATTGTGTGTGCGTGTGTTAATCGACATAAGGTTATGGATTGCATGCTTGATTATGCAATTAGAGTTACGTAATTGACGTTAACGTGAATATTAGCGTGAAGATTAACTGATTGCTTCAACAGACTCATACGATTCATGTTTCTAAATCTGGTGGAATTCAACTGTGTGCGTGTTTCTGGAATGATTTGTTGCAGAATCTGAAATTGAAACTGTTGATACTCGATCAATACAAGTTTATTTCAACTTTAATTATACATGTTAATGTAATTAATTTGAAGATTTAGTGTGTGTTTATGGAATAATAATATGTTGAAGAGTTTTGAAACCGAAACAGTTGAAACGCAATCAATTCAAGTTTAAATGATCATGAATTCATGATTTTGTTAATCATGAAATTGATATTAAATTATAAATGTTAATGTGTTTAATTTGAAGATTAACTATGTGTGTGTATTTATGGAATAATTTGTTTGAGATTTTTTAAATCGAATGTTTATGGTTAATTAATTAAAGCTTGAATCAGATCATGAATTATGGACGTTATGTTTAATTTGTAGATTAACTGTGTGTGATTATGGAATAATTTGTTGCAGATTTTATAATCGAAACTCTTGATACTGGATGAATTGAACAGTAGGATTTGTGTTAATCATGAAATTAAATTTAAATTCTGCATGTTATTAATATATTTAATTTTAAGATAAGATTAATTACATTGCTATATGTTGAACGTGTAATGCAGACAGGACGACGGTCACCGGAGTTGGAACTTGGTAGAGCAAGACGCGCGATTCAGGGAGCGGCCACCGTTGGCAACCTATCTCAGCTTTTACGAAACGGTGACGTTTTGTACAGCGATATCTATAATAACCCCGCCGAGTTTTATCAGTAAGTTCTTTTTTTTTAATCAATTACAACGTGTGCGGAGTGCTGTTTCTAACTTTTTATTTTCCTTTTCTCAATGGTTTTAAGTTTTAGCTTTTAAGACTCGTAGAAAATGATAATATTAAGGGTTCTAGGATTCATACACCCTGTGACGTCACATTCTGGGGGTGTGACATCACATTTTGGGGTATGTGACAGCTCTTATAGGTATATGATGTGGGCCAGGGTGTATGAATCCTAAATAGAGGGTGTATGAATCCTAATTACCTAATAGGGTTATAGAGGGTGTATGAATCCTAATTACCTAATATTAATTATCGTTGTAAATTGAATTATTGTCGTATTAATTGTTTTACGACTCTCGTAAATTGCCGTATTGATCTTAGTACTCTCTATTCCTTGAAATCACGCCAATAAAAAGTTCACTAATTATGATTTGTGAGAAAAAGACAAAAATTTGGAAGATAAAATAATAAACATTATCATGAGAAAATATATGATCCAATTACTATTTTACCTTAAATATTTCAAAATTTCCTAGGTAATAAACAATATCAAAAGGTATTTAGAAACCATACACTCTATAATTGAGATTTATACACCCTAGCCCACATCACAGACTAACAAAATTAGAAGATGTAATAAATATATTTGAGAATCTCAATGGGTTATTTATAACAAACCAACACCTTGAGGGTATATCATAGGTGTGCAATAATTGAATCGAATCAGATAAACGCAAAATTCAATTTGAATCCGGTTTTCAAATTCTAAAATCAAATTTGCATCCCATTCGAAATGAGATTAAATTTTTATTTTTTTTTTTCAATACTGAATAAAAGTTGCATTGTTGAAGAACGAATTAGCTCTTGAAGCCTAAATATATATATATATATATATGAAATACAAAGGGAATTTTCATTAAAACAAAATACGAAGTTCGAACTTGAATTATATACATACAATTTATATTTATTTTTATGCATATATTCAACATTATAAGCCTTTTAAATTGAATGGTATCATTTTTTTACATATTCGAAGAGACTCCTATTCGAATCTTGAGTTAGAATCGGATTTTCATTTCATTTCCATGTTGAATCGGTTATTTCAAATGTAAATTGAATTTGAATTCAACTTCAAACGTTCGAAATTCAAATAACTTGACTCGTTTAGTCAAGTAACTCGAAAATTCAATTAGTTAAATAGTATCCAATTTCAACCATAGACTAATTGAAAAACTTTTCATTTATAAATTATAAGGATCTTAGACCATGTAAGTGCAATTTTTTTAGGTGTGTAAGAGTGTGTGAAAAAGGTTGGATTGGTTTTTGTAATATTGTTCCCCTTCCTTCTAAGTAACTCTACTAGAATGATAACCACAGCATTCCATTCATCCAAAAAGTTAAGGTCACCGTATCCTTTGCGTTATAATCATGAGAACAGGTCAAAGTTTTAACTTCTAATAGACGCATACACTAGCATCATTCCTTTTATTTATTTATTTATTTATTTATTTTGCAAAAACTAATGTAGTTATTATTAGCCTTTTACTTTTCTTTTCAGATTTTGTATCATTAGTTATATCAACAATTTTCAGGTTTATATAGTTTTGGTTAGGAGTTTTAATTACTTGGGGTTGAGAGGTTGAATTAATAAATCTATACTCAACTTATATATTTATTTGTGTCAAAAACATCAATCCAATTACTCGGATATTAATTAAGAATGTAGACTAAAACATGACGACTTATATACATAAACATGTTAATCAGGTTCAGATTATTAAACACGGCTTGAAGTCTTGAACATAACAACTCAAAATTTGATTATTATATTCTTGTGTGGTGTTAGGTTATGTCACCCACGTTAATTACCATAGATATTTTATATTTGTTTTAACTACTATACGGCCAATTATTTCCATGTGTGCGTATATATAATGAAAAATGAAATATAAATTAAAGTCTGTAAAAAATGAAGGAGCTATATAGAGATGGAGAAAAGATTCAAAGTATATGTATACGAAGAGGGTGAGGTACCAATGGTACATGATGGACCATGCAAAGACATATACACAGTAGAAGGCCGGTTCATTCAGGAGATGGAACATAATAAGCATTTCAGGACTAAAGATGCGCACAAGGCGCATGTTTACTTCATGCCGTTCAGTGTGACGTGGATGGTCAGGTATCTCTACAAGCCTAATACCTATGACATCACCCCACTCCAACACTTTGTCTCTGATTACGTCAGAACCATCTCCACTAAACACCCTTTCTGGAACACAACTCATGCTGCTGATCACTTCATGCTCTCTTGCCATGATTGGGTACGTGTAATTACTTTTCATCTTCACTAATTAATTTTATTACTCTAATATTTATTTATTTATTTATTAATTTAGGGCCTTTCTTGCTTAAAAAATAATTCTGCCAAGTGCCAACTACGGTTCTAAAATCCAACGAAGGATACTGACCGGTTTAGATAGTTTGAGCCTATTTTTATAGTTTTTATTATATATAATTTTATATTTCAATTTTAAAAAAATAAATAAATAAATAAATAAATAAAAAGTAGTGAAGATAACGGTTGGTTTCAAGTTTCAAACCGTGAACATGACCAATTAACTTGATTTTCCTAATTGTAAACCATAAATGGTGAAGCAGACAATATAAATTCGTAATTAGCGAAACCAACTAATGTCTTCAGTTGATATAGTTTGATTTCCATGGTTCATGATAATTTTGATTTCTTCAACTTAAAACTCTTTATATGGTCTAAAGAGGTAGTTATACCCTATAATCGTGAAACTGACTGAACCTAGTGGTTTAGATCAATATAAATGTTTTGATCAACTTCAGGGAAACCTATAACTTATTATTTATCTTAAAACTATTTATAAAGTTTTTTTATTTTTCCATTTTAGGAGAGACAGATAGATACAATAATGAAATATAAGAATTACTTTATAACCATGCCAAATTCCATGATTTTATATGCAGCTTTATTCAATTCTAACGAACATTTCCAAAAACATTTCAGGCTCCACATGCCTCAAAAGGCAACCTTAACCTCTACCACTCTTCAATCCGGGTCCTATGCAATGCCAACTCTTCCGAAGGATTCAACCCACAAAAAGATGTGAGCCTACCCGAAATTAACCTCCGCCATGGTAACATGCCCCCGAATCTTCTCTCTCCCCCACCACCCGAGTCCCCTAGACCCCACCTTGCATTCTTTGCAGGTGGGGTCCATGGTCCCATACGACCTATCCTTCTCAAATATTGGAAAGGTCAGGACCCTGATCTTCAAGTCTATGACTACCTACCAAAAGGGTTAGACTACTATTCCTTCATGTTAGCCTCAAAATACTGCCTGTGTCCAAGCGGCTATGAGGTGGCGAGCCCTAGGATCGTTGAGGCGGTGTACACAGAGTGTGTGCCCGTTATAATTTCTGAACACTATGTTCTACCTTTTAGCGACGTGTTGAGGTGGGAGGCGTTCTCGATACAGGTTAAGGTGTCGGAAATTGGTGAATTGAAACAAATTTTGACGTCGGTGCCGGAAAACAAGTACTTGAAGCTAAAGGAGAATTTGAGAGCAGTAAGGAGACATTTTGTTTTGAACCATCCTGCTGAAAGATTTGATGTGTATCATATGATATTGCATTCTGTTTGGCTCAGGAGATTAAATTTAAAGGTAGAGTAAAAAAGAAATTATATAAAATAAAAATAGAAAATTTACAAGCTAATTAATTAATTGTTCCGTTTTTGTAGATACTTTTACCCGTCAAAATTGAAAATGTGCTATATTTTACAACTATATAAAGATGCAACTAACTTTAACTAATTTATATAAATGGTAATTTATATAGTTTTCATCGTTAGTAATTTTTAAAATGATTGATTCAAGACATGTACTTAAGTAGTATGATGAAATATTATATAAAATAAAATAGAAAATTCAAATACCTTGATACTAAGATGGGTGAATCCATTTTTTTGTCGACAAATTTTATTGACAAATTGCCTATTACATAAAGGAAGTACAAGCATATGATGAAGCACAAGAAAGAAGAAAACTTTCTTTGTGCAACTTGGGAGCCGTATGCACATATATAGAAATCTAAGGATATGATAAACGGCAAAGTCAAGGATTTTCCTAGACCATCTCAAGTTAACATGGTAGATCAAAGGAAACATTTCAAACATTTAGAGACTTCAAGGTATATACACATACACGTGACGTTCTAAACCATCGCAAACTTTATGTACAGACGGACTCAAGGTTTAAACATAAATTACATAATTACATACTAAGCCTAACCACACTTTTAACGCTAGTTTTACTAACTGACACTAACTTGATCGGGATTAACACTAGCAATATTGGACAAAGATCTAAGGTCCAAAATCCACAAGTCCCACATTCAAAACTTGATTGTAAATCAACCAAGGATTATGTGAATGTAATTAATGAGGCAAGTAATGCTTATGATGGTGATCTTCAAGATGGATTGATTGTAGAGCCTAATCCATGTGTACAAGGATAGTCCTTGTTTCGATAAACTTGATCATGTCTAATAGAGGCAATAGAATAAATGTAATTTATTGTGCATAATTGTGATTCAAAACATTTCAAAAATATAGGAGATAATTGGTGTATATATGTACATGTAATCTCATTATGAATAACAAGTTGAATTACCATTCCTCTATGGTATCAGGCCAAAAACCTGCGACCGCCTAACCCTAGCTCGCCGATCATCTTCTCGCTCCACCACCCTCTTCTTCTTCCTTCATCTTTCTTAATCTATTTCCCTATTCCCCATCCATGGCTTCTGTCACACCCCAATCGATGGCGGAAACATCGAGGTGAGACTTATGATAGATTGTTCAAAGACTTCATAACACTAAATTGTGACAATAGATTAAAATAGATTTTATTCGTATCTAAGATCAACAAGTATACAATTTGTTTCATGAGAAGAATACATTAACTTGAATCATGAAGTAAAATAAAGATTGTTTCGTTTGTTTCTAAGGCCGAATCCTAAGTGATGTTTCTTGTATCGTCTCATCAAGCTTTTCCTGCAACATGTATAAAATATCCGTCAACACACAAAGTATTGGTGAGCATACTAGTTTTGACCTACGTACATAGTATAAGAAAGTTTTACTCAAATCATCATGTCATAGGCATATGCACGTAGAACCATACAAACAGCAACAACACTCGATAACACAAAAGACTTCATCTTATCATGACCCATAAAGGGGGCGGCGTGTCAACCTATAGCGCTATACATGTAAGGTGGGTTGTTGGCTAATCGTACATTTGTATGTAAGACTTAGAATTCTAGCATGGCATAGCATATAAGCATTTAGATTGAGCATAATAGTTTTAAGAGTATGAAATCGTTTAAGTTTTGATAGTGATACATGTTGAGCCCCAAAGAATAAAGAATAAAAGGGGGACAAGTATGAACTCACCGTTTACGAAATAGTCTTAGCATCCGAGTGTACAAATTGTAGGCGGAACGAATCACGTAGTATTCAACCTATAATATAATTGCAAGGCCTAAAAATGATTGAACTTAAAGAGTAGGTTCTTCTAGGACTAGGCTACTCTTGTATCCCTTTTTGTTTAAATTAGCGATGATTAAAAATGTGAAACAAGCCATTTATTTTGAAATAAACACTATAGTTTATTTAGTTTAAGTTATTGTTTCGTAGGTTAAGTTTATATTTTGAAATTTACATAATACCATAGACTTTATGTTGAAGTAAGAGAAAATAAATAAAACACGAGCCAATTACCAAAAAAGTTGTATCATGGATTATTAAATAACAATGTCGATATTTGATCTAATCGTTACAAGCTTGACATCATTTAGTTCATTTGTTATTTTGTGGTGATGATATATATAAATAAAAAAAAAAATTCAGAACATACAACTAACCCTCCTTGATGACCACCCAAAGTTTGACCAAGCCCATCGTACCTACTGCCATCCCCATATTTGTTTCCCTCTTTTAAGACTCATGTCACCCATAAACCCATACCCATAAGTCACAAATAAATTCCATCCCAAATTATAAACGGAACCAAAGAGGAACGAGTACCTGCGACGGTCGGGAACAGAGAGGGAGAAAGAGAGAGAGAGCCGAGAGGTGATGGGTGGTGCGATGGTGCCTGGTACAGTCAGAAATAGATCGGTGGTGGTTGTGGTACGTCTGACCGGTTTTCGTATGGCGGTGTACGGTGACGAGTGATGGCGTGACGGTAGCATGGATCTGAAAGGCGGTTGTTTGTTTTCAGGGGGTTGCTTGCGGTTAACCGGGAAGGACCATGATAACTATGATAGCGAAGTGGCGACAAACGTGGTGATGTACGGTGGCTCACCTGTCGACGGATTTGAGTCGGAGTTGGTGGTCGACGGTGGTTGATTCGGGTCTTAAAACAGAAACTCGGTGATGGTTATGGCTCAAATGAAACCAGAGAGCGAGTGGGGTGAGATCGATATTTTGAGGGAATGTGAGAGTATGAGTGTTTGTGTGTTTCAATTGTATGAACAAGATGGTATTTGTAGGAGAACAAAGGGATGTGTTAAAAACACATTTTAATCAATTAATGTGGTTGTCATGCGCATAGTTTCTGTAAATGAAGGAGCAAGGATGGGTGTTGTGTTTAATGCAAGACATAATTATGCATTGAGCTTTTAAAATCCTACCATGCGCTTTGAGTTCTCTACACATACTCATTATTACTTTATTTTCATTACAAGACAAACAAAAATCCTAGTGTCTTATTTCTTTTATAAATAATAATTTTTTTTTTATTTTGAATGAAAAACATATATATATATTAATAACATTAGTATGTTGTTTTGAACAAAAGTCTCTTCGTAAGTATAATCTAAAGAAAGTTATGATATAAGGAAAAGAAAATACGTCATAAGTTATTCTTTTGGTATTCGCGAGTGTGCAAAATAAAACGGAGTAGACTAAATAAGCGACGAGTAGTTCTTGACTTAAATATATCAAATACATTTATATATATGTTTTTTTTATATCTTTTTAATATTCTAGAAAGTAACGGGACGTTACAGTCTCCCCTACTTTAGAAAATTTCGTCTCGAAATTTAGTTAGAACAAATTGTTAGGTAAGTTTTCGAACACCAGGGGGAATGGGAGTGTAAAGGTTGTAATTTTCTTTGTTGGGTTTAGGTAAGTGGCAAGTTTTGTGTAATATGGAGTGTTTTAGCTGTGTTTTATATGATACATGACTGATTACACTTAGACTTAGGGTAGTTACTATTGTAATTATTAGGTTGACTAGAGTTGGTCCTTGGTCAGACCCTCAGTCACATCTTCGATACACCATTAGTGTTTATATATAGGGTGTACCGCAGTTAACCCACCACACCATTGGTATTTCGAATTTGTATTGAGCATCTACCAACAATCCTAAATAGAATTTCATCTCACCTTAACGTACCTGTAAATTCATGATTACGTTCTGGACCGCAATCGTCAATTTACCTTACATTAGGGTGTTATGTCTTTCTATGACACTAACTCGAAATAAAATGATGGATGTGACGTAAATGTTTCCTAACTTTAAGAGCTAGTCATTATATTTGTAAAACGAACACGTTGATATGCGAAGACTTGATAATGTAATGATGATATATGCAGGACGGCAAGCAAGTATTAATGAAACAAAGCATGCATATGAATATTAGCACGTATGAATTTAGGAATGGGCTACGACTAAAACTGGTTGTCTGGAAGGCTACATCCCAACGAGATGTATTCCTATAATTGTTGTAAGTGTAATCCACGAAGTAATGTTTATGCATTTATTGAAATAGGAAGGGATCGTTTACTTTCCCACGTTTAATGGAGATTCAACACGAGTACTAGGATGTTTTGAGTTTCAGGTATAAGCGGTTCAAATTTGTGGATAGAATGTTTTTATGGCGATTTATATGCATTAAGGGAAACATTAAGTTTATTGAATATTACAAGTATTATAGAATATTCATTTTTCAATATCATGGGAAAATCTAGTCTTACGCAAAATCAAGTCTTAGGTTTCATGGATAAACAAGTTTAATGTAAGATCAAGTTTGAAAGTAGCATAGAATAGGCATTGAATTTCATGTATAAGATTTCATAGTTTATGAAAGGATGTATGTGTATCAAAACATATCAAGTAACGTATTATAAGAGGGTGTTTGGCTGTCCATCTTCCCCTCCTTTTAACTTATGACTTATCCAATAAGTCAAAGGTTAAAACAAAAGTGTTTGGGTAGGTGTCTGAAGGGAACTTATGAAAGATTTTATGCTTAGAAAGGAGAAATGGAGGGAAAAGTCATAAGGAGAAAAGGGGAAGGAGAGCCAACCATGCTCTAAGTATGATTGTGTCTAAGAACGTGTATCTAGAAATGTATCCAACTCTCGAGTAGGCATAAAGATCTCTACTAGTTGTCAGGTAGATAAATGTATTAAAATTGCAGTGTGTTTGTAAAAGTATGAGGGTGCGAATGTAAACGTATAGGTAGATGTAGTCGTGATTGTATCATACAAGGATAAATGTCTAGGGACAATCAGGATGGAAGGTAATGTTTGAGTTTATTGAGAATGAAATAGTCATTCCCTTGGCAAGAGTATTTAATGAGTAATTATGTTTTGTAGGAGATGGAGGTGTAGAATGTGTTGGAGAATATTAACAATATGTAAGTCAATGATTATAGAAATGGAGGACACATATCGTCAGTTGATGATGGATGATGAGGAATTTTTTTTTCTTTTTTTTTTTTTTTTTTTGATATTGGAAAAAAATGAAGTTTTTGGTCAATAAGTATTCAAGTTTTGTAGGGAATGATGTATATGGAATATAGTTGAAATTTAGACCCTGGACGTGAAAAAAAAGAGAAAAAATGAAGATATTGTTGGTAAATGGTTTAGTTAATTAAAACTTACAAATTTGTAGATATGTGGGTATAGACTAGTTGACATGAAATCAAGTTTATGGAAATGATTGGTTTTACAAAAATAAGAATTAATAATTTATAGACGTTTGCTTGCGAAAAGAGCTTATGTTCCTTATTATAACCAATATATGAAAAGATCAAGTTTCATATGTTGCCAAAAATTCTCAATTGTAACCTAGGTATGAACTAGGTAAATAAAAGGACTTCATGTTCCATGAAAGAAAAGTTCATATTCGCAAAAATTTTAGCATTACGAAATCACACATAACGAAAATAATTGTATACTTGTTTCGAACAAGGTTGTTTTTAGAAATATACAGGGGAGATTTAGAACTGTAAAAAGAAAATACGAGAGATAGTGAAATTGCAAAGTGTAGGTGAATATTTGTTAAAAAATTTTAGGTATGTTATGGAAAGATTCATATGGGTTGAATCAAATATGACATAAATAGAATAATGTAAAATAATAATTGGCATTATGCATTAGACATTAACAAATGTTAGAAAGTATAAAATAGTAATTGGACTATTAATTGATATTAAAAATTAATTTGGTATAATGTAAAGTAGATAAGGATAGGATGTGAAATATGACAATATCAGTAAAAACGTGTACATGAAGTTAAAGTTTTTGATGTATAAATATTTTGGAATTTCTATAATAATAAAAATTTATAATAATCAAAAATATTTATTTGATATTTTATTTGAATACGCTGTCATAATGCGAAAATTTTGGTTTGTTTAAAATATCCCTTTTTTTATAGAGTCGATTGTCAGTCAATGTATAAGGTTGGAGAAAACTTTGTAAGACGCATAATTGAAAATAGTTGATAATAAAACGCTTTAATATGAAAACAGATTTATTATAAAATATTTGATTAAAATATTTGAAGGTATTAAAAATTAAATATTTTCAGGAATGATGATGTTTATCGATACTTTCGAGAAATTCAAAACTAGGATCAAGCAGAAGTGAAAGAGGTTTAAGTAATGCATCTAATAAAAGGGACTTGAAGTTGGTTGCAGAATGTAAGAGAGGTTTACAAGGTTTGGATTGTTCCGGAACGGAACTACGACTAACCAAGGTGATTCGTATTTACCATTGAGTTTGGAAACATGCTTTGGCCTAATAGGTGGAATACTCTCGCCGAGATTTCGGTTAACGGTATTCACCCTTCCAGTTACTACATGTCCATTCTCAATCGAAAATTTAAGACTTTGGAGAGATTGAAAAAAAAATCGAGGATTGAAACTAGTCGCCAAGTTGCGAATTTCACTCCTATCTTAGCGGTGTCGTTTCTCGAGTGTGGTTTTTGCACTTGTCCAACGAGGTAGGAAAATTAATTCCAACATTTTATTGGTAAGTTTCCACTAGAATGAGGATTTGTGAAATTTCCACCAAGGTAAGGAAATCACGCCTATCTTGGTGTAGTTTCAAAACATAAAAGGTAAAGAGAATCACTCTTAGCTTGATGATAAAGTTGTTACGTTAATGTATAGAAATGAAGCGCTACCAAGGTAAAGGAATTCACTCTTAACTTGGTAGTAGAGCTTCTATAAGATGAGGGAATATGAAACTAGTCATCAAGATGTGGATATCACTCATAACTCGATGATGTCGTCTTCGAATTGTGGATTGGTACTTACCCATAGAGTAAAGGAAGTTAATCCTAACTCTTTGGTAAGGTTTCACTAGAATGAGATGAGTGAATTTGTCATCAAGGTAAGGAAATCACTCCTATCTCGATAGTGAAATTTCAAAATTTTAAAAGGAATGAAACAGATTGAAAGTTGTCACCAAAGTACGGGTTATACGCCTATTTTAGTGAGTTTCTTTCGTTTGTGAAATACGAGTGTCTTTGTATTGGAGTAAACGTTGCCTTAGGAAAGGCATGCATCTTTAAGGTTTATGAAATTGATAAGAAGCAAGTAGGAAAATCAAGTATTTCAAGCATGTAAAAGAAGTAGTCAAATAAAGGTTCCTAACTATAGACTAGGTCAATCATGGCAATTTTCCTAATTCCCTATAGTTATGGCTCTGAAACCAATCTGTCACACCCAATCGATGGCGGAAACATCGAGGTGAGACTTATGATAGATTGTTCAAAGACTTCATAACACTAAATTGTGACAATAGATTAAAATAGATTTTATTCGTATCTAAGATCAACAAGTATACAATTTGTTTCATGAGAAGAATACATTAACTTGAATCATGAAGTAAAATAAAGATTGTTTCGTTTGTTTCTAAGGCCGAATCCTAAGTGATGTTTCTTGTATCGTCTCATCAAGCTTTTCCTGCAACATGTATAAAATATCCGTCAACACACAAAGTATTGGTGAGCATACTAGTTTTGACCTACGTACATAGTATAAGAAAGTTTTACTCAAATCATCATGTCATAGGCATATGCACGTAGAACCATACAAACGGCAACAACACTCGATAACACAAAAGACTTCATCTTATCATGACCCATAAAGGGGGCGGCGTGTCAACCTATAGCGCTATACATGTAAGGTGGGTTGTTGGCTAATCGTACATTTGTATGTAAGACTTAGAATTCTAGCATGGCATAGCATATAAGCATTTAGATTGAGCATAATAGTTTTAAGAGTATGAAATCGTTTAAGTTTTGATAGTGATACATGTTGAGCCCCAAAGAATAAAGAATAAAAGGGGGACAAGTATGAACTCACCGTTTACGAAATAGTCTTAGCATCCGAGTGTACAAATTGTAGGCGGAACGAATCACGTAGTATTCAACCTATAATATAATTGCAAGGCCTAAAAATGATTGAACTTAAAGAGTAGGTTCTTCTAGGACTAGGCTACTCTTGTATCCCTTTTTGTTTAAATTAGCGATGATTAAAAATGTGAAACAAGCCATTTATTTTGAAATAAACACTATAGTTTATTTAGTTTAAGTTATTGTTTCGTAGGTTAAGTTTATATTTTGAAATTTACATAATACCATAGACTTTATGTTGAAGTAAGAGAAAATAAATAAAACACGAGCCAATTACCAAAAAAGTTGTATCATGGATTATTAAATAACAATGTCGATATTTGATCTAATCGTTACAAGCTTGACATCATTTAGTTCATTTGTTATTTTGTGGTGATGATATATATAAATAAAAAAAAAATTCAGAACATACAACTAACCCTCCTTGATGACCACCCAAAGTTTGACCAAGCCCATCGTACCTACTGCCATCCCCATATTTGTTTCCCTCTTTTAAGACTCATGTCACCCATAAACCCATACCCATAAGTCACAAATAAATTCCATCCCAAATTATAAACGGAACCAAAGAGGAACGAGTACCTGCGACGGTCGGGAACAGAGAGGGAGAAAGAGAGAGAGAGCCGAGAGGTGATGGGTGGTGCGATGGTGCCTGGTACAGTCAGAAATAGATCGGTGGTGGTTGTGGTACGTCTGACCGGTTTTCGTATGGCGGTGTACGGTGACGAGTGATGGCGTGACGGTAGCATGGATCTGAAAGGCGGTTGTTTGTTTTCAGGGGTTGCTTGCGGTTAACCGGGAAGGACCATGATAACGATGATAGCGAAGTGGCGACAAACGTGGTGATGTACGGTGGCTCACCTGTCGACGGGATTTGAGTCGGAGTTGGTGGTCGACGGTGGTTGATTCGGGTCTTAAAACAGAAACTCGGTGATGGTTATGGCTCAAATGAAACCAGAGAGCGAGTGGGGTGAGATCGATATTTTGAGGGAATGTGAGAGTATGAGTGTTTGTGTGTTTCAATTGTATGAACAAGATGGTATTTGTAGGAGAACAAAGGGATGTGTTAAAACACATTTTAATCAATTAATGTGGTTGTCATGCGCATAGTTTCTGTAAATGAAGGAGCAAGGATGGGTGTTGTGTTTAATGCAAGACATAATTATGCATTGAGCTTTTAAAATCCTACCATGCGCTTTGAGTTCTCTACACATACCCATTATTACTTTATTTTCATTACAAGACAAACAAAAATCCTAGTGTCTTATTTCTTTTATAAATAATAATTTTTTTTTATTTTGAATGAAAAACATATATATATATTAATAACATTAGTATGTTGTTTTGAACAAAAGTCTCTTCGTAAGTATAATCTAAAGAAAGTTATGATATAAGGAAAAGAAAATACGTCATAAGTTATTCTTTTGGTATTCGCGAGTGTGCAAAATAAAACGGAGTAGACTAAATAAGCGACGAGTAGTTCTTGACTTAAATATATCAAATACATTTATATATATGTTTTTTTTTATATCTTTTTAATATTCTAGAAAGTAACGGGACGTTACAGCTTCTTCCCTTCACCCGGCCCTCATGATCTCAAACATTAAAACTTACATTCCCCTTGTCTTGGAAAAAGACTCACCACACTACAACACCTGGTCCACCCTCTTTCAGTGCACTGCCGTGCATATCAAGTTCATGATCATCTCAGTCCGCGTCTCATCTCGTCGGACACCTCCTCCTCCGATCCTGAAAAAGCGGTCGCATCTGCCATAGCCAAAGAACTTTGGTCAAGACTCGATGCCATCGTTCTCTAGTGGATCTATGCCACTATTTCTCAACCTCTTCTACACATCATACTCCTGCCTGGCCAATCTGCTTATGAAGCTTGGACCGCTGTCCAAAAGGAATTCAATGATAACATGACTGCACATGCCATTCTCCTCGGCCAAGAATTCACTAATCTGTCTCTTGCTAATTTTTAGTCAATGTCTGATTACTGCCAGCATGCGAAGCACATCGCAGATCAGTTGGCCAGTGTCAATGCTCCTGTTGCCGATCACATGCTTGTCATAAAGGTATTAACTAGTCTTACTGAACAATATGACGAAATTTCTACTGTTTTGCAGAATAAAAGCCCCTTGCCATCTTTTAGCGAGATCCGATCTAGTTTGACAATGGAGGAAAATAAGAAAAAATCTCAGCTTGCCCGCTCTTCCAACACAGCCGCCACGGCTCTGGCCGCCACGGTCACCAACAACAATTCTTATCCTGTGTATTCCTCGGATCGTGGACATGGACGTGGACGACATGGCCGCGGACGCGGTAGGTCTTCTTCTGGCCGCGGGCGCTCCTCCAACACCTCCACAACCCAACCCAATCACCCATACATTGTATTTCCCTCAAATTGGACCGCCGCCCAATGGGCCGGTCTCCTCAACAACAATACCTCATCAGTCCAACCCCCTGCCCATACCCCTCGCGGCCCACAAATAGCAACCCCGGCATCTTGGGCTCTCGGCCAGATCAGGCCCATGTTACGGGATATACTCCGACCGACATCGAGCAGGCATTATACACTATGTCACTAAATCCACCGGATCATGGCACGATGGACTCAGGCGCGTCCTCTCATTCGGCAAATTAGCAAGGTATATATTCCCCGTCTAATTTTAATTCGTGCACTAATAAAAATATTATTATTGGTAATGGTATGTCAATCCCTGTTGTGGCTCAAGGCGACCAAACCCTACCACTCCCCTTCCCACCTTTAAAACTTAAGAATGTCCTTTTTGCCCCTAATATAATTAAAACCTTAATTTCAGTTCGTCGCCTCACAACTGATAATTTGGTTTCTGTTGAATTTGACCCATTTGGTTTTCTTGTGAAGGATCTCAAAACACGGGCTCTTATCCTACGATGCAATAGCACGGGCGATCTTTATCCTCTCACCCAACCACTTCCGCTCAATCTCAACCAACCCATGGCACTCTCCACCATTAGTCAAGATCGATGGCATCAAAGACTGGGTCATCCTGGAAACACTTTATTACAATCTTTAAAATTGTCGTCTTTTATTGATTATGGCAAACTTAATAAAACCTTATGTCAATCTTGCATTTTTGGTAAAAGTCTTAGATTACCGTTTCATGATTCTATGAATGTTACTGCTTTGCCATTTGATATTATACATAGTGATCTTTGACTTCACCCGTACTTAGTACAGGAGGTCACAAATATTACATTTTATTTTTAGACGACTTCACTAATTTTTTATGGACCTTCCCACTTGCCACCAAATCCCAAGTGTTTTCCGTGTTTACCAAATTACATAACCTTGTTCGCACTCAATTTGAACGCCAAATCAAACAATTTCAGTGTGACAACGGAAAAGAATATGCCAACAACAATTTTTACAATTTTTGCCACCATAACGGCATGCATTTCCGTTTCTCTTGCCCTTACACTTCCTCACAAAATGGTAAGGCAGAACGGAAAATACGAACCATTAACAACATGATTCGGACCCTCCTTGCCCAAGCCTCCTTACCTCCCACCTTTTGGCATTATGCACTTGACACTGCCACATACTTACTTAACATCTTTCCAAGCAAGAACCACAACTTTAAATCTCCTACTTCTCTCCTCTACAAAGTCACACCCGAATACGATCATCTACGCGTTTCCGTTGTCTTTGTTATCCTCTTGCCCCATCCTCCACCATCAACAAACTCAACTATCGCTCCAATCCATGTGTTTTTCTTGGCTACCCACCAAACCATCGAGGTTACCAATGTCTTGATCTCACTACTCACCAACTTATTATCTCCCGTCACGTTCATTTTGAAGAAACCATTTTCCCATACACTATCCAATCTCCCACCAAACCACCCTCCTATGACTTTCTCAATCCCACAATCAACCCTTTAGTTTAGGACTACCTTTCACAACATCACCCACCTACCCAAACCTCCCACCCACACCCGCAGCCAAACTCACCTGCTGCCCCCTCATCTGATTCCCCGACCCCATCTAGCCCATCTTCACCTGGCCCAACAGCCCCAGCCCACGTACCCGCTCCACCTCCTTCCTCATCCGGCCCACCACATTCCTCACCAACTTCCCACACCGGCCCATCCTCCAACCCTGATCTTCCTTCGGCCCAGCAAACCGACCAACAGCACACATCTCCGGCCTCACCGATACCACCCCCACCACCTCCCCCACCTACACGGACCATCCACACCCGCTCAATGAGCGGTATCACCAAACCAAAACAACATTTTAACCCTTCACACCGCCACTGTCCAACCTTTACCCAAAAACCCTCAGGTCGCCTTATCCACCCCAGAGTGGTACAATGCCATGTTCAATGAATTTAGTGCCCTTATTAAAAATAAGACCTGGGAACTTGTACCTCGCACATCTGATATGACTATAATACGTTGCATGTGGTTATTTAAGCATAAGTACAGGTCGGATGGCAGCCTCGAGCGCTATAAAGCTTGGTTAGTTTGTGATGGTCGTAAACAGGAACAGGGGATTGATTGTGGTGAAACTTTTAGTCCGGTTGTCAAACCGGCTACTATCGGACGGTACTCTCCTTAGCTCTCGCAAAGTCTTGGAAAATTAATCAACTGGATGTCACAAATGCATTTCTTCATGGGCACTTGGAAGAAACTGTTTACATGCATCAACCTCTTGGGTTTAGACACCGTGATTTTCCAGATCATGTCTGCCGACTTAAACGGTCCCTCTACGGGCTAAAACAGGCTCCAAGAGCCTGGTACCAGCAGTTTACTGACTTTGTTACTTCGCAGGGTTTCATCAGAGCAAGTCGGATAACTCACTTTTCATCTACCACCATGGGAATGACATTACATATCTCCTTATTTATGTTGATGACATCATTCTCACCACCTCCACTGACGCTCTTCGTCAGCAGCTCCTTCATACTCTTGCAGGTGAATTTGCTATGAAGGATTTGGGTTCTCTATCTTATTTCTTAGGCATACAGGTAACTCGCACTGGGAACAATATGTTCTTGTCTCAGCAGGCTTACGCCCAAGACATCATTTACAGAGCTGCAATGGACTCTTGCAAGCCTGCAGCCACTCCTGTGGATACACAGTCCAAACTTTCTGCCGACGCTGGACCGTTGCATGATGATCCATCCAATTATCGTAGTTTGGCAGGGGCCCTCCAGTACTTGACATTTATCAGACCGGACATTTCTTATGCGGTTTCAGCAAATATGCATGCACATGCACGCACCACGGGTTGCTCACTGGAATGCTCTCAAACGTATTATTCGGTATCTTCAGGGTACCTCAGACTTCGGGCTTCATCTTTCCCCTGCCCGGACTGTCTCTCTAATGGCATATACTGATGCAGACTGGGCAGGTTGCCCCGACATTAGACGCTCTACATCTGGTTACTGTGTCTATCTAGGTGATAACCTTATTTCTTGGTCATCTAAGCGCCAATCTACTATCTCTCGCCCCAGTGCTGAAGCTGAATACCGCGGTGTCCGCCAATGTTGTGGCAGAACTGTGTTGGCTACGCAATCTATTGCTTGAATTACATCATCCCATCTCACGAGCTTCATTGGTCTATTGTGATAACATCAGTGCAATCTACTTGTCTGGCAATCCTGTGCAGCATCAACGCACTAAGCATATCGAGCTCGATATACATTTTGTCCGAGAATAGGTTCAGAAGGGGGCTGTGCGCGTTATCCATGTTCCTTCTCGCCACCAGATTGCCGACATCTTCACCAAAGGCCTTCCTCGTGTTCTCTTCGATGATTTTCGGACTAGTCTAAGCATTCGTCCACCATTCGCTTTGACTACGGGGGTGTAATAGAGGCAATAGAGTAAATGTAATTTATTGTGCATAATTGTAATTCAAAACATTCCAAAAATATAGGAGATAATTGGTGTATATATGTACATGTAATCTCATTATGAATAACAAGTTGAATTACCATTACTCTAATGTCAATGAGGAATCAGTTTTGCAAATGGAACATGGGTCAATAGACGCCATCCTTGGACGTCGTTATGTGGCTATGCAATCTATTGCTTGAATACATCATCCCATCTCACGAGCTTCATTGATCTATTGTGATAATATCAGTGCAATCTACTTGTCTGGCAATCCTGTGCAGCATCAACGCACTAAGCATAGCGAGCTTTATATACATTTTGTCCGAGAATAGGTTCAGAAGGGGGCTGTGCGCGTTATCCATGTTCCTTCTCGCCACCAGATTGCCGACATCTTCACCAAAGGCCTTCCTCGTGTTCTCTTCGATGATTTTCGGACCAGTCTAAGCATTCGTCCACCCTTCCGCTTCGACTACGGGGGTGTAATAGAGGCAATAGAATAAATGTAATTTATTGTGCATAATTGTGATTCAAAACATTCCAAAAATATAGGAGATAATTGGTGTATATATGCACATGTAATCTCATTATGAATAACAAGTTGAATTACCATTACTCTAATGTCAATGAGGAATCAGTTTTTGCAAATGGAAAATGGGTCAATAGACGCCATCCTTGAACGTCGTTATGTGGTGTTGGAGTTTACCTATAATGGGAAGACTGTAAAATTGACATATATTCTTAGTAGTAATTAGACAGAATTTGGTATCTTATTAGGAATCATTAGTCTGGTTATGAATTTAATGGTATGTTTAGGCTAAACAAAATATCAAATGCAGTGACGTAGCTTTTAAGGGCCGGGAGGGGCAGCTGACCTCCCCCACCCCCCCCCCACCCCCCCACCCCGAATTTTCGCTCAGAAGTTCCGATTATATAGTATTCGTATAGAAATTTTGTGGTATATACAGTTTTTGACCCCCCCCCCCCCCGAAATTGGTTTTCAACCCCCCGAAAACTAGTAATTTCCGATCCCCGAAGTTTCGGGTCAAGCTTCGCCACTGATCAAATGTGCATGACCAATCGTAGTATTACTAAATCCAATATGGCATCTAGATTAGGCCATGTTTATTGTAAAATAATGACTGAAATTTCAAATGACAACTTAATTTGTGCTTTTGACATTGATACAAAGAAATGCAAAATGTACATTTTAAATAAGAACACACGTGAACTTTAAAACAAGAGTTGAGTTTATAACAAAATGTCAGTGCCATCACCTAAATAGCACAAGTAATGAGGTATGAAGTGTATACTTGTAACTGGACCTTGGTCATTGAATTATACATTTTATGCTTGAAATAGCACAATGTTGAAGTTCGCAGAAAACAAGTAATAGTTGGCTTTGACATTTTAGCCTAAAAGTTTCTTTTGAACATCAATTTTTACTCTTAAATACCAAATAACCTCACCTAGGAGTTCAAACCCACACCACTTTTATGGATAATATTTTGTGTTGTTAATGTTGAAACTTGGTAAACATAAATAAAAGAAACCTAATAGAGTATTTGATTGTGGGCGGAATAGCCGCTAACTATATATCATAACCCCCCCCCCCCCCCCCCCCCCCCTCTACAGCCCTTATTTGTGGGCCCTGCCCCAATGATTTCATCAATGTCTCCCCTCCATATCAACCATCACGTCAGCTACAAATGGCCAATAACGACCAGCTACATGTGCTATTTCAGGAACTCACTTCAAATCATTTATGAAAATCTATTGATTTAGCTAAAAAAAATGAGGGTGTAGGTCAGTTTTATTTTATCATATAACCAAAACTTCCTCTAGATGCTTTTGAATTAACTAATATAAAATGGTAAACTCCAAAAAACATTTTCTTTAATGTTACTTCTATTGATCTCCTTATGATTCCAACAGTCCTACCAGCCAAAATGCCAAAACAACATCCCTCTTTTCAACTCCCAAGTGGTTCAAGAATGGTTGAACCATGGTCCAATTGCACCATTTACATGTCCATTGCCATGGACCCCCATACCATTTGGTGGAAGTCCAACCGCCACTGGACTTGGTGCACCTGCGTATAAGCTGTGACCATGAGGGCTGCCAACTGGACTAGGCCCTTTGCGTTGTTGGAGAGCGTGAACTTGTCTAAGTCCTTCTTCATGAATGCGGGCGATTGTCTCGAGCTCCTTCATTGATAGAGCCTCGAGCCCTGCACCGTATAGAGGTGCGTGTCTAGCCATTTCTTCTTGAAGTGATCCCTCCAGACTATGGATGTATTGCTGCAAATGTAAAGCCAGCAGTTGAGCACACTTCTTATTTCACTCACTTTCAAAGCAGATACAAACTAATATAGTACAAGTAGCAATGCCGGCCTGTTTACATGTAAATGGGTCGATTTACCTCAAACGGATAAAAAAACAGCTATTAGAGTAACGAGTCAAACAGAATGGAAGTTGCCTAGATTTAGCAAAGTGTTAATGTAATAATAATAATAGTGTTCATGTAATCATAATTAATGCTACAGCTACTAAAAAATGAACATACTAGGTCAACCCAATCAAGCGTGGCCCATTTATAACCATAACAATAAAATAAAGATGACCCGTTTCAACCTGGACCTATATTGACACAATACACATCCCATCTTGACACCACCACCAAAAAGTGACACGAGACGTGAAATGTTATTTTCTTGGCTATTTTAGAAACATTTTCCTATGGCAAAGTTAGAAAATTTGAAAGTGAATCATGAGGTTAAACCAGTGTTGATATTTTCAACAGTTGAGAATATACACTCAAATAACTTTTCACCCTATCCACTTGTATTTGACTATTTTCTTACCTTTTAATGACACAATATTAAAAAGGATCATCTATGTTTCTACCGCCGTGTTCTAAAACGTCTAAATAAATTCAAAACATTTACTTTAGAAGCTACTTTTTGAGTGTATATTACTGTTGAAAATTTCAAAGGGCCTAATACCAGATACTCTATAAAGGGATTAAAAAACAGTAAAAAATAAAAAGGAGATAAGTAAATAGTAAACCTCGCAAGTCTGCAACTTGGATTCCATCCCATCAATATATGCTTCACATCGAGCAATTTGTTCCTCTTTTTCACGCTTTTCTCCTTCTGTTTGACCAACAGTTTGAGTCAATCTTCGAATTTCATCCTCAAGTGACTGCCTAACTTCTTCTCGACTCACATTCTCCGTTGCATAACGTTTCAGTTCATCATCAAATCTTTTTCTTGCAGCTTCAGCATTCCGTAGTCTTTCAGCAAGAGCATTTTTCTCCTTTGTTATTCTCTGCAACAGCCACACACATTCATTCACGGTGTACTTGATTCAAGCACAAGAAGAGCATAGAAATTATAATATTTGACTCCCCAATGTGACTTTTCTTTAACGGTGAATTTACTTATCAAATTGCAGATAATATACTGCAACTACAAGTTTAGTCTTAAGCTTCTAAAACATATCAATAATTTCAAGTTTGGTTTCCAGAACCTAAACACTGACTGTTAGCAAAATAATCTATAAAAAGTTTCCACCAATATTAAGGTTACTCTCTTGACCCAAAATCCCAACTCTTAATTTATGTTAGAAGTTAGAACCAAGAAAAAAAAATCAGAAATTCGGAATAGGAAAGGCCCATTGATAAGAAAGTGAGACAAAGAATCACGTGCCAAATCCTCATCAGTGATATGAATTTAAAATGTATTATTTTACTTCTTTCTTAATTTCTAGTTTGTCTTAACTTATTTGTGTGGCTTTTGTCCAGTTGGTTAAGATCTTGGCAGTATCATGTGGATTTAGTTTGGCAGAATACACTTTTCATCTCTCTTTGCTTTTAATAACCAATTACAATCCGTCTATCCTAGGTAGCATCTAGTATGCAGGAATCATAGTTGTTAAAAGCCATCGCCTCGTGCGCCTAGGCCCATTTTTAGGCGAGGCGATGCATTTGCGCTTGAGTCGAGGAAATTGCACTTTAATTCTCCAGGAGATGGTTTAGGCGCCGATTTCAGCTAGATTCCCCAAATTCCGGAGAGTTCCAACCAAATGCGTTAAATTATGGCTAGATTCCAGCTAGATTTCTACTTTTATCAAAGAAAACTATTTCTATACACTAATACATCAATATTTAAAACTTTTGATACTAACGAAAAATAGTATTGTCGTATTGATTTATTATATTTTTACTTATTTTCTTTGTTCGCTTTTTTTATCTTAGGCCCTCGCTTTTTTGCGCCTCGCGCCTAGCGCTCCTTCCTACCAAACAATATAAAGTAATGATTCATTCCATTCTCACATGGTAACCAAACAAGACCACGGAACGGTAATGATCCATTCCATTCCCTCGTTCATTCCATTCCCCCATACCGGACAGAGTAACAGACCCCTAGTGTTTGTAATAAAAAGGTCAAAATGAAGAGGATTTGATGGCAATTGAGAGAGAGCGCAAGGGAAATATTAACGGGCGTATATCTAGAATATTTTCAGCAAAATAAGCAGAAGCTTAAAGCAAGGAGACTTCCCGCTGAAATAAGAGGAATTACTAATGTAAAAAAATTACCTTCAACTCATCACGTTTCCTGGTTTTTAATTGAGAAAGTTGTGCCTCTGCGTCATGAAGCCTCTCTTGGAATATTTTCTTTTCAGCTGTAAGCTTAGCAATTTCATCATCTCGTTCTGAGCGAAGCCATTCAAGTTGACTTTCAAGTTCTTGCATTTGTTCAGACATTTCCTTTCTCTCAAGAGCAAACCGATCCATTTCAGCCTTCATATCAGTCTGCCAATTCACCAAAGATATACAGATATATAATTTCTAACCACCGCTATTCTGCTAAAAACTTTTTGGTTATGAACATAGATAACAAATGACACAATTACCTTAAGACGATTATTAGTGGCCTCGGCATCGCTCAGTTTTTGAACAAGAACAGTCTTCTCTTTAGCCATACTACAAACTTCAGCTTTGCTTTCTTCACGAATGCGAATAACTTCATCTTCACTGGCACACAACTGATGCCAAAGAGCAGCACGATCAACGTTTGCCAGATCAGCAACCTCTTGCATCATGCTTAAAACTGGTCTAACAAATTCTTGTTCCTCGGAAACAAGGAATACCAAAATTTCTAAATCTAAATCTACTTCTCGGCTAGTGTCTGTAGTACTAGTGGCTCGGTCAACGAGCCTCTTCAGTATCCTCAACCTGTAGGGCCCATCAGCATACCACTTAAACAATATAGCATAAAGCATTTTCACAAAACCTATCACACCAGGATCTCTAGAGAGCCCCAATGTTTCAACTAGACCAAGAACAGAAGTGAAATCATCTCGTTGCACTCTCAACTGTTCAATGGTTTCTCCTTCCACAACCACTTGCTCATGCTGAGGACTTTCAGTAACAAATTTTGATGTTATATTTAACCGTCGGGCCAGCCGTCTTTCCAAAACCATTGCTACTGATGCCGCCAATATTCCACCCTGAGACACAATTTTCTCAAATGTTTGGGCAGCTTCAGCAGCAAGGCATGGGATGGATAACATGTCTAATAACATGTATATATCAGAAAAATTAGCTGTAGGAGCAGCAAAAGTTTGATCGTCTGCTCCATTTTCACCAAATAAATATATTCCACAAGGCATTGATGGACCAATTTCGACATAATCATCATCATTTTCGATGTCTTTTAATATAGCTTCAGCAACATCGGTACAACTTGCTACCGTTCGACTTAAATAATCAAGCATGCAAGCAGAAACTTCATCACCCAAATGCTTTAACCTTGTACGGACAGACCTGACCTGTGCACACAGAACAACACATATTTTGGCAAGTGTTGGAAGTAAAATAAGAAAAAAAAAAAAAAAAAAGCAGGTTATACACGCTTACTGCTTCTGGAAGATGCTTGCAGTGCAAGGCAGCTTTAAAGATAAAGTCAGAAGTTGCTGCAAGAGGTGCATCATTCAAGTCTTCCAAAAGTTGAAAAGATTGAAATAAACTCGTTCCCATACTTCACTGTTGCATTTCAGCTGGATTAGGGCACCAAGGGCCTGAACATGATGCCACGTGTAAGATAACCAAATTGCGAACTAGAAACCAGGGAAAGCAAATATATTACCGGTAGTAGTAAATCGGGTTCTGCATCTGCCTTTTCAAGTCTATCCACGAGTGCACAAGCAGCAAGTGGATGTTCAGAATGCTCAACTAATTTAGGAACAAGAGAAATTAAGTCAGGTTGCAGATGTTTAGGAGCCTTGTCCAACACAAGAGCAATCTTTTGTGCAGAATGCGGTCTTCGTCTTGGCTCAGGACAACCTTGTGGAACAGCTCCGTCTAGAGCTCTTAATGAGTTCACAATCAATCCTAATAGTTCTTCCGACTGCTCTGGCCATTTACTCTGTTGGATAGAACAATAATCCACTAAACATTTTTTTTAATAAGGACTAAGGGACTGAAAAGATGCATACCTTAGCGCGAAGGGATGAACTCTCTGATGAAGTGGCAGCAGCGCTTGTTTCGGGTGGAGAAGAAGTGTAGCTTTTTTCAGATGGGTGATTTCCGTTCATGTCTGAGCTTTGTACAGCTGAAGCAGTAGAGATGTCATCTGTACCTGAATCCAGCCTGTCATTTACATTAAGATGTGAAGGTTCTGGAGAACAAATATCATCCGGAGAAGGTCTATCTGAGGAATCATCTTCAGATGTTGATGGTTGGCAACACTCTACCATAATATCAAGAAGCAAATCGATTATTGCCTGCTGTAAAACTTTGACTCCCATTAAAAGGTTCATAAGACTTGGTGAAGATTCATTGGTTTTAGCACTTTTCTTCCCATCATTAGTACCAGAGAGCTTGGTAGGCAGAAGCAAACGTTTTACTTTTGCAGGGTCATCTAGATAAACTCGAAGTCCAGTTAAAAATCCAGCTATTGCACCAGCATCCATGAGAAGCTTTTCTCTTAGAGTAACTTGGGGCTGGGAAGGATTATCACCGTATGAGAGATGAAAACCTGCTCTAGAAAGAAGGTTCCTGAATAAGTCTTCTTCATCTCCACTGATTCCTTCACTGTCCTCTGAATCAATCAGTTCATCAGGATCAGTTGTCAAAGCATCCTGATCATCCTCAGAAGCATAAACCTGTTGGGGAAGACAATTCTAAAATATTAAGAAAAAAAATGAAAAGCGAAGTGTCTTCATTAACTAAATAGAGTATTACAAAAATCATTCAAACTACAGCCTCGTTCAACACCTCAACCTCATTGGAAGTATTTGTGACAAAGTAACAAACCAAACTATTAATTCACCTTTTACAAATGTTGCAATTTCAAAAGGGCAAGTCTACATAGATATAAAGGCAGGTAATGTATTAAAGAAAATCATTCATTCTTTACTTCTGAAAATATGTTGTAATGGCACACTGAGTTAGCTATTGTGGGGTCTACACAGGGTTGGTAAAGTTTTGGTATGCCTCCA
The DNA here is from genome assembly GCA_030844895.1 of Ambrosia x helenae. NCBI lineage: Eukaryota > Viridiplantae > Streptophyta > Magnoliopsida > Asterales > Asteraceae > Ambrosia > Ambrosia x helenae. The sequence goes on from CM061233.1 coordinate 44,116,705, forward strand.
GATACAACAACCACACCCAATATAATCCCACCCATAGCCAAGCTATTGGTAGGGTATGGGAAGGGTGAGATGTAGGCAAGCCTAACCTTTATCCCCAGGGGTGAAGAGCCTGCTAACTGTCTCCAGATAGAACCCCTAACTGTCTCACTAGAAGTGACAAACTCAGCTTGTTAACTTATGAACAGGTTGAGTTGGGTTATGTTTGACATCCCAACAGGTTTATCCAAATATTTGAACTATCGCTATAATAATATTGTTTTTGTAATCACATTAATGCATTACATATATATTATGAAATGAACAAAAAAAAGTATTTTCAGGTGACCTGTTTTGACACATTACACAACCCTAGTATGGCTACCTTGAGCGGTTCTTTCAATCAGAAAGCATCACTAATTCAGAGTTGATAAATGCGCTGCTCTTCTACTACCAAAGACTTGATACACATACACACCTACTTCCTATTGGCGGGCATGTACCTCAAAGGTCCTCATTTCCATTCCACCAAAATGTAGCAACTTCACACTCCGGTTTTTGTTATAAAATACGTGACATCATAAAACTACTTCACTTCCACATAAGCCTTATTAAGTATATATTCCGGGGGTCTCACAAAATCACCTCAATAAATTTATGTATAATTTTTTCTTTATAATTAGAGTGCTACATATTTATAGTGTTCCTATTGAACTACAAGAGTACAGGGTCTTCCTGTTACATTTTCAAGTCAGGAAACTCCCCATACAGTTTCTACGTGCAAGTATTTTTGCGGTTCTCTCTCTCTCCCGCTATATCTCACATGCACTATGTGTCTAGGTGCAAGTATTTTTGTGGTTCTCGCGGTTCTCTACTTAAATTTTCTTTTGTATTAAATGGGCCCCTATATTAAACAACCTTAAGAATCGGAATTTACGTTTACAAATTAACTACATTATTACAATAACATCCCTACAGTGATGCTCCCAAACTTACTTTCTGTAACTAAATTTTTGTAGAACAAAAAAGAAAAATCTAGATAATGGTATTTTGAATGAAGGAACCAGTACACTACACTGACCTCCAGATCTGCAAACTCAAACCATGGGCAGCAATCCAATATTTCACAAACAAAGACAATGGTGTCTCGTACAAGGAAACCTGCATCTGCTTCAAGCATATCTGAAACCTTCATAAATTGAAGCACTGAATTATTCCAGGTTTTCGTACAAATAGATGACTCCTTCCACACAGTTTTGGAAGGATTCTTTTGATTCAGTACAGCCATCCTGTACTTGACCCAAAAGTTCTTATCAGGGTCAGTGCCAACCGACTGGTCACTCTCCAGGTATATGCATATTGTGTCAAAAGACTCATAAACACCTGCAATAAAAAAAAACACATAATCGCCATAGCTAGTATAAATATTCTTGTTTAAGCATTGGTAAAGAGAAGAAAACCCCTCACCAAGACGAAGCTCGCAACCACCAGCTTGAAAAAATCTGCTAAATATTTTACGAGTTTCCATTATGTCTTTAAAAGACAAGAAATTCTCTACCTTCCAAGTAAAAGAACTCATTTTGCCTAAGTTATCTGTAAGAAGACCAGTATTACCAGATTCACTTTCTTTATCAGTAAAATCATGCATTATGGATGTCTCCTTCATAATTAAAACTTCTGCAGAAAATACAACAACATCATGAACAAGGAACCCAGAGTCTTGATCAAACAGACTGGTGAGAGTAACAAATTCACGCCAGCCCCAGTCCTTTGCAGATTTTGAGTAGCGATTCTGAGATTCTTTTGTAACAGATTTGTCCTCCATCTTTTGATTGACAACTGACAAACGATGGTTCACAAAACAACTCCAGTCACTTGTAGTGTTACGTGAATCAGTAACTTCAAGGAAAACTGAAAGATGACATGGTGGCTGAGACTGCCCTGATACAATGAAAAGCACAAGTGTGAAAATCATGCATAATTCTACAAACCCTTCCCACATAGAGTCTTTAACTTCATTGAGTGTCTGACAAATTCTAATTATTTCAAGAAGCAACAACTAAAATATAAGTAAGATTTCTATTCATGTGATAATCAGTTTTGTTGCAGCTAGTACGGACTCGATAATTCAAAACTGATTACTTAACCCCTTAATAGCAAAAGAATTATAATTAAAAAAAGTTTAGCTACACACTAAAAGGCAATTATCACAACTTGAAGACTTGTGGAGAAGCATAACTATAATTTAGTGAAAGCCAAGACAGAGCACGCTTATTAGTTCATCACAATATTACAGACTTCTATACATCATTGTACATAAGTTGTTTATTCAAGTAACTTTGGATTCTTACAATCTAGCAAAGCATTTATACATTCGGCTGATATGAAAGTGCATATTCTCTCTACAACTTCCTACATTGTTATTCAACCGTCAAGAACAAATTGTGCAGAAAGAGAGCAATCACGCTGCATACCTCGGGGGTAAACTATAAGACGACAATCACGATTCCCAATTTGGAACCTCCTGCTCTTAATACAAAGGCCCGTAATCTTCCTTTTCTTAAGAAGATCCTTCAACCTAGTAAAATTTTCAATCCTCCATGTAAACTTCCCCATATGCCCATCCGACTTCCTAGCCCCACTCACAATTCTGCCTCCTCCAATCAACCCCCCATTCTTCGAGAAACCACAATGCTCCTTAATAACATGAAACGACGTACTAAACACAGCCGTGTCGTCCACCAAAAACCCCGATTCACTCCCAGAAAAATCCACCATTTTCATATAATCATTCCACCCTAAACTCGTGTTATCCCCACTCTTATTATCCGCAGCAAACCGCCCATACGAATCCCTATGTACATGATTCACCCCCGCCTTCTGATTCAACACCGACATCCTAAACAAACACCAGCAACTCCTATCCGACACCACCGACACCTTCTCCGTATCCTTACTCTCCAAACACATAGACAAATACTCCACCCCATTCACCACACTCTGATAAATACTAATCCTCAAATTACACTCCCCAGCCGGAAACACCGGACTCATTATCTTCTGCGTCTTAATCATCTCCCTAAACAAACTAAAATTCCTCACCTTCCACGTAAACTTGCCACTCAAACAATCCCCAACCGAATTAGAACCGGAACCGGACACCAAACCCGAGACTACCTCACTACTATCCCTAACAAAGCTAACACTCTCATTTAGTATCAAAATATCAGCAGTAATAACAACAGAATAATTAGTATCCTCATTAACCATAACCGCAGCACTGGGCGTAAAATCGCACCATCCGTGCGACTTCTTTTTGGTGGAAAACCTATGCCAGGAATCGCGATGAATGGACTTGGATTCATCGATAGGGTTAACGACAGTCAAGCGGTAGCTAGCGAAACAGTCCCATTTAGAAGAGGAAGTGCCTCTAGGGTCCATAATTTGTAAATAAATAGATATGTAACCAGGTAAGGCTTGTGAGTCGCCTTTAGGGTAAACTAATAACCTACAATCGTAACCGCCGACTTCGAAATACTTACTCCAGAGGATACGAGACTTAACCCTAGGGAAATTGAAGATCGTCCATTTGCATATGGCGGCGTGGTTGTTGCGTCGTTCGATTGACACGGAATCCGAGGAGGATGAGGAGGAGGAGGATGACGTGGACGGTGGTGTAGGGTGGTCGTCAGTGGAGGGAGTGGTGGCGTTTATTAGGTGTACGGATGGTGGTGGTGGCGGCGGTGATGGTGATGGCGAAGATATAGTTGATGATGATGATGAAGATACAGCAGCATCAGATGATGAAGGTTGATGATGATGATGGTGATGCTTCATTGGTGGTGGTTTGATTGATTTAACGGAATGTTTGTGTGTTGTTCTATTTATAGATTTTTTTTCTGTGTTTGATGGAATGAAGAATGAATAATATGATATGGGAATGGAGATGGTCAGATGGAGAGTGTGGTGTGTGTGTAGGGTGGGAGAGGGTAAAAGTTAGTACAAGGTTGGTTTTTCTTTTTTTATTTTTATTTATTATTATTATTTTAATTTTTATTTATTATTTATTTATTTATTTTTTGATGATTTGGGAAGGGTTGAGTGTGTTAGCCATTCTATTAATATGGGTGTGACGCTTAGTGGTTGTGTGAAATCGTAGGGAGTTGTAGAGTGATGCGCAGGGATAATGTATATTGTTTGTTTAGCGTGTATATGCGGTATGGATGTTGTAAGGATGTAATGAAACATGATTAGATTGTGGTAAAATGTGATGTAGTATTGTTCTTATGTTGTTGGCTTGTTGCTTTAGTGGGTAAAAGGTGTGGTTTGTTGCTAAGAAATGGTAAAGGGTTTTGGAAACCCATTACCATTTCTTAGTGTTGCATAAATGTAGTAGTAGGTATTATACTATTATTATGTGTAAGGGAGATTTGTGTTTTGTATGATACAATGGTGTAGTCATATCTAAATATATTATGGTATCTTTTATATGATATATTTTTGTAGAATATATTTTACTCATGTAACTTGTTTTTATGTGAATAGAAACAATTTATAAGGTGTGCGAGGATAGACGTGTCTATGTGACATGTGTGGTGTAATATCCGTGTATTATAAATGTGGAGGCATTAATGGTAGTTACATTGTAGTAATCCTTGAATGGTATGTTTTGTATTACTACTTTGAAAGAAAGTATCGCATTTATCTCGATGTGTAAGGGTCTTATTTTGAATGAGTGAAACAAGTGTAAGGTATACATGTGTGTTATGTGACAGATTTGTTACAACATGTATGCATATTGGACCGTGGAACAAGAATAGAGTGCCCATAACAAAGTCTTTATATAATGTTTTTTGTGATACTCGTGTTTTGTAAACCTTTTTAGACTAATATTTGTTTCATTCATCAATTTTCAAAAATGGCCTCTATACTTTCATTTGAAAATCAACCACGAAGGAGAATAAGCTACAAAATGATGACAAAGAAACAACACACAAATCAAATGTATTAGGTGGAAGTTGAAGCCAAAACAAAACTTAGAAAGCTCAATAAGTTTACATATACAAACAAAATTGATATGATCCATTTTTGAGGCCTCTCTAATGTGCATACAAATAAACATGTATTTCACATCATTATAACACATTTTAGATTTTTTTTTTCTTGTATTTACTTTTGATTTTCAGGACAATCAAGTCACAAAATGACAAAACAAGCCTCAAATGATGAGTGTTGGTGATCTTGATACTTCATTGGTGTTCGTTTGATTTAACGAAATATTTGTATTCTTCTATGTTTCAATTTTGTTTAGATGAAATGAAATGTTTGATGTGGAGATGGAGATGAAGATGGAGATGGAGATGGAGATGGAGAATGTGGTGTGTGGGGTGGGAGAGTGTAAAGGTTAGTACACTACTAGCTTATACCTCGGGAGCGTCCCGGGTTGAAAAATCTAAGTAAAGTGAATAAAATTAGAAGTATCTAAACTATACAAATATCTATATAGCAATTACCTATTGGAGAGCGTCCCTGGTTGAAATATCTAATATGACATAATAAAATATCTAATATGACAACATAATTAATGACTTGTGATGTATTGTAAAATACATCTATTTCCAGTGTAAAGTTCGTATAGTTTTCGAGTCATTTAGATAGTGTTTTTATTAGTTTTAGGCTTGTACCGGTCTATTTTATTTATTTTAGGTCTTTATATATTTTTATTTGTTTTGAGTTTTTTTTAGTACTTATTTATTTACTTTATATTTTGGTAGGTGTTCATGTGGACGTTGGAGCGTAAACGAGCAACTTTGATCAACTCAAGAACACTCGAGTCTAAAGAGCCGAGTCATAATACTATAATATAATAATAATTATTATAATAATGATAATAATCATAATAATAATAATAAACTAAAAAAATAAATAAAAAGGAAATCGTGAATTTGGTTGGAGGGCTCATGGCCCAAAAAGTCAACACTTGGTAGGGCATATTTATGGGAAAATGGCCAAAATAGCTTGTTGACTGTGCGTTTTGCATAAATAGCCCTCTCCCGGCTCTTTGGAGAGACCGGTCACGGTTTCCAAAAGGGCTGAACCGTCTTCCGAGAGCCTTTGGTTTCCAACCAGTAGGAACCCAACACGTGGCGTGTAAGAGCCTCAAAACCGACGGGTCAAACAGTTGGCATTCAAAGGCTAAAACCATAAATTAATACTCAAGAAGTCTTATTTATTATCAGAAAACACGCAGCGGAAAGTAAATAGTTCAGTTATCCAAACATGAAGTTACCCATGATGGGTCAAAGCATATTTGTAGAACAAAATGATACGTTTAGAAAAAAAATAGTTTTCAAATAAATAAAGTAGACACTTTTATTTTGAATTGTCAACCGCCTCTGAGTAGTCCTGCAGCAAGCCAGGGCATCCCTTTTATTCTTCAAATACCTGAAATCAAGCTAATATGCACGCAAAGTCAGACGAGCTGAGTGAATTCAAGTTTTATGAAGTTTTAAATAATAAGTAAATTGTCAAATTAATAGTTAACAAAATACTTTAACCTTAGAGTTACAATAAGCGCATTCCGCCTATTTGATCCCTAAGAAAATAATAAGTAAAGTCTAGAATAAGCGCAATCCGCCTACTTAACATAAGACTTCATTTTAAATCTACAATAAGCGCATACCGCCTATTTGTCACAAAACTACATCCAGTCTACATAAGCGCATATCGCCTACTAAGACTCAAACCATAACTATTAATTAGAGCAGGCATACCATATAACTACCATTGCTCAATTTATAATAATAAGTAACCGCCATGCACAGTTTATGTATGTATAAATATATAGTAAAGAATTAAACCTAATCAAGTATAAATCAAGGCAAATCCCAATCTAACAAGCAAGGTTTCACACATAGTTTCAAGACATGCATATTAGCCCAAAATGTTTTAAAACAGTAAAAAGGGCACATGAATTCACCTTATTATACGGGTCATGTCACAATTAGCGATGAACTCTAGCTGAGACGCGTACCGTCGATAATCTGATACATTATACATAGCATTACTTATACTTTATATTTTATGCACGTAGCCTACTAGCGATATCCCCATAGTAGTGGCATGCTAATGCGAGATTTTATTATAAAAGAAAGACTTACATGATCACCCTTATATAATCTAATGAGGGTTCCCGCAAGAGCCGACACATACATGGGTTCAACCAAATTATTATTATTATTATTATTATTATCATTTGTATTATTATTTGGAGCTTTAATGAAAGCACCTAAACAATGAGTTTAGATCCAATAATAACATGGACCACTAAACAACATTGTGAAATTTAATACTGACCATGATTACTTGATCATTTCAAGTTCATAGACGTAAGTTTAAAGGCGGTATATTATTATTATTATTATTATTATTATTATTATTATTATTATTATTATTATTATTATTATTATTATTATAAAAAAAAAAAGACAAGTGATCCTGATCGGCTTTTATAACAAAACCATGCATGCCTACTAGTTTGTTCAAAACACCACCTCTTTGCAAACCTCGGCCAACACAGCAAGATCAAGTTTGACCAAAACCATTTTTGTTAGTTTACTCAAGATCCTAGCATGCCACTAACAACCCGAACCTTCCCTTGCGACCCTTTCCCACAACCGCGAGACCCATACGGGACATAGCGAGTCTTAGAATAGCACTCGAGTCGGGTTTCGAACGCCGTTAGTTTGCTAACTCGACCCTTAAACATGGAATATCCATCAACGACTAGCCGATTTCCATTCCATGATCGCTATTTCATCACAACGAGAGAGTTAGAAGTTACCTGCTATCGCAAAGATCGGCTATTAATCTCGCCACAATCTCCGAAAGACTCCGCACCGCAACTCGGCAATGAGGTTTAGCTTCGGGATATAAGAGCTTCTCAGCCAACGATCGAACCGGTTGGAACCCTACACAAACATCACTTAGAATGAGATTCATTTGCGAGTTATTCCGGTTAACCGAACCTGAGATGTTATGCGTTACCTGAGATGGCTCCTTGATCGTGATCGGTGAACCGAGGGATGGTTGAATGCTGTCCGAACTTGGACGAGAGCCGGCTGTGGTGAAACTTGGGTCCAAGTAATATTTGCTGTGATGAATTCCCTCTTGTCGTGGAGAATAAGAAAGAACAACAAAGAGAAAGGAGTTTAGGTTTTCTTGTTTGTTGTAGACGAAAGTAGGATAAAAAAAAACAAAGTAGGTTCTATAGGAGCATTACCTTTAAGCTTGTGTCACGAAGATGAAAACGAAAAGAATTGGTGGAGTTTGTCGGTCGGAACAAGAAGAAGCTATATTATATGGAGTGGCATTAGGGTTTTAGTTACAACATAATACATTAAGGTCCCTCTATTTTTGTCCCCCTTGTTTCTTGTTCCCAAAGCTACTTAAATGGGTTTAGAAACATGCCAAAGAGCCCCCTTGACAAAGCCAAAATGGAAATACACAAGTGTACAAACTTTACAAGGCGAGACACAAGTCCGGGAATCTACGGGCGTTACAAGTCTCCCCCCGTTGCATTAGGATTCGTCCCCGAATCCTGCTGCAAGGGAAACAAGTGTGGATAGAGCCTCATCATTTCTGATTCGAACTCCCAAGTAGCCTCCGACTCCCTCCTATGTCTCCAATGTATCTTCACTTGTTTAACCACTTTGTTGCGTAAGTTCTTTTCCTTGCGATCAAGAATGGCAATAGGCTCCTCGATGTAGTTCAACTTCTCATCCAGTTCTATATCATTAAGCGGTATATGAACTTCCTCATCCACTAGGCACTTCCTTAAATGTGACCCATGAAAGGTTGGGTGGATACCCTTGAGTTTCCCTTGGTAAATCCATCCTATAAGCCACCTCCCCTACACGTGCAAGAATGCAAAAAGGTCCGATGAATCTCAGACTGAGCTTCCCACGCTTGCGAAAGCGTATGTTTCCTTTCCAAGGGGAGACCTTCAACAAGACACGGTCATCCACATTAAAATCTATAGGCCTCCTCTTATCGGCATACGACTTCTGTCGATCCTGAGCTGCCTTCATGAAAGCTTTAATCTTATCAAGTTTTTATGTGGTTGTCTCAACCACTTCCAAACTACCCTATTGCTTTCACCCCAATGGGTCCCCAACAAACAAGAGTTCTACACCTGCGCCCATACAACATAAACTAAGACTAGAGATCAAGCAGGCATATCCCACTTCTGTCATAGCTCAGAGCAGGCATATCCCCCTTCTGTCATAGTTCAGTTCAACATATCAGGTAGCTATTAAACATAGTCTATTATATATAATAACAAGTTTAACATAAACTTAAGCAACAACCATGACACAAAACCAATACCATAGATTAGAGCAGGCATTTCCCACTTCTATCATAGCCCAGTTTATAAGGTCGGGTAGTCGCCAAACACCGCAACTTCTCATACGGTAGCATCCTAATAGTGGCGTGATGGTTATTGTTACATGAAAATTCCGCAATGGGTAGGTGATAATCCTAGCTACTGCCAAAATCAATAGTGCATGCCCAAAGCATATCTTCGAGAGGTTGGATGATTCTTCCCGACTGACCATCCGTTTTTTGGTGATACGCGGTGCTGATGAGTAACCTAGTACCCATCTCATCATGAAATCTCTTCCAAAATTTTGATGCAAAACGAGTGTCTCTATGGGAAAGAATAGACACTGGTACCCCGTGCCTCGATACAATCTCCCGAATAAGCAATTCAGCTAACCGTCCAGAGTTAAAGGTCTCTCGTATCGGCAAGAAGTGAGCACTCTTTGTCAACCTATCCACCACCACCCAAATGGTGTCAAACCCTTTTAGCGAATGGGGTAGCTTAGTGATGAAATCCATAGTAAGATGCTCGCATTTCCACTCAGGTACCTCCAAAGGTTGGATCTTTCCAAACGGTTTCTGGTGTTCCGCCTTAACCTGTAAACAAGTGAAACACCTACTCGCATATGTCGCTACCTAGTACTTCATTGCTGGCCACCAATAGTTCTTCTTGAGATCTTGATACATTTTGGTCGCCCCGGGATGAATAGAATAGCGGGTCTTGTGTGCCTCATCCATGATTTTATCCTTAAACCCACATATTAAGGTATCCACATCCGCTCTTTCATGAACATAACTCCGTCTCCATTACTTTACAAAAGTCCCTGTTGCCCCCACATTCGCTCCGTCATGATCCACTCCGCCTATATGGCTTCATTCTGAACACTAGGGATCTGTTTCACTATATCTGGCTTCAAGATAAGCTGACAAGACTTCACCCGAGCCCCCGAAGTGACACGTCCGAATATACCACTAAGTCTTCATTCCCATCCGGTAAATCTAGGATCAATGCATGCGTCAAGCTCTTCTTTAGTTCAAGAAACACGTACTCCTAGTTTGAGTCCCAAACTATTTTCGCCTCCTTCTTGGTCAGTGTAGTCAAGGATGAGGCTATCTTGCAGAAGTCCTGTATGAATCTCCAATAATAACCTGCCAACCCAAGAAGCTACTAACATCAGATAATGATTCTAGTGTCGCCTAGTTCATCACTGCCTGTACCTTCAAGGAATCTACCATGGTACTGACGAAAATGATGACATAGGCCAGAATACTGACCCTCATGAAATCAGAAAACTCCTTTGAGAATTTTAGCGTAAATCTTCTCATTCCTTAGAGTTTAAAGTACCTTCTTGTGATGTAGAATATGGTTCTTCTTCTCTTTCGGAGTATATGAGCATGTCATCACTGGAAACAATAACAAAATCGGTTGAGCATCGGCCTAAACACCCAGTTCATCAAGTTCATGAATGTCGCGGCACGTTAGTCAGGCCAAAAAGACATTACCAAAACTCATCATGTCCATAACAAGTACGGAAAGTGTCCTGATCTCGTATTTTCAGCTGATGATAACCCGATCTAAGATCAATTCTCGAGAGCCAACTAGCTCCTTGGAGCTGATTGAAATAAATTGTCGATTCTCGGTAAAGGATATCTATTCTTCACCGTCAAGTGATACACATCTGCATGCTACAATCTTTCTTTTTAAAATTAAAACTAGGGCACCCCATGGTGGGATACTTGGTCTAGTGAACCTTTTCTCGAGCAAATCCTCCAACCGAGATGAGAGTTGTTTCATTTACGCAGGGGCTATGAGGTAAGGTCTTTGGCTATAGGTTTAGCTTCAGGCACGAGGTCTATTTGGAACTCTACCTCGCGGTCCGATGGCGATTCCGTCAAATCCTCAGGAAATACATCCAAGTAATCTCCCACTACGTGGACATCCCCTAGCTTAGGGATATCAGCCCCCACATCCAAGACCTGCGCTAGGTACGCCTTACACCAATGCTGAAACATCTTCCCCGCCTTTAGCATAGAAATAACCCGAGGTAATGAGCAACCATCGTGCCCATGAATAGTAATACGATTCCCATTAGGAGCTGTAAGTCGCATGAGTCTTCGCCCGCACACAAAGTGAGCATCCACGGTAGCTAGTCAATCCATCCCAAGAATAATATCAAAGCAAGCCAATGACATTAAGTACAAGAGAATAAGAAGACTATGGCCCGATAACTCGATCTGACAATTATATACAGCCTTGGTCGCAACGAGTGAATTTCCTACTACAACCTTGTCCTCGATTAAATGTCTAGTATCCTTGGGATCTTATCTAACCCAATACAAAAGGTGATAGGCACAACCCATACTAAACATTCATGACAAAACCGTCACATGGTCAGTCACCAGACATATTCAGGATGTGTAAAGTAAGGGTAAACTTCTAATAACGTTGATCAGGTGTTATTTGCTGTTTACTTTACTTTAGTCACCCTAAACACAACATGTTATGATCACATTAACAATTTTGCCATCACAAATACACATAGAATTTATCTATTAAACATTAAAGGTTTGCAATTAACCATCGAAGAAGGGAATTCTACCCTACCTCAAAACACAAGAGCATAACACCCTTATGAAATATTGCACTTAAGCACTCAATAAGAACCATGACAACATACTTAAACAAATATAGGTATTGGGTTTCCTTCTGACACTTTATGTATCTAAGTGTTCAACGAGAAGCATTCCAACCTACATATCGTGCATTATACACTACATAATAAATTTTCCCATACTACATCAAAATGTAAAGGCACTAATCGCCCATTTATGACTTTATGCTATTAAGCATCCAGTAGAGTATGTAAATATAAATATATATATATATATATATATATATATAGACATACGTAAAACTAAGGATTACCTCTTGGCGTGCAGCTACCCAGCAGTTGACATTTCTTAGTAACAGTTTGGTCCCATACCAGATTCGAGTTCGAGCACAAACTGCCCGAATCCCTCGAACCATTGCTCTGATACCAACTTGTAAGAGCCTCAAAACCGACGGGTCAAACAGTTGGCATTCAAAGGCTAAAACCATAAATTAATACTCAAGAAGTCTTATTTATTATCAGAAAACACGCAGCGGAAAGTAAATAGTTCAGTTATCCAAACATGAAGTTACCCATGATGGGTCAAAGCATATTTGTAGAACAAAATGATACGTTTAGAAAAAAAAATAGTTTTCAAATAAATAAAGTAGACACTTTTATTTTGAATTGTCAACCGCCTCTGAGTAGTCCTGCAGCAAGCCAGGGCATCCCTTTTATTCTTCAAATACCTGAAATCAAGCTAATATGCACGCAAAGTCAGACGAGCTGAGTGAATTCAAGTTTTATGAAGTTTTAAATAATAAGTAAATTGTCAAATTAATAGTTAACAAAATACTTTAACCTTAGAGTTACAATAAGCGCATTCCGCCTATTTGATCCCTAAGAAAATAATAAGTAAAGTCTAGAATAAGCGCAATCCGCCTACTTAACATAAGACTTCATTTTAAATCTACAATAAGCGCATACCGCCTATTTGTCACAAAACTACATCCAGTCTACATAAGCGCATATCGCCTACTAAGACTCAAACCATAACTATTAATTAGAGCAGGCATACCATATAACTACCATTGCTCAATTTATAATAATAAGTAACCGCCATGCACAGTTTATGTATGTATAAATATATAGTAAAGAATTAAACCTAATCAAGTATAAATCAAGGCAAATCCCAATCTAACAAGCAAGGTTTCACACATAGTTTCAAGACATGCATATTAGCCCAAAATGTTTTAAAACAGTAAAAAGGGCACATGAATTCACCTTATTATACGGGTCATGTCACAATTAGCGATGAACTCTAGCTGAGACGCGTACCGTCGATAATCTGATACATTATACATAGCATTACTTATACTTTATATTTTATGCACGTAGCCTACTAGCGATATCCCCATAGTAGTGGCATGCTAATGCGAGATTTTATTATAAAAGAAAGACTTACATGATCACCCTTATATAATCTAATGAGGGTTCCCGCAAGAGCCGACACATACATGGGTTCAACCAAATTATTATTATTATTATTATTATTATTATCATTTGTATTATTATTTGGAGCTTTAATGAAAGCACCTAAACAATGAGTTTAGATCCAATAATAACATGGACCACTAAACAACATTGTGAAATTTAATACTGACCATGATTACTTGATCATTTCAAGTTCATAGACGTAAGTTTAAAGGCGGTATATTATTATTATTATTATTATTATTATTATTATTATTATTATTATTATTATTATTATAAAAAAAAAAAGACAAGTGATCCTGATCGGCTTTTATAACAAAACCATGCATGCCTACTAGTTTGTTCAAAACACCACCTCTTTGCAAACCTCGGCCAACACAGCAAGATCAAGTTTGACCAAAACCATTTTTGTTAGTTTACTCAAGATCCTAGCATGCCACTAACAACCCGAACCTTCCCTTGCGACCCTTTCCCACAACCGCGAGACCCATACGGGACATAGCGAGTCTTAGAATAGCACTCGAGTCGGGTTTCGAACGCCGTTAGTTTGCTAACTCGACCCTTAAACATGGAATATCCATCAACGACTAGCCGATTTCCATTCCATGATCGCTATTTCATCACAACGAGAGAGTTAGAAGTTACCTGCTATCGCAAAGATCGGCTATTAATCTCGCCACAATCTCCGAAAGACTCCGCACCGCAACTCGGCAATGAGGTTTAGCTTCGGGATATAAGAGCTTCTCAGCCAACGATCGAACCGGTTGGAACCCTACACAAACATCACTTAGAATGAGATTCATTTGCGAGTTATTCCGGTTAACCGAACCTGAGATGTTATGCGTTACCTGAGATGGCTCCTTGATCGTGATCGGTGAACCGAGGGATGGTTGAATGCTGTCCGAACTTGGACGAGAGCCGGCTGTGGTGAAACTTGGGTCCAAGTAATATTTGCTGTGATGAATTCCCTCTTGTCGTGGAGAATAAGAAAGAACAACAAAGAGAAAGGAGTTTAGGTTTTCTTGTTTGTTGTAGACGAAAGTAGGATAAAAAAAACAAAGTAGGTTCTATAGGAGCATTACCTTTAAGCTTGTGTCACGAAGATGAAAACGAAAAGAATTGGTGGAGTTTGTCGGTCGGAACAAGAAGAAGCTATATTATATGGAGTGGCATTAGGGTTTTAGTTACAACATAATACATTAAGGTCCCTCTATTTTTGTCCCCCTTGTTTCTTGTTCCCAAAGCTACTTAAATGGGTTTAGAAACATGCCAAAGAGCCCCCTTGACAAAGCCAAAATGGAAATACACAAGTGTACAAACTTTACAAGGCGAGACACAAGTCCGGGAATCTACGGGCGTTACATGGCGGTTACGATCCCGATGTCTGCCACCCGTCTCCCGTGGCGCCTTGAGACCTGTCAGGGCCGCAAAGCCGTCTCCGGTGGGGTCCCTGAGACGGTTCACCAACGGCTCAATTGAAGCCGTCTTCGGCTCGGCTTAGCCGAATCCGTTTTGGCTGAACCGTCTCCAGCCATTAATAAATTTAATTTTTTTTTCAAATTTAGTTTGGGTATAAATATGTAGGTTTGGTTGAAAAAAAAAAAAACATTTATCTTTCTTTCCACTATCATCTCCTTCAATTAATCAAAGCCAAAATATTTTACCAAATCAAACAAAATCTTCTCAAATGTTTTTTTCAAATTTAGTTTGATTATTCGACGTGTTTTTGAGTTTCAGAAAACCTGAATATTTTTTCGGTTAAAATTATGCCACTTTTTAAACCTAAGCCTTTGGGATTTATCTAATCCCATTCAATGGAAAGTTTCTGCTCCTCTCCCCGCTTACCTAAATTATCATCATCAACATCCACACCCCTTTCACCCGTTTTCTTTGGCCTTAAGTTGATGTCCAATCACTTGGGAAGACATTTGGAGCGAAAAGTTGAAGTGATGGATAGGTTTCGGTCGGAGTTAGTGAGAAGTAAAGCGAAAAAGGCTTCGGTTGGATTGTTGTTACATCTACATAATACTACTTGGATTGTTGTTGCATCTACACGTGGGTTAACCCGTGTAATTTTCATCTACGATTTGGTAGTCTATTTTATTGGCAAGTTCATCCTCTTCCTAAATCTCTATCATGATCTTCTGGATCATCCGTCTTTTACATGTACAAGACGGTCGGATGTGATATTTAGGAGAGTTTGTTCTTTGACTTGTCTGGACCGTTGTAACAACCGCCATCCTCATCCTTTATCAAGTTGTCAACTTTAGTCCTTCGTCCATTTTAAAGTTCACCGCTAATCCTCGTCAAATATTATTTATTTTATTTTAACTTTTCTTTTAAAATGGTGTATGTATACATTTTGTATACGCACGTTTTGACATATAAATGTACCATGCTCGTATAATCATGTTAGCTTATGAAAGTCACATTTCGTTTATTTAAGTTTATAAAAGGTTAAAAAAAATTAAGTTAAACTTTGGTTAGTTGGTTAAGTTTATAGAAGAAATAAATAATCAAGTTAATAATTAAACTAACCTAGTTAAATCTAGAGGGACCAAACTTGCCAAAAGACAAAAATCATTTTGAAACTTCTTCTTTCCCCTGGTCCACGGTTTTCCGGCGAGTGGGCTCCGGCCACCGGAATTTATTCCGGCCAATACTCTGGCGAACCTTTAAAACAACCAATTATTGCTTATAAATTCGTTTTAAAGTGTGTTTTGAGTTTCTTTATGCATGTCCGATCTGTTACAACTTCCAATCACTATTATTACGCGTTACAAATTGAGATTAAAGCCGGATTGATTGCTTGTAACCATCGCACATTTAAGACGCCTTCTAAACGCCTATTTGACCGACCTTTATATAAATTGATATTATCAATTCATTCCTGCACCTTATTCGCATCTAACCCACATCAAAACGAACCAAAAACGTGACCAGAAGACCTCCAATCGTCAACCTATGTGCGGATTCGTTTCTTCACATTTGCGGCTTCAAAACGAGTTGTAAGTCACTTCTTTTGATGCCATTCTAACCCTTATACGTTCCTTAATATTAGCCCTATAGTTCCTCGTCGTATACGATTGTATTATGGCTGATTGGTTTTGAAGCTAGGGTTAGGGTTCTTGCTAGTTATTGGGGAAGATGATGTAATGGGAACTGTGTTTATAAAATTTAATTTCTGATTTAAATCAACATAAGGATCATTTGGTCTAGTGGTTGAAGCTCTAGTATTATACATGGAAGGTCAGGGGTTCGAACCCCATGACCAACAATATTTTCCTTTTGATTTTAGTTTGTTTCCTTTTTTTTGTCTTATATGAGTTATTATTTTAATTGTTTAATAATCAATTATAACCTATATAAATCTATAATATTCATAGTAAATTCATTTTTGCCTCAAAAATTATAAAAATTTAGGAGTAGCATCTTGACACCATAAAGAAAATTGCTACACTTTTATTTTCTGGAAAATGCATTATTTTTATATTTTTATTGAATTTATTTGTTTTAATCATATTTAATTGATTAAAAATTCATTTTTAATGATTTTAATCTCAAAATTTTAGGATAATTGTTTCTAAGCATTCTAATCTGAAATAAAAATTATTGGTTCAGAAAACATTTATTTTTAATGATTTTCCTATTTTTTTTAGTCATTTAAACATGATTTAAATCTCATTAAATCAGTTTTAAATATAATTAGGTTTATAAAAATTATGGGAAAATTATTTTCATTAATTTACATCAGAAAGTATCCATTTTCTATAAAAATAACGTTTTTGAGTCATGTCTTGAATTATTAGTTTTATTATGTTTAATTAGACATAATTAAACATTTATTTATTTACACTTTTTAAACTTTTTTTTGAAAAGAAAACTTCATTAAACACACGACAGGCGTCCTCAAAGCAAGGACCCCTGCGCCAACAAAACCATTACATCAAGTCCAAAGGGTTATTACACCAAGAAATCCAATCTATATCTTTCCATCTACTTCTATTACGGATCCAGAAAAACGAAGAAGCTTTCACAACTTGAACTATTTCTATAGGCCGCCGGCATTTGTTAGAGAATATCCGGGCATTTCGCTCATTCCAAATTATCCACACCGTAGTATAAATTATACCTCGAAGGACTTGTTTAGCCTGTTTCGACATAGCGCTGAGCTCTGGAAATCGAAGAAGGTCTTGGATATCAAAAATAATCGAAGGAGGGAGCTTACACCAAGATTCCAGCCTACTCCATATCTCAGACGTGAATGTGCAACCTGTGAACAGATGTAAAGCGGTCTCTTCAGCCGTGTCACAGAACGAGCAAGAAGGTTGCTGCACTTGAATTCCCCTTTTCAGCAGTTCTGTAGTGGTTGGCAACCGGTTTCGCGCGGCCCTCCACACCAAAAGTTTACATTTAAGGGGAACCCAACATTTCCACTTTATCTTCGGGCTATTATCCGGGGTAATAAAATCAGAAAATAGACGTTTAGCTGAGGCGACTGAGAAGACTCCATTGTTGTCAGCTTTCCATTTCCATTTGTCACGACCGCCAACCCAGTTTAAATCGTAAAGATCTTCAAGGAGATTGAACAATTCGGCTACCTCCATATCAGTAGAAGGAGTAGCCTTCCAATCCCAATTCAAAGTCTTTATATTATTGTGGAACTGAATTCTCTCAGACACCTTGACCCATTTCCTTTTTTCGAGTTTGAATAGATGCGGAAATCTAGCACGAAGTGGTTCATCTCCGAGCCAAGTATCTCCCCAGAAATTAATGTTAGACCCGTCGCCTAATGCAGCAACAAAGAAAGAACTGAGAGAGGCGCCATTAGGGAGCTTTTGTTCGCCCACTTTCACTATTTGTTTCCAACTTCCGCTCGCAGACGCGGCACAAGGAAGAACAGCCCAAGGAGTACTTCTACCGTAGCAGCCCACAATAACTTTTTTCCACAAACTATTGTCTTCTACCTTAAATCTCCAGAACCACTTTAACAAAAGAGCGTCATTAACGTCTTTGAGTTTAGAGACTCCTAGGCCGCCTTTATTTTTCGGATTAGAAATGGTATCCCAAGCCACCCAAGGGATATTTTTCTCTTCACTCGACCCCGCCCATAAGAATCGCCTCATGTATGATTCTATGCTATCCAAAACGGCTTTTGGAGCTTTATAAATGGATAAGTAAAAAATCGGAAGGCTAGTGAGAACCGATTTTATAAGAACCAAGCGACCCCCCATAGACAAGTATCTACCTTTCCATGAGGACAAACGATTCTTGACCACTTCAATGACCGGGTTCCAATTAGCAATCTTTGTCATCCTTGCACCTACTTGGATACCTAAGTAAGTGAAAGGAATAGCCCCTCTCCTACAACCCAACACCTCCATCATATCGTCAATTTCCGTATCACTAACTCCCACCCCAAACAAATTAGACTTATTGAGATTAATCCGAAGGCCCGAACAGAGGTAGAAAATACAGAGGACCCGAGCAACATTTTGAAGATTCTCCCTAGACCACTCTCCCAAAATGAGGGCGTCATCCGCATAAAAAAGATGAGAAATTACCAAATCATTCCCCGTCATATCAACCCCTTTGAAAACCCCAATCTCTTTAGCTTTATCTAATAACCAAGAAAGCGACTCCATGACAATTAGGAAAAGAAAAGGAGAGATAGGGTCACCTTGACGAAGACCTTTCTCACATTTAAAATCGAAAGTAGGGGAGCCATTTACAAGAACTGCCGCTCTAGAAGACTCAAGAAGGCCTTTAATCCACAAACACCATCTAGAGGGAAAACCCATTTGCACCATTATAGAAATTAAGAAATTCCAATTGACGTTGTCATATGCCTTCTCGAAATCGATTTTAAGCAAGAAAGCCTTCCCTTTTCTTCTTTTCAACCATTCCAACACCTCATTAACCACAAGGGGACCATCCAGAATGAAACGATCTGACATAAAAGCCGACTGAGAATTGGAAATAACTTGACCCAAAACCTTCTTGAGACGATTAGCAAGGATTTTTGAAATCACTTTATTAATCATCCCAATAAGGGTGATAGGTCTATAATCTTTAAGGCCCAAAGGAGTTTTAATTTTGGGGATCAAGGTGATAAAAGCCGACCCGCAACCATCGTGAACGATACCTGAACCATGAAACTCGGACATAATACGAAAAAAATCCTCTTCGAATAAGTGCCAGAACTGTTTAAGAAATTTAAAGTTAAAACCATCGGGCCCTGGCGCTTTGTTAGAACCGCACCCGAAGACTGCTTCTTTGATCTCTAACTTTGTGAATGGAGCGATCACATCAACACTTTCCTGACCCCCAATCTGATTTATGCCCTCACACACCAACTGTGGCCGGTTCTTAATATTTAAACATCTATTTTATAAATACTTTTCTTATAAAATAGAAATATTTATATGTTTGAAAATATTAATTACCATTGATGGATCATTGTGTTCTCATAATCAATTATTTATACATTTATAATTATTGTATTTATTTACAATAATTAGTTAAAGTAATTAACTACATTATTTGGTCTTAATTATTCAAACATAAGTTTTATCTAAATATTCCATTGGTAATAATTATATTACCTAAACCGTATTTACAAACTTTGGTATGTTATTATACAACTTTTACATTAACGCGACTTATCATAAAAACTCTAATTCCCCAAATCGACTTAGCAAACCCTAATGCCTTAGACCCTAGATACCTTAGACTTTTTAGACATTTCCTTATTAGTATTCTTACACATTATAGGTTGAATTCCTCGGAATTCCCATTACTTAGCTCACGACCGCTTAAGTGGATTTTGATCGCTTTCGCAAACTGTGAGTATATCTTTTCCCCTTTTTACTGTTTTACTACTTTGGGGTGACTCATGTACCTATATATTAATCAAGTTTCAATTTCTTATACTTAATGCAATTCTCATGTGTGTTTGCTTTATGATAATTGGTGTGTCTATGACTTGTCAAAATCATTAACCGCTGGGCGGCCTAGCTTTTCAATGAATAGTACTATGGTATACCCCCTTGAGACTCTGTTGAGAGAATCTTGGTCATTGTCTTGTTAATTCATTATTCAGTTGGTTAGTCATGTATTAGTCATTATTCTCAGGTTTGGTTTTGAACGGATATTACTTATTACATAATTGCAAATGGTACCGCACATGAATTGCTAAACACTTTTCATACTATATATATTCAAACAGGGTATGCTCACCAATACAATTTTTGTATTGACCAAATTATTTTGTACATGTTTTCAGGTTGTTTTGAGATGCATCCTTTAAGCTTTCGGATTCATATTTAGATTTTGATTCATTGTATTTCAATTTAGTTGGCAGTTAGAATCGTTGTATTTCATTTCAATGTAATAAATTATTTAATCAATGTATTCAAATTTACACTTTAGTCCATGAGCTATTGAACAATCGTCACTACGTGACACCTCGATGTTTCCGCCATCGGTTGGGGTGTTACAGATTGGTATCAGAGCCATGGTTATAGGGAATTAGGTTATTAGAATGCCTTTTAGCCTAGTCTATAACTAAGCTTATTTTCACGAGTCCTCTCGTGTACATTTCTCTTATTTCTTATATTTTCTTTCAAGATATTTTCGCTATGATTCTTTCTCGTTATTCTTTCGGTATTTTGTTTGAAAAAGAAGACACTCGTATTTCACAAACGAAACGATATCACCAAGTTAGGAGTGACATCCATACCTTGGTGATTAGTTTCTTTCCTCTATATGTTATTTATCTTAGGAATATACCTTTGAGATAGGAGTGACATCCACACCTCAAAGAGTATTTCCTTCAAAAAGAAACTTAACCACTAAGCTGGGGTGATATCCTTAACTTAGTGATTGGTTTCATTCCTCAATTGTTTTCAACTTTGAAATACATCTTTGAGTTAGGAGTGAAATCCACATCTCAGGGATCTGTTTCTACATCTCGTTTTAAAGTCTCGCTAAAGGTTTTGAAATTTACCAGTGACGGGGTATGTGCAATCGGGAAAAATGACCATTCACTCATAGGTTCAAGTACGCTCCCCACAAGTCACTAATAATATTTCAATCTCTTTGGCTAGTCACCAGTTTCATTAGAAATATTTTCAGTATCACATTTTTGATATATCTTTCATTTGTTGTTTGAAACTCTTATCATAATTTTTTTATAATGAAGTTATTATGTCTTTTGAGTTTTCTCTATTAATAGCTATCGCTATTTGTGCATTTTTTCGTTTTCCATTATTGACTCTTAAGTTTTGTTTAACATTTGGATTTTAAGTTCCATCTCTTGATGTTTTATATACTCATTAATTATTCGCTTTTGGATTTTTTTTTCATCATCATTATTAAAACTTTTATCCGCTTTAAAACTTACACTATTTTCATTTATGATTTGTGACTTCTACACTATTGTCGCATTGACTTTTATCATTCACGTCATTTCTAAATCTTGGTCTTTTGAAAACACATTTGATTTATATGGTTTTCGAGAAAAGAAACTTGCGACTAATAATATGCATTATGACAATTTTCAACTCGACTTCTTGTAAACACATGAAAGTATGTACTTACGAAGTCTTTTCATGTGAAGCTGTTTTGAATCTAAAAAGTTATTCTCATGCATCACTACTATACTTTCAACTATATCACAAAGTTCGAGTAAAACTACATTTGGTTTTATAAACAATAATTTATCTTTTACACTTACACTCTTTCAGTCGCAAAACTTTTGGTCTAATTATTGGACATATCTTTATCGAAATGTTGCTAAAGGTCTTTTAACATATAGTGCATATATTTTAAACCCGCATGGCCAGTAGACTATACGTATTTTCCGTCCACTCTAAATTGCAGCAAATATCATTATCTTATTCTTACATCATTTTATTTTTATTCGCATATTATCTTATTTATGATTATTCTCGTATTATTATTTTATTGGTGGCTATCCCCACGCGTTATTTACCATTATTCACGCACTAATTATTAGTAGTCATTCTTACAACACTGGTTTTGAGCATTAACTTAACTCGTTTACTTTCATTTTGTGCAAATTTTGCGATTTACTCGATTTACGTTATACTATTCTTTCAATCGAAATTTGATGCTATACTTATATACTTACATGAACGCATATTTAGTATGCATATTTTTTTTTCCTGTTTTGAGCAAAACTCTGTTATACTTTACATTATTTTGTTCATTATCATGGTCAATGAACATACCAGTTGATAACTCGTATGAGATCTAAGCCAGTGCCCACGTACGACTCGGACTAGAGTATTTCTTTAATCTGAGGGGAACAGTGTAAATCTCAGAGTTCATCAATATGGGTGTTTAGAGTCAACGATGTGAACAAAAGTTACCGGTTAAGGGTGAACCCGAAAAGGAAGAACCTCTAACCATGTCTTATACTTACATGTTATTCTCATTACGGTTAAAGGGAAAACCCGAAAGGGAAGGACCTCTAACTATATCATGATTAAACATTATTTCATTACAGTGGCTATTACATATTGGTTGCACACATTTTATTTCATGTTAGGGTTATGGAAAAGCATAACACCCTAGTGTAAGGTAAATCGATGATTACGGTCCGGAACGCAATCATGGGCTTACAGGTATATGAGGGTGGTGTGTGATTCTACTTAGGCTGTTGGTAGACAATCAGTACGAGTCCAAAGTATCGGGAGTGTGGTGGGTCAGCTGCGGTACACCCTATATATAAGCATAAACGATACTGCGGGAACGGACTAGGAGTTTAACAAGTACCTACCCATTACCTTATTTCTACCTCTTCATTAGATCGTTGACTAGTAGCTAGCATTGTCGATAAGAACGTTCTTACACGAGCTTCAATTCGTCTTCCTAGAGTCTTTCTCTTGACCACCTACACAGAAAACACAAATCTTGTATACCCTTACATGCTCTGTTATTTGAAATCTTGTTACGTACCTTAATTAAGTTCAGTTAGAAACCTTTCTAAAGTAGGGGAGACTGCTTCATTAGTACCTCTGCCCCTCACCAGTTACACATTCCCAAAACCTTTCTCATTTAAACTATAAATCTTCTAATTTTGGGTCAAATGTCAAAGATTTTGAAACTTTTACTTTGGGTATTAGATAACTATTTTAAATTTTGTCGAATCATAAATGATGAACTTTCTTTTAAAAATCTATTTGATTTTTACAACGCCTTTTGTTTCATAGTAACCTCCACTTGAAAGAAATTTCGAGACGAAATTTCCTAAAGTAGGGGAGACTGTAACAACCGCCATCCTCATCCTTTATCAAGTTGTCAACTTTAGTCCTTCGTCCATTTTAAAGTTCACCGCAAGTCCTCGTCAAATATTATTTATTTTATTTTAACTTTTCTTTTAAAATGGTGTATGTATACATTTTGTATACGCACGTTTTGACATATAAATGTACCATGCTCGTATAATCATGTTAGCTTATGAAAGTCACATTTCTTTTATTTAAGTTTAAAAGTTTAAAGTTTATAAAAGGTTAAAAAAAATTAAGTTAAACTTTGGTTAGTTGGTTAAGTTTATAGAAGAAATAAATAATCAAGTTAATAATTAAACTAACCTAGTTAAATCTAGAGGGACCAAACTTGCCAAAAGACAAAAATCATTTTGAAACTTCTTCTTTCCCCTGGTCCACGGTTTTCCGGCGAGTGGGCTCCGGCCACCGGAATTTATTCCGGCCAATACTCTGGCGAACCTTTAAAACAACCAATTATTGCTTATAAATTCGTTTTAAAGTGTGTTTTGAGTTTCTTTATGCATGTCCGATCTGTTACAACTTCCAATCACTATTATTACGCGTTACAAATTGAGATTAAAGCCGGATTGATTGCTTGTAACCATCGCACATTTAAGACGCCTTCTAAACGCCTATTTGACCGACCTTTATATAAATTGATATTATCAATTCATTCCTGCACCTTATTCGCATCTAACCCACATCAAAACGAACCAAAAACGTGACCAGAAGACCTCCAATCGTCAACCTATGTGCGGATTCGTTTCTTCACATTTGCGGCTTCAAAACGAGTTGTAAGTCACTTCTTTTGATGCCATTCTAACCCTTATACGTTCCTTAATATTAGCCCTATAGTTCCTCGTCGTATACGATTGTATTATGGCTGATTGGTTTTGAAGCTAGGGTTAGGGTTCTTGCTAGTTATTGGGGAAGATGATGTAATGGGAACTGTGTTTATAAAATTTAATTTCTGATTTAAATCAACATAAGGATCATTTGGTCTAGTGGTTGAAGCTCTAGTATTATACATGGAAGGTCAGGGGTTCGAACCCCATGACCAACAATATTTTCCTTTTGATTTTAGTTTGTTTCCTTTTTTTTGTCTTATATGAGTTATTATTTTAATTGTTTAATAATCAATTATAACCTATATAAATCTATAATATTCATAGTAAATTCATTTTTGCCTCAAAAATTATAAAAATTTAGGAGTAGCATCTTGACACCATAAAGAAAATTGCTACACTTTTATTTTCTGGAAAATGCATTATTTTTATATTTTTATTGAATTTATTTGTTTTAATCATATTTAATTGATTAAAAATTCATTTTTAATGATTTTAATCTCAAAATTTTAGGATAATTGTTTCTAAGCATTCTAATCTGAAATAAAAATTATTGGTTCAGAAAACATTTATTTTTAATGATTTTCCTATTTTTTTAGTCATTTAAACATGATTTAAATCTCATTAAATCAGTTTTAAATATAATTAGGTTTATAAAAATTATGGGAAAATTATTTTCATTAATTTACATCATAAAGTATCCATTTTCTATAAAAATAACGTTTTTGAGTCATGTCTTGAATTATTAGTTTTATTATGTTTAATTAGACATAATTAAACATTTATTTATTTACACTTTTTAAACATCTATTTTATAAATACTTTTCTTATAAAATAGAAATTTTTATATGTTTGAAAATATTAATTACCATTGATGGATCATTGTGTTCTCATAATCAATTATTTATACATTTATAATTATTGTATTTATTTACAATAATTAGTTATAATTAACTACATTATTTGGTCTTAATTATTTAAACATAAGTTTTATCTAAATATTCCATTGGTAATAATTATATTACCTAAACCGTATTTACAAACTTTGGTATGTTATTATACAACTTTTACATTAACGCGACTTATCATAAAAACTCTAATTCCCCAAATCGACTTAGCAAACCCTAATGCCTTAGACCCTAGATACCTTAGACTTTTTAGACATTTCCTTATTAGTATTCGTACACATTATAGGTTGAATTCCTCGGAATTCCCATTACTTAGCTCACGACCGCTTAAGTGGATTTTGATCGCTTTCGCAAACTGTGAGTATATCTTTTCCCCTTTTTACTGTTTTATTACTTTGGGGTGACTCATGTACCTATATATTAATCAAGTTTCAATTTCTTATACTTAATGCAATTCTCATGTGTGTTTGCTTTATGATAATTGGTGTGTCTATGACTTGTCAAAATCATTAACCGCTGGGCGGCCTAGCTTTTCAATGAATAGTACTATGGTATACCCCCTTGAGACTCTGTTGAGAGAATCTTGGTCATTGTCTTGTTAATTCATTATTCAGTTGGTTAGTCATGTGTTAGTCATTATTCTCAGGTTTGGTTTTGAACGGATATTACTTATTACATAATTGCAAATGGTACCGCACATGAATTGCTAAACACTTTTCATACTATATATATTCAAACAGGGTATGCTCACCAATACAATTTTTGTATTGACCAAATTATTTTGTACATGTTTTCAGGTTGTTTTGAGATGCATCCTTTAAGCTTTCGGATTCATATTTAGATTTTGGTTCATTGTATTTCAATTTAGTTGGCAGTTAGAATCGTTGTATTTCATTTCAATGTAATAAATTATTTAATCAATGTATTCAAATTTACACTTTAGTCCATGAGCTATTGAACAATCGTCACTACGTGACACCTCGATGTTTCCGCCATCGGTTGGGGTGTTACAACCGTTGGTAAGCATCTTTCTGTACATATATTTATGTATTAAGGATGACGAAGATGAGACTGGACAGTGGGTATAAAGCACACTGCGAAAATATATCTCGGCGGTCCAAGCAACGGAAATGTCTCGGTGTTTGACGTGTTGAACGACTTCGTGAATTATTATTGTTTGTATATTGTAATTATTATAATAGTTTAGTTGTATTTTTATTGGATCCCTATTATTATTTGTTTAAGGTCATGTGTTCTCTACTTTTTGGGGTTATGGTTTTATAAATTTAAACAAAACAATCCCTTTAAACAATATAAACTTAACATAAACATTTTATTAAAACGTAAATAAAAGGAACATTAAAAGTAAAAAAAAAAAACTAATCCAAAGCCCCGGGACATCACGAATCATCTGCCACGCCGACAAATGAGTAAAGGGTGGTCGGCCCGAAAACTCGTGCTCAATCTTGGCATGTTCAAGTTTTTCATGGTCCGTAGTCTCTTGTGGGAGTTCACGGACAGCGGTTTGATAGAACCCCTCGAAGTGACGGCACTTGTTTTGCAAGTCCGTCCACTTCCGGTTGAGAGACTCGGTTGACCTGCTTGAACCTCCAACCAAATTTTTGAACTCGTTGAGCACGAGTGGCCAAATGGACCCTCGACGTGGTGGGTTTTCTTTAACAGTCTTCCAAGCAGTGCACAGGGCAATTTCTTCTTCTTCCGTCCACGGTTTGGGTGCCATTGTGATTTTGGGTTTGGTTTTCTTTTCAGTGACGGTTTGCTAACGGTCTGTAAAAGGCAACCGTCTATTGGCTTTATATAGGAGGGATATATGCGGGTGGGTTAACCATTCAATAGGGAATATCAAAAGATTTCATAGTAAAAATTAAAACACTTTATAAAACACTAAATAAATTAAAACACTTTATTAATAATAAAAATTACATTAAAAAAAACATTACATAAAATTATTTTTAATAAAACCTAAATATAAATCTAATCACGTAACAAATGCCACGCGGAAACATATCCGAAGTCTTCGTCGTAGTCCAACAAGTAGTCGATTTTCGCCAATTCAATGAGCCCTTCCTCGGACTCGTTTGGCGACTCCTCTTTGTTGGAGTTGAAGAACCCTTCGAATACGGTGCACTCCGCTTTGACGTTGTGAAACTTTTCCGTAACATCTTTGGTCGTACGGTTTGTCTGACCGCCGACAAGTGTTCGAAACTCGAAAAATACTCTACTCCAAAATGGAGTTGCACGAATTTCTTGACTAGTATCCGAAACTCGGGTGTTTTCGGTTACATTTCGCCTTGCCAATGTAACCCCAAGGATCTCCTCGTCCGTCCATGAAGACATTTTAGTTGGTTTGATTGATGTTTTGTAAGAAGAATGTGTGATGTAGTGAACAATTTGTTAATTTGGTGGGTATTTATAGTGTGAAATAATTTAATTTAATTAAATAGTTAATATGGTAAGTAAATAAATGTAATTAATATGGTAGGTAAAAATAAATAAGCATATTTAAAAAAATAAATAAACTTCCAAAATAAGCACATTTTATTAAGAATTATTTAGACGTGGTAAGCACCTCCAGAAATACATTTTTTCAGCCATGAATCGTCTGTAAGACGAACATGTTTGTTTTAGATCACCGTTCGTAGTAATTGGTTTATCAGTAACCAAATGCTCCATCAGCATACAAAGATATACCGCTTCATTACCAGACAGGGAGTTATGTGGTGCAATATAGTCTTCGTTAAGATTGAAAGTTATACATTTTTCTGGATTACCTGTCTTCTTCCAGAATCTTATGTTCACTAGTAAAGCTCCTAAATAAACTTGTATCTTCGCCAGCTTTGGGTGAACAATGGTTCTGTATTTGTCTCCGATACAAAGGTCTTCACAAGCATACATAACAAGTTCTTGTGTCACCAACTCTAGTCGCACGAGTAACCATTCCCTATTTTCAAGCTGAATGGGGAAAAAAACAAAATCAACGTCGAAAAATGAAGGAAACGGTTTGAATTTGCCATTGCAATAGTTGGCCAAGTTTTTTGGAACAGATTCTAATAACGAATTATAAAATTCTGGTGGAAGAATTGTCCACCGCATATTTAGCGAAGCATTTTTTTGTAGTTTTCTACTCCTCCAGTTCATCAGTCTTCCAACCCATCCTTCAACATGCTGAAAAATAATTGAATGACAATTTAAGTAAAAAAAATTAAAAAAAACATTAAAATTTAAGTTTTTATTGTTGGTGTGAGGTAGCCGTTAGAACGATAACCCAACAAAATTCCCCAAAAATTTTTGTCAAGCTCAATACTTCTTGAAAAAACAACAAAATAACAAAACGGTGCGTCGCCTTTATTGTAGAAGTCAACAACATTAGTTGCCCAATTATCATTTTCATCGTCCGGTATAGCCCATTTGCCGATAATGTGTCCGTGTAAGCTTTGTCGATTACTGACAAATTCTCTTTCTCTGGTAATTTCAGGTTCCTTTGGACGCCTCCATTTTTTTAGTATCCAACTCGAGGAATGTTTCTGTGGTTGAGAAAAATATTCTTCTGGAGCTAAATTTTTATCACGGCCGTCAGACATGTTTTCTGTACCGAAACTTCTCCAACAACGTTTTTTAACGACAAAGTATTTTACATTACAACTACTTATATAAAGATGATTTTAAATATAAATTACTTTATTTAAATTTTTACTTTTTTGTTTTTTAAATGTTTAATTAATCAGGGGCCCACAAAAAGCCGTCTCGGGAACCGTCCGACAGGCAATGGGAACCGTCTCCTTGGGAACCGACTGAGAGGCTTTGGGAACCGTCTCGTCAGACGCGTTGGGAACCGGAGCCGGCTCATTCAACGGCGTCTCAGGGAACGGTCTCTTGAGACGCGTTGGGAACCGGAACCGGCTCAATCAGATCGTTCCGGGTACAGTCAGCGAATCGTCTCATGAGACAGGTTGGGAACCGGAATCGGCTCAATCAGATCGTTCCGGGTACAGTCAGCGAACCGTCTCATGAGACGGGTTGGGAACCGGAACCCGGCTTTGTCAGACCGTCTCCTGGACGCTTTGGGAACCGGACCCGACTCATGCAGCCCGATCCCACCCTAGGGTTTACCTTTTGGGGGTAAAAGTAAAATTTTCGGTGAAATTCTCTCCACCGAAAGACGTTACGCTGACGGGAGGGCTCTTTTTAACGGTTTGCTCTTGTTTATCATCTTTTTTTCCGGCGAACGGTTTGCTAGGACTCCGGTCAAAATATCAGACGACGGTTTATAAAAGGTAATATTAACGTTCCTTTTTATAGTTTTTAAATTTTTTTTTCATTGAAAACGACACAAACGGGACCACACGACATATTATTGGGGAAGTGGTCCACCACGAACGTGCACACCGTCCGGTATAGCCCATTTGCCGATAATGTGTCCGTGTAAGCTTTGTCGATTACTGACAAATTCTCTTTCTCTGGTAATTTCAGGTTCCTTTGGACGCCTCCATTTTTTTAGTATCCAACTCGAGGAATGTTTCTGTGGTTGAGAAAAGTATTCTTCTGGAGCTAAATTTTTATCACGGCCGTCAGACATGTTTTCTGTACCGAAACTTCTCCAACAACGTTTTTTAACGACAAAGTATTTTACATTACAACTACTTATATAAAGATGATTTTAAATATAAATTACTTTATTTAAATTTTTACTTTTTTGTTTTTTAAATGTTTAATTAATCAGGGGCCCACAAAAAGCCGTCTCGGGAACCGTCCGACAGGCAATGGGAACCGTCTCCTTGGGAACCGACTGAGAGGCTTTGGGAACCGTCTCGTCAGACGCGTTGGGAACCGGAACCGGCTCATTCAACGGCGTCTCAGGGAACGTTCTCCTGAGACGCGTTGGGAACCGGAACCGGCTCAATCAGATCGTTCCGGGTACAGTCAGCGAACCGTCTCATGAGACGGGTTGGGAACCGGAACCGGCTCAATCAGATCATTCCGGGTACAGTCAGCGAACCGTCTCATGAGACGGGTTGGGAACCGGAACCCGGCTTTGTCAGACCGTCTCCTGAGACGCTTTGGGAACCGGACCCGGCTCATGCAGCCCGGTCCCACCCTAGGGTTTACCTTTTGGGTGTAAAAGTAAAATTTTCGGTGAAATTCTCTCCACCGAAAGACGTTACGCTGACGGCAGGGCTCTTTTTCCGGTTTGCTCTTGTTTATCATCTTTTTTCCGGCGAACGGTTTGCTAGGACTCCGGTCAAAATATCAGACGACGGTTTATAAAAGGTAATATTAACGTTCCTTTTTATAGTTTTTAAAAAAAATTCATTGAAAACGACACAAACGGGACCACACGACATATTATTGGGGAAGTGGTCCACCACGAACGTGCACACCGTCGACCGTTGATTCTTTTTATTTGTTTTGTTGTTGATTATTAATCGAGGTTGACCAAACCCGTTTGACCATGCTTGATCCGAATGACTTTGTCGACCCGATGAACGCAAATCAAACCCTACAAGAGGAACAGTACGAAGAGTTTTTTCGGCACCCACAACAGCCGAATCCTCCTCGGAGCTTACCTCCTCCGGTAAGCGTTTACTACCATTTTTCATTCAAGTATTTTTATCATTTTTCATTTACTTTTTTCGTTGCTAAATATTTTTTATAACCTTTTTTAGTCTGATACCGAAATAAAAGTCCGAAGTGCTTGGGGCAAAGTAACTCAGATGAAAAATAGAATGTCCGACGCAATGGAAAGCCGATTTAGGGAGACCGTCTTCGGTCACTTTCTGGATGTTATGAACCATCTCTGCGAAAGTAATTTGTTACTCTCTGTGGCACAACATCAGATTGAGACGGGACTTCCTAGTAATGACGGCCTTTTTTATCAGATCGGTCATAATAGTCTTCTATTCACTCTACAACAATTTTGTTTGATAACGGGTTTAAGATTTGGCCGTCACGATGGTTGGGAACTCGTACAATCCCCAACATCGTTTAAAATACGAATATTTGGTGAAGTGAGTAAGGTATCATTTGAAAATCTTTGTGCTATTTTCAATGGTGACTGGAGCGTTATGCGGTGGATGATGTTGTCCGTATTTGTATCTTGGTAATGATCGAATCGGTGTTTAAGGGTAACCAAACTTCCGGGACCGTGGATGATCTTGTGCTCGATCTGGTTGATGACTTTGTAGTGTTGAATAGGTTTCCATGGGGAAGTTATTTTTGGGAAGATTTGATTAAGAACATCAATAACATGCACCTGATTCAAAAGCGGGGTACAAAAGGCTTCAGTTTAAAATCATGTAATTGGGTTTTCAAGGTATTAGTTTTTATGAATTATTTATTTTTATTTACTAATTTTAACTAATATTTGATCAAATAAATCTAAATTTTGTTTAAAAACTTGCAGATTTGGATATATGAGATATTTTCAGAATTTAGAAACGATAGAGCTTTTTTTATTGGTGATGCAATCCCCAGAGTTCTTTCCTGGGGTCCCGGAAGAAAAATGCAGAGGCCGACCATTGATCGTATCATCACCGTAACTTCTATGGTAATCTTTTGAAATCATTTTCAACAATCTTTTTTGTATAACTAAATATAAGTGATAAAATTTGAAAAAAAATTGTTGCGCTTCAGGCTGAAGGGTTTAAGCCGTATAGATTTCTACTTCCGAATAATTCTGAGTTGCTCTGTGCCTGGTACACTGATAGCGCCCATTTTTTACGAGCACAAAAATCCTCGTCTCAAGGGTGCTTTAAAAATAATTGGTTTACTTTTTTCACTCTAACAGTTGAGACGGTCTCAAAGGACAACAAAGCCAGCCTCGTGTATGCTTTCCCCATTCACAACAATAAAAGGTGCAAAAAAGAAGAAGTTGAAATCAAAAGATGAAAACGAAAACATAAAACAAATAAAAAAATGGTATCCAAAACAAAAATATAAAAATAGAACTTGTGCACTGTTGGGGGGAAGTATATTCCCGAATGGCTTTTGGAAGATCTATTCGATGATGACTCACTCGGTTGGTTCGGCACCCGAGGTAATAATTAAATATTTGTTACTTTTATTAACTATATTTAATTTAATTAATATATTTACCGCAGTTTAATATTGAATATTAATTTTTATTTATTATAGCACATATATGGTTGGACTTTACATCTTTACGACACTCTTAGGAGCTCAACCTCCCGTTGGAGCATCCTTCCTCCATATTTTGTGTTGGGTGTACTTAACCCTGATAATAAGCAGGGTTATACAGATTTGTTTGATGGCTCGTTCGACCCGTTTCCAAACATCGCTGATGTTGATGAGGTTGTTTTTCAAATTTAAATTATAAATTTGTTTGTTGAACATATTATGATGATTGCTTTTAACATTTTGTTTCAAACTATTCGCGATTTAATAGGTATATGTTGTGATGAATATAAACGAACAACATTTGATCCTCGGAGTTTTTAACCTATGCGAGCGAACGTTTACCATTTATGACAGGTAAATGTTGAACCTATTTTTTTTAATGACGGTTTTCGTTAAGTAATAGTGTTAATTTTGATAATGTTCTTCTATATTTTGCAGTTTACTGTCTTTCACAGGCTTACGGGAGGCCAAAAGGGAGGTCATATGCAATATTAATTACGCATTTGACCTTTGGCTAAGATCGAATAATTATTACGAATACGTTAACCCATACATCTATGCCCCTCCTTTCCAAGTTGTAGAGCCTCTAGATGTACCCCAACAGTTTGGACCTCTTGGTGATTGTGGGGTTTGGGTGTGCATATTTATTGAGAGGTTGATTAAAAACGAACCTCTAAATCAAAATGAAAACACCCAAATAGCAGCTTTAAGAATGCGGCACAGGATGGCTTTAGAATTTTATAAGAACGTTTTGCCGGAAGCTGATTCGATAGATACTAGACAGACGGCCGATGAAGACGAACTAAAATTGTTACCTTAATATTATTAATGTTAATTAATTTACATGTCATTATTATTACTACTCCTCTTGTGTTACATTAGTAGATATGCAAACAAAACCCAACTAACTACCAAAAGTAACTTCAACCGTCTCACCTGCAAACGGTATTTTCTAGCCAAAACTTGTTGCTCGTCTAACGATTGCCTCAACCCTGGAACGATTTTTTTGCACCTGAAACATTCTGATGCTTCTACCCACCTAATAAATCCATAACTAGCAGTCTGTGGTTTAAAAAAAAACAGTTATTTGATGATCATTAAAAGCACAAGATAAATATTAAAATTTAATACTTACGCAACACACGAAGTCTCTCTCTGGGTTTGCATCAGTTCTGGAGATAAGTATACGTGTAGTAGCACCGCATGAACATATTTCTCTTGACCTGCTAAATCCTCTAGATGAAGACCTTGAAGATGAAGATGATGACTGAGACATGGTGATGGTACATAAACCTCTACACGATTGATGATGAACGGTGGGTGGTATGTATATTTATAAAAAACGAAAGAGTTAATTGCCAATTTAGTCCCTGACGTTTGTCAAAAATTGCCACATTCATCCAAATCTTTTTATTTTGTCAATTTAGTCCCTGTGGTTTCATTTTTTTTGTCATTTTAGTCCCTGTGGATGAAAGTGGCAATTTTTAACAAACCACAGGGACTAAAATGACAAAAAAATGAAACCACAGGAACAAATTCCACCCGATATTGGTACACCTATCAACCTAGGTCCTTATATACAACCCCATTTCACATGTATTTTAATAGCATAATGACTAACATTCCTGCTCCTGTAGAGAACACAATTTGGGTAAATCCACATAACCAATCATGTTTTTGGGCTCCAAATGTTCTTGAGTTTTACTACGATGGTGATAGCACATGTTGCTATACAACCTATATGGGGAGTACACCATTAAACAAAGAGTGGTGGGGTGGTATTTTAGGGTACTGTGGTAGCGGATATCTTCAGAAAACGGTAAATACTATGACTGTTACGTTATACGTTATATGAAATGGTAATATTTTTGTGATTTTATTAACATTTATTTACAGCATGTTCGTGCATGGTGCAACAAATTGATGTCGTTAAGGGACATTGAACGACAAAGAAGACCAACAACATGTAGTTATGGTCTTTGGAGTGTTCTTCCCCCTAATTTCTATAGCCTAATTATTGAACAAGATCACCATGCTTATAGCTACGCAAACGGCTCGAGAAGAATATATCCACCTCTTTGGGAAGTTGATATGGTAAAATACTGTTTTTTTATATATTTATATCTCTTTATCGTGATGTATAAAATCTACATTTCGTTTTGGACTGTAATTTTCAGGTATATATACCAGCCTCGATAGACGATGAAAACTGGTTTGTTCTACAAGTTGACATGAAATTACTACAAGTAACAGTGTATTTCCCAAATAACTGTAGTCCCATAGATTGCGGTGATACTTTTTGCATTCATAGAAAAATTCATCAAATTCTTATAGAATTTGAATCTGCTTTCGTATGGTTTCTGGGGGCTATAACGTACTGGCAACAGTCGGGTAGAAACGAAGTTGAATCATTACAATTTTGGGGGGATGTTGTCTGGCCTGTCACCAATAGTCGCATTGGTCGACATTCAGGGGTAATCGTTTGTATGTTGCTGAGAAATCTTGTTCAAAACATGTCATTGACTTGGAGAGAAAGCAGCCTACATGATGCTTGCATGAGATTCAAACGTTTCATGGCAGATGAAATTTATGCTGGTCGTTTTGCACTGTCAAATATTTAAATCTTTACCTACCTAGTTTATGTATTGATGTAAAACTTGATATATCGAAGTTATTTGTAATTTTATGTTATAAATATTGTTAAGTAAATAAATTAAAGTAAATAGCACCACTAAAAATCAGCAAGGTTAACAGTCGAACAAGTATTATGAATTACATATTCTTCAAAGTCATTTGCTTCAACGAAAGTGGGGGACGGTGTTTGATGATGATTTTCTTTCTTTGAACCACGCCTGGCAGATTTTGATCGTGAGGCAACAGGAGCTGAACATCGGTCACGTTGATGACCGTAAGTTTTACAACGACTGCAATATACAGGCGTAGGTTCCTCGCCTCTCAATAAAATTCGTTTATTTTCACGAGGACGTCCCGACTGTCGTTTTGTGATATGTGGTGGTTGTAGAGGAATCAAATACTCTAGCGTCTCCCATTCAGACCTGTGGGGTAAAGGATAAATGGCCTCTTCATATGTTGTTTTATATACCTGGTTGCTATACCAAGGTGATGTATAATGACTGCAATCCTTTTCCTTCAATAATTTTGATACTGCAATCATGTGGCCACATGGGAAACCAGATATCTGGGGAACACAACAACTGCATGTTTCATTAGACAGATCAACAAAACCATTTTTGTCACCGTCTAGAACTTGAAAAGTGTTAACCCCAACGCCATAAGCCTTCCACGTTCTAGACCCTTCAATCTTTTTAATAATTTTTTGTACCGCGAAAGGAGTCAGTACGTGTTTATTTTGAATAGCCTCATTTCGGCGTTCGTAATACCATTGTTGAAGTTTTTGTCTAAAAAATTCAACCAAATGGGTGATTGGAACTTTTCGTTCGTCCTTAGATAAGGCGTTCATTGACTCTGCACTGTTAGATGTCATATAATGATATCGTTTTCCTGAACAGTTGTAACACCCCAACCGATGGCGGAAACATCGGGGTGCCACGTATTGATGATTGTTTTCAGTAGCACATGGTATAATATAAATTTTAAATAATTTATTCAAACATAAATATCCAAAATGTGAAATAATGTCTAAGAATTTAAATACATAACATCAAATAATAACTTCAAAACTTCAAATAAACTTCAAGATAAATCCTCATGCTAACTCAAGCCTCAGCTTCATTGTTACCTGAAACATGTTAAGTTGAAAATATATTGGGTCAACAAAAGTTGGTGAGAATTACATAGGTTTTTGAGAAATAGTTGATAACAATAGTTTGTACAACACTCAGGGTTGTATGATGATAGAGTATGATACCGACATGTAGCAATGCGTCTTTGTACAACCAAACCTTGTGTCGACTGTTGACTAACTCGCAAGTTAGTTAAATGTTGTTACTGTTATCGATCATCCCTGAATTTATGCGGGGGATGGGTTTGTCAGACCTATAGCGCTATAATCTAAACAGGCGGCTTGATCATTGTTAATGATTGTACTGTGTCTTTTTGTTACAGTCAAATGATAGAATGATGATGTACTTGAATCACAAGTAAATATGAGTATATGATAGTATAAAAATGTTTAAACATGTTTCACCCCAAAAATAGTGAAAATAGAGAAAAGGGGCTATGTAAACTCACCTTAGCAAATGTTAACTTGTTGAAAAAGATATGATAATTGTGTTGCCCAAAGTGATTCCAAATATTACCCTATAATGAGGCAATATATAATAAGTCTAAGTCTAATAACTAATATGTGTATCCTAGGGTTTCGAATTGGGGATAATCAATTGTTAAATTTAATTTAAAAATGTTAATTAAATAAAGAAAATTGGATAATTAATGAAAAATAGTCTTTTTATAAAGTTTGAATTTTGAATGAGCACATTAAGGTGTTTGAAGTAATAAAATAATTTTTATAAAATTATTTCAGTTAAAATAGATTTTTAAATCTATTTATTTATAAATAGCCAATTATTAACTTTAATATGCAAAAATACTAAAATTAAATAAATCTTATTTTAAAAATCATAATTCTGTTTTAAATGATTAAAAATAATTTGTATAAAATTTTGGTGCAAAAATGGTGAAAATTGGATTTATTATGAATTAAATATGATTAAATCTTACAAAAATTGATTAAAAATATTAAATAAATGATTTTACTGAATTAAAAATTATTTCAGTAAAGTTTAACTTTATAAAAAGTTAGGATAATTTTTGTGGAATTTAATAAAACTGTTTTGATATAATAATGAATTTTTATAAATATAATAGTATAAAAATAATTTACTTATTATAATTATTAAATAAAAGAATTTCTGAAAAATAAAAATTGTAAATAACACTTTTATATCAGATTAAGTAATATTAATTTTTTTAGAGTTTATAAAATAGTTTAGGTATTTAAAAAGAATTTTAAAAGATTTAAAGGATTTAATATATATATATAATTAATTGTATTGTGTTAAAAAGAAGAAAAGAAAAGAATGCACAAAACCGGTCAGAGCCGGACTCGAACCCGGGTGACCCTTGTAGCGAACCAGAGTCACAACCACTTGGCCTAGGCCGGTGGTTGTGATGAATCTGGATTTATAATTATTAAATACACGAAGAAACAAAAGCTTTATCCCCAAATTAAAGACGCGATGAACCCTAGTTTTGCAATCGAGCAAATCAGACAACTATAGCCCGATTATTGTTAGGGCTAATGTTGTCTGATAGCCGATGAACATAAACCACAATCTTAATCGTACTTACAGTGTGGTAATGATGATTATGATCGGGTCAAAGGGAAAAGTCAACCACGAGCAATTAACAACGAACAGAGCAGTATAAGAGAGAAATAGAGATTGAGGGAGAGTTGTGAGCGATTGGTCAAGGTCCAGAAGGCCTCAATTTATACTAGAGGATTAGGGTTAGGGTTAATCAAACAGTTGACTTTCCTTTTTATAACACGCGGCCAATTTTGATTATTAGGGCACGATTGCCGTGTAATTGTTGTGTATATGTGTTGGATTGGGCCGGATTATACACGAATATACCATAGATAGCAACATTACGCGTTAATACTACGGATTGCACAACAAGGAATCCCACAGTTGACTTTTCTAGTCAACTGTGAGGATTTTTAAGCGTGTATAAGATAATTGTTGATCCGGGATTATCACAAGCAAAAGGCCAGCCCAGCTGGTTTGTGCATTGTGTTAGGTTCAGGCCGGCCTTGGCGCGGGTTCGAACCCCGGCCAAGGCAATTCATTTTTTTTTTGAATTAATTAACACACACACAAATATATATAATATTATATAGTATTAGGGTTCCATAAAAACGACAAAAATAATAAATGCGAGGATAATTATGAAACTTGACGTTTTTATTAATGTTGGTGCGTAACGTACAAGAATTAAATGCGTAATGTTACAGTCTCCCCTACTTTTAGGAACTTCGTCCCGAAGTTAAGAGAAACACTAGATTTACAATTGGTCAACCACCGGGAACCTTGATAAAATTTCACACTACCTTAACGTACCTGTAAATTCATGATTACGTTCCGGACCGTAATTACCAATTTACCTTACATTAGGGTTTTGTGTCCTTTTATGACTTTACCGATTGTTAAGCAGGTCTGATAGTCTCCGCCAGTCGTTCAGGTGGTAGGGCCTCTCCCGACTGTTGGAATGACATGATGACCTCTACCAATCGTTAAGCTGGTCGTTTGGTAGTTAACTAATTGTTGTACAAGCAAGTATGATTATAGATGTAGCAATTAGTTCACATTCAGACAAACATGCACACAGATGTTATGATAATACTTGAATTTTATTACTTGAATAACGTCAATACATAGAATAAAAGTAACCAATAGTCAAATGGTGAGTCTTGCGGTTAGGTAGCTGGAGGGTCTTGATCTCTGTTCAGTTTAGGGCATCGGTTACGGAAGTGATTTGGGTCTCCACATTCATAGCATTGACCATAGTTGTATCGATTAGGATTAGCAGCCTGAGCAGGGTTGATGGGTTGGTTGGCATTAGGATTTGGGGTCTCGCGACATGTATTAACTAGATGGCCATACCTACCACAATTGGTGCACAAGCGACATGCTGAAGCAGTGGGATGATGTCGGTTGCATGTGTTGCACAATGGATGGTTTCCTGTATAAGGTTTCTTGTTAGAAGCTTGTGTAGTGAGGTTTACATCAGGATCCTTGGCCTTACGCTTCTGATTCTCAGTAGTTACCGCGGCTACAATACTTGTTTTATTGCTTTTCCGAACTAGAGTCCCGTTCTTTACGTGATTATCAGTAAGAGTGGCCGCTAGACGTTTGGCCTCTTCCAGAGTTGCAGGATTTCTACCCCAAACAGTGTCTTGGATTTGCATGGGCAGACCACCGATGTACTTCTCGATGGCTACCGGCAGAGGAGTAACCTTGTGTGGCAACAATAAGCTAAGCTCATGAAAGCGGGTGTTGTAGGCGAGATTTTCCCCACTATCTTGAGCCAAAGTGTGAAACTCATCCTCAAGCTTTTTAACTTCATTGCGAGGACAAAACTCTTCCTTCATGATCTCTTTGACTTGGTCCCATGTCATAGCAAGAGCAACCTCGGCCCCACGAGTACGCTTTTCTTCATTCCACCATGTGAGTGCTCGTTTATGGAGAACACTCATGGCGTAACGAACTTTGAAGTTGTTGGGGCACTCACTGTTGATGAAGGTATTTTCAATACCCTCAAACCATTGGAGAAGTCCAGTAGCTCCTTCTTCACCGCTGAACTTTGGAGGGTTACAAGAGTTGAAATGCTTAAGGGTGCAGGCTTGGGGTCCATTTCCATTGCCATTGCCGTTCCCGTTCCCGTTGTTGTGACCATTCCCGTTGCCGTTCAATTGGATGACCTGAGCGAGTAAATTGGGAACCAGAGTTGCGATTTGCTGCGCCATTTGTTGAGAAATGATCGCAGCCAGTTGAGCATCGACTCCATTGTTGTTGTGGTTAGGAACTTGGTCATGGTTGTGGTTATGGTTATCACCACCTTCTTCGTGGTTCTCACCATTGCTGTTGCGAGTGCTGCGACGAGGAGGCATGATCTGTAATAGACACAATGAAATGAATGAGAGTTTATATAAGGAATGTAATCATTTATTCATTAATTAAAACGAATAAACGAAAACGTTGACTTATCAAAGATTCTAAATTCTAATAACATATGAAGACATGCTTTAGCCTATAAGTGAACACTCATCCCGAGAATTCCCAGGTAGGCATCCGGGTCCCTCGTCTGATTGGGATATATGCGCAATGCCAGCCTAGACAGAAGACTCAGAATACAGGCGTTCACCCTTCCAGATTGCACGTGTTCGTTATTAAAATCTAGAACTTCGACGAGATCTCAAGGTGGTTCAGGTTAAACCTGAGGATTTTGCCTTATCAGTCTAAGAGTGAATCCAGTGATGGAGAGCAACCTTCTTGTAGGGATGAGAGTAGGGATATGAAGTAGGAGGGAGATAGAGAATAGCAAACAAAAGAAGCAAGTACTGGTTAAATCCTATGGTTATAGACTAGATTATTTTTCTAATAACCTAATTCCCTATAACCAAGGCTCTGATACCAATCTGTAACACCCCAACCGATGGCGGAAACATCGGGGTGCCACGTATTGATGATTGTTTTCAGTAGCACATGGTATAATATAAATTTTAAATAATTTATTCAAACATAAATATCCAAAATGTGAAATAATGTCTAAGAATTTAAATACATAACATCAAATAATAACTTCAAAACTTCAAATAAACTTCAAGATAAATCCTCATGCTAACTCAAGCCTCAGCTTCATTGTTACCTGAAACATGTTAAGTTGAAAATATATTGGGTCAACAAAAGTTGGTGAGAATTACATAGGTTTTTGAGAAATAGTTGATAACAATAGTTTGTACAACACTCAGGGTTGTATGATGATAGAGTATGATACCGACATGTAGCAATGCGTCTTTGTACAACCAAACCTTGTGTCGACTGTTGACTAACTCGCAAGTTAGTTAAATGTTGTTACTGTTATCGATCATCCCTGAATTTATGCGGGGGATGGGTTTGTCAGACCTATAGCGCTATAATCTAAACAGGCGGCTTGATCATTGTTAATGATTGTACTGTGTCTTTTTGTTACAGTCAAATGATAGAATGATGATGTACTTGAATCACAAGTAAATATGAGTATATGATAGTATAAAAATGTTTAAACATGTTTCACCCCAAAAATAGTGAAAATAGAGAAAAGGGGCTATGTAAACTCACCTTAGCAAATGTTAACTTGTTGAAAAAGATATGATAATTGTGTTGCCCAAAGTGATTCCAAATATTACCCTATAATGAGGCAATATATAATAAGTCTAAGTCTAATAACTAATATGTGTATCCTAGGGTTTCGAATTGGGGATAATCAATTGTTAAATTTAATTTAAAAATGTTAATTAAATAAAGAAAATTGGATAATTAATGAAAAATAGTCTTTTTATAAAGTTTGAATTTTGAATGAGCACATTAAGGTGTTTGAAGTAATAAAATAATTTTTATAAAATTATTTCAGTTAAAATAGATTTTTAAATCTATTTATTTATAAATAGCCAATTATTAACTTTAATATGCAAAAATACTAAAATTAAATAAATCTTATTTTAAAAATCATAATTCTGTTTTAAATGATTAAAAATAATTTGTATAAAATTTTGGTGCAAAAATGGTGAAAATTGGATTTATTATGAATTAAATATGATTAAATCTTACAAAAATTGATTAAAAATATTAAATAAATGATTTTACTGAATTAAAAATTATTTCAGTAAAGTTTAACTTTATAAAAAGTTAGGATAATTTTTGTGGAATTTAATAAAACTGTTTTGATATAATAATGAATTTTTATAAATATAATAGTATAAAAATAATTTACTTATTATAATTATTAAATAAAAGAATTTCTGAAAAATAAAAATTGTAAATAACACTTTTATATCAGATTAAGTAATATTAATTTTTTTAGAGTTTATAAAATAGTTTAGGTATTTAAAAAGAATTTTAAAAGATTTAAAGGATTTAATATATATATATAATTAATTGTATTGTGTTAAAAAGAAGAAAAGAAAAGAATGCACAAAACCGGTCAGAGCCGGACTCGAACCCGGGTGACCCTTGTAGCGAACCAGAGTCACAACCACTTGGCCTAGGCCGGTGGTTGTGATGAATCTGGATTTATAATTATTAAATACACGAAGAAACAAAAGCTTTATCCCCAAATTAAAGACGCGATGAACCCTAGTTTTGCAATCGAGCAAATCAGACAACTATAGCCCGATTATTGTTAGGGCTAATGTTGTCTGATAGCCGATGAACATAAACCACAATCTTAATCGTACTTACAGTGTGGTAATGATGATTATGATCGGGTCAAAGGGAAAAGTCAACCACGAGCAATTAACAACGAACAGAGCAGTATAAGAGAGAAATAGAGATTGAGGGAGAGTTGTGAGCGATTGGTCAAGGTCCAGAAGGCCTCAATTTATACTAGAGGATTAGGGTTAGGGTTAATCAAACAGTTGACTTTCCTTTTTATAACACGCGGCCAATTTTGATTATTAGGGCACGATTGCCGTGTAATTGTTGTGTATATGTGTTGGATTGGGCCGGATTATACACGAATATACCATAGATAGCAACATTACGCGTTAATACTACGGATTGCACAACAAGGAATCCCACAGTTGACTTTTCTAGTCAACTGTGAGGATTTTTAAGCGTGTATAAGATAATTGTTGATCCGGGATTATCACAAGCAAAAGGCCAGCCCAGCTGGTTTGTGCATTGTGTTAGGTTCAGGCCGGCCTTGGCGCGGGTTCGAACCCCGGCCAAGGCAATTCAATTTTTTTTTGAATTAATTAACACACACACAAATATATATAATATTATATAGTATTAGGGTTCCATAAAAACGACAAAAATAATAAATGCGAGGATAATTATGAAACTTGACGTTTTTATTAATGTTGGTGCGTAACGTACAAGAATTAAATGCGTAATGTTACAACAGTGTGCTCTTGACCACTTATGAAAACCGATACTCAATAGAGTATTCCTAACCCGTGGTAGGGCTGCACACAGTGCGTTAAAACTTTCTTCAAAATCAGACACCCGGTAAGCTTTACAAGTGTTCCACCACAGTGTCTCTAAATCCTTCTTTCTGCTTTTTGGTAACTTTAAGTTCACCATCAAATGTCGACAACACAACCCGTGAAAGGCATTAGGAAAAACCGTCTGAACTGCCAAATCTATTGAGTTGGCTCTGTCAGATATGATCGCCAAAT
Source organism: Ambrosia x helenae (assembly GCA_030844895.1). Classification (NCBI taxonomy): domain Eukaryota; kingdom Viridiplantae; phylum Streptophyta; class Magnoliopsida; order Asterales; family Asteraceae; genus Ambrosia; species Ambrosia x helenae. Next base: position 44,160,271 of record CM061233.1, read on the forward strand.
CCGGGTGCTCACCGATACACTCTTTAAGTTTCGATAAGAACCACGTCCAACTCTCACCGTCCTCGGATTTGCCGATACCATATCTGTTGAAACAACAAGAATAAGGCATGGAGATGGTATGGATATCTCTTCGGGTTGGACCTAGCACCTTCCGAGCATGTACCTGCACCACGAACAACTCGTTAGAAGGGGTCCAGAGACTCCGACGCTCAACATTAGTGATTTATCCCAAGAAATGTACATAAAAGTAAAGATAAAGGAGTAAATGAGGGATACGAAGTATGAGAGGAGGTGATGGTTGAAACCCGGCGGTTAGCTAGCAGCCGAGGCGATTTCGGGCTGCTTAACTCGATGGCTGAAAGTTGGTTATTAGAACCATGGATATGTAGACTGCAGATATGGCAGCTCCAGGGCTCCGACAGGGGAGCTCGTGAGTTCAACAGGGGAGCTTAACAGCTTTATTGTGTGTAATTATGGAGAGTTCATGAGCTGCTGATGTGATACTTTAGCAGCTCGTAGGCTCCTCTATGGGAGCTAGGCAGATTAGTTAGTGAGAGAATGTTTCTAGAGAGAGAGAGAGAAAAGGTGAGTGAGATGTCTTGAGTGGAGACCAAGACAAAAATGGGATGGGTTTGAGTGAAGGTGTAACCCCCCTATTTATAGAGGGTGAAACCCCAAACCCTAATGGGCTTTGTGGTAATGGGCCGGGCTGGCCCATAAATGTTGGACCCACCTTTATTATTGACCTCCTGTAAGGCAGGTCCTGTGCTTGTGTAAGGCAGGTCCTGTGCTAGGGAGCTGAGGAGCCGATGCGGGTAGCTTCTCTACACCAGCTTCTGGCTTTTCGGCTTCCTGGCCTGAGCTTGATAGCTTCTTAAATATGTTTAAACGTGGGGGTTTGGGTACCCACGTCATCAGCCCCCCAGTCATAAGTAGTCATGACGTAGTCATGGGTGCTTGTGACTTAGTAATCTTATCTCCTCTTTTCCTACCTCTAGAAATTCATAAACTTTGGTGTAAGGTGTTTGCGCCTTATATGTTTATGAATTTCTTATTTTGGACTTCATAATTTCTGCCTTTTCTTGTAGCTTCTACGTTTCCGATGTTTCTTGAAAAGCTTAGAAGATGCAAAGCTTTGTTGGACGTCTTGGAAGTCCTTAGATCTTCTAGTATTGAAGATTATTTTGTAGCTTATGAGCTTTGAAACATCTTTATTGTTTTTGAAGCTTCCAAGCTTCCGGTTTTCGCTTAGCTTTCTTTTAGGCGACTTGCTTGAATTTGACTTGTCGTGATTGGACGACCGAGCAATGGAGCTCCAAGACACTAGGGACATCTTGTTAGGTGGTTACAATCTCACCCTTAGAGGAGACGACAAGCATTTCTTGCTCATTTATAGAAGAAGTTTCTATCTCATGGGGATCGTTCATGTAACATTGACATGTTGCAAAATTTCTTGGTGATAAGCTTGTAGGTGTGAAGAACTAGGAGATGTTCATCAAAGTGGTTGGGAGACTCTACCTTCCTTATTGGAGAGGGTCCAAAAGTCCATGAATGAATGGAATCATCTTGTTGATGGACTTATCATAGACAAGCAGTGGTTGTGAACATATGTGGTAACATGCTGGTACACGCCTTTTTACCTTGTAGAGTTCTTAGCCTTGAGGTTCATGGTAAGATATATCACCGTAAACGTCTTAGTCACGTGTCCCAAATGGGTAAGAGCTCATAGATATTTGTTTGTCAAATGGCGTAGCTTACTTTCCCAAAGTCTTTGGGTTTTTGAAGCATTTGATAAACTTTTTCTACGATAGGATTGATGAATTCAAGCAAGTAGAAGCCAACGATGTAAAAGAATGAGCTTATCGTGTGTGTATGGCACACCGTGTTGGTGATCTTGCAATAGACAAGTAGTGGCTTTGATCTTGGTATTTATCGTGTCACTACGTGTCTCTTTTTCTTATACATGTATACTAGGCTTATAATCACCTTGCCGGGGTTTGCGGTAAGTTATACCAACGCGAGCGTCATATGTGCTCTCCCGGATATTCTTTGGTGCCTGATGGTAGCTAATAGCTTCATTCCATGAGCTCATCGCTTCCATCCATTAGGTGTAGCAGCTTACCAGCTTGAGACTTTGGGCTTCTCTAAGTGTTGTGGTAAGCTCGTTTTATAATAGATGTGATGGAGCAAGGCAGATATGGGCAAACATGGCAAAAGAAGGAGCCTTTTGCGTACCAATGTTGTAGATTGATAAACTTTTTCCGTAACAAAGTGGGCTTATTTGATGCGGAAGTGAGCTTCTTTCGTATAAAGGCGAGTTTATAGGTGTACGCTATTGAGCTTCCTTTGCATGGATGTGAGCTTGTAGCGCAATTTAGTGAACTTCCTTTACACAAAGATGAGCTTCTTACGAAAGCCATTTTCTTCCTATATCCTTGTAAGAGGCTTCTCTTTATCAAAATGTGAGACTAAGCCTCTTTTTATATTTCTTTTTCAATCGTATGGTACTTCTAAATGTGTAGACAATCTTGTTGTCTTAGAAGCTTATTCCCGGTTGTAGTTGCGTATCATAAGAAGGTTGAACCTTGTTTGAGCAAGGTATTGCTCGTTGAACTTGCCCATGCCTTAATGACATCTTCGTTGGCAAGGATGCTTCCCCTACTATTATGGTTGAGAGCACTCCCAAGCCAATATAGCAGGCTAACTTTGATAATGAATTTGTTGCTCTTCTAGTGAGCTAATGCATTATGATTCTGAAGACCTTGTCATGTAAGCTATGCATGAGTCTTGCTATGCAAATGCCTTTATAATCTTGTTATGGTTTGATGCTTTGCTTTCCGACTATATGACCAAGGAACTTCCCTTCCCTTCCTCAATGGAATGCTCCCCCTCTAGGGGTGATACTTAATTTAAGTTTAATGTTTGGTTGTCTTAGATCTGTTACTTGTCGTTTATAGTGTTTGCAATGTCTTTAACCTTTTGCCATGAGGTGGATGCTGCAGTCACCCATCCCAGGCTACTAAGCTAGAGAACCGATGCAATGCTTATCCTATCAGCTTGTTGGTAACCTTTCTCAACGGTTACCTATATGAAATGTTCGTTTTGATCCCAGGCTACTAGGCTAGAGAACCGTCGCAATGCTTATCATATCAGCTTGCTTGTAACCTGTTATGAACATGTATGAGCTGTCTTGGTGTGAGGGGCTCACCCTCTTTCATGGGTTTAGGTATTCCATCTAAAGGACTTGTCCCATGGAGTTGTGGATTGTATTAGGAACTCACCCTGTATACAGGAAGGTCATTATCCTTGTTACCTGTTGAGCAGTTGTGGCCTAGGAGCTCATCCCCGTTTCATGGGTAGGTATAGCGCCGGATCCCATGGAGCCTGGTTAGGAGGGGCTCACCCTTTGATAAGATAAGTGACAAGTGGTTGTGGTTGCACGAAAGAGTTTCCTTCGTTCCGTTAGCTTGCAGCTTAGAAACTATATTGTCTAGACAACGCTTTTTGAGTATGAATTGGATTCATTGATAGAATATCAAGATGTTATAGTAACTGAGGTTGCTTTAGCGTAGGCTATATCATGGATTTCATATGCATGTTGTGGTATTTGACCAACTTTCATGGATCAATGTCTTGTGGAGTACGTCTTTGAAGAGCATATCCTTGTTAGTTTTTCCATGAGTTGGGGTAATGCAATAATACATGCATATTAATACTACACACTTTAGAAAATGTGGGCCTTTTATGTGATAAGCTTCCCGTTGAAGTTCCTCTTTTTGTGTTCGCCATATGTCGAATAGACGAAATGTCATGAGGAAATGTTAGGGAGATTCTTTTGTAATTCCATAAGACTTTTTATGTAAGAATAATAGCCTCTTGAGTAAGAATGTTACCTTCTTGCGTAAGAAGGGCAGCTTCTTTACGTAAGAATGGCAGCTTCTTGTGCAAAAATGTTAACTTCCTATGTAAGAATGGCAGCTATTTAGGTAACAACGGACATCTCCTTATATGAGAAGGTTAGCTCCCTTATGGAGGCTTTTTATGTACAACTTCATGTATAAGGAGGTTAGCTTCCTTATGGAAGCTTTCTATGTAAGGATATTAGCTTGTCATGTAAGAAGGTAATATTCTTTGTTGACGATAATAAGCTTCGTATGTGCTAAGAAAATTGCCTTCTAGGATATGATGGTTAGTTTTCTTGGTTTTAGATGATACTTGAAGAGCTTCATGCGAGGTCAGGGAACTTTACACTTGAACCCGTGATCAACTTTTGAAGGAGACAAAGATATCTCATAACATTTTGGACGATGTTTATGTGTAAATTTGGTGACATTCGAGATACTCTTACGCCTTCAACCACATTGTTTAGAATAGAGTATATGGTGATCTTTGATTGACCTTTCGTATGAGTTGATTAAATAGAGAAGGTAGTAAAAATAAGCTTTTCCATAATTTAGTAAAATTCCCTTAATCATTGGACACTTTAAAGCGCATGAGGTAGAGGTTGAGCTTGTTTAATGGCATGGTGCATCAGCGTGGTGTTTGGTTGAAGGAGAGTTAGTAAGTAAAAGTTCAAGGATAGATGTTCACCTACCTCATGGGTGGTGAAGTCTCATGGCTTCGAGTGTTGAGGTTTTGGGACTCCTTGAACAATTCTTTAGCAAGGTGCTACCATATGGCAAAAATATCTCCTAACCAACGCTTTTTGGTGCTATGGCGGGCTACCTCTTTCATGTTGCTTCCTTGCTATAGTGAACAATTTTTGGAAGGCTACTGTCATGCTTCCTATTGGCAACTTCTATACTCTTATGAGCAGCTTCTATGCTCCTGACAGCTGGTTGCTGCCGTAGGGCAGGTGCGAATAAAGATTCACCCAACTCTATTATTTTGTGGAGCTCTAACGTTGTGGTAATTTGTCACGTTCATGATTACTAGAAGTTGTTTGCCACGATCCTTGGTGTCACCAAGTTGCATCGCTGCATTGGCAATTTACTTGCGTGCTTTTTAGGTAGGCACGAGTAGCAATGCTCCCTTGTTTGATCATTTGTTGTGTTGCCCTAACCATTGCTTGAAGCTTCTTTGCTTGTTTTAGTAATCCATTTGTCGTTCCACAAGTTCCTTTAATATTTCTTATGGGTTATTATGTTTCTAAGCCTCGTAGGCTTTGTGATTATTAACCATCTATCGGATATTGCACACTTGATAGGATTAGTTTAGGCATATAGGCTCGTTTTTTATAGAACCTTCTTTTTGTAAGATTCCCTTGACGAGGTGTTTAAACTTTTCCATATATCGGCTAAGTGTTAGTGTCAGCAAGATGTATGGAGGTTTTAGCAGGTTGCTTCGATGATTGAGCAAGCTGCTTTAGTTAACCTTGATCTTGCCGATTTTGTTCATGCCTGATTCTTTATAGATAATCATGTGCAAAGTAAGTATTGTCATATCTTTTACATAAGCGGAGCCACCTGGACAGGAGCAATTGAAAGGACGATGTGTTGTTCTTTAGCTTGCTTGATAGGTTCTTTGTTGCTTAGCTGTAATAAGCAACGTTCCTCCAACAGAGAAGCATATGCCTTATTCAGACCATGATTTTGTTCGAGGCTTCTTTACTCCTACCGATGATGTCACATGTGTAGCAATGTGCTTGTGACAATTTTAGCTTTTAGGGCAGGAGCCTTGACATATGTAGCTAATCGGCGTCTCTACTTTTTAGTTCCTCGCCTTTTTGGTTTCTAAACTTCTTAATTTGTTCAAAATTAGGTACCCGTACCATCAGCCCCCAGTCATGAGTAGTCATGACGTAGTCATGGGTGCTTATGACTTGGTATCTAACCATTCGATTTTGAACTTCTCACTTATGAGCTTCCTAAGCCTCTAGACATGTCAAGCTTTCGGGATTCAAAGATCCGTATATATGAAGCTTTAAACTAGGTATTTGAGGAAGTTTATTCTTATTTCAAGTAAGCTATTGCTTTGGAACCGAATAAATGTTTCTTTGAACAAGTAACATTTGTCTATTGTTCGACATTTGATGCTTTTGCGAACATGTTTAGGCGGTTAACTTCTTTATGTGCCATGTCATTTGCGAACATCTTTGTGTTTTGTGTGCAAGCTAAAGTTTTTTATCCTATGAGAGAGATAGGACAAAGGGCCAAGCTCGTGTAATTGAGATAGCTCGTTTAGATTATGATGGCTTTGGGCCGATGGTCCTCCTTGTGAGATATAATCTTTGTACGGTTGTCTTACTTATGCCACATGTTATCATGGGCACGGTACTTGATAAGGTTAGATAAGTTTGGATATTGTGAAGACCTCGGAACCGTGCTTCTTGGCCTTGCGAGTTGCCACATTTTCTAATTGGTGTGTTATGGAGGTCATAAAAACTTTTTAATGATGCATTTGTGAGCTTCTCTAGTTACCATAGGTGAGGTCATGCAAAGCTCATTTTGTTCCCATAGGGTGGCTTCCCTTTCTATCTAGGAGAGCAACTCATCTTTGCAATGCATTGAATTGGTGTTAAGCGAAGCAAGTATACGAGGTTATGTTTTATGCTTTTCATAGTGAGTGGGTCAAGCCTTCATAATATTTAGCGGCCTCTTTGATTTGAGGAGGCGTCTTTCTTCTTTTCCAAGTTGTTAGTCTTTTTAAGGAAGGTGTTGAGCCTGCCCTAAGCGATGTGCTCGTTTCCTTAAATGACTTTGGTGTATGGAAAAGATGTTAATTTTCTAGGGATGATTTGACCTAGCATTCGTCAATACTTATAAAACCTCAGATTGATTCATATGGTGAAGTATAGCTGAGCTGCCAAGCTATTAGCTTCTTTACCTCAGCCGGAGGCTATGTAGCGTATGACATATGAGTTAATTTTCGTAGCTTTTGACATGTTTGTTTTTTGTGTCTTCCAATATGTCATATATAACTGTTTAAAGACAAGTGTGGCCTTAGGAAGCAAATATCTTAGAGGTACTCACGACACCCTATTTATATGTGTTCTCTTCCCAAGGGTTACTTGGGTGTATGTATTATGTTGTTTGCTTTAGGCTACCTACTTATAGCTTGTGTATATCTGACTTTTGTCTTTTTGATGTAAAAGCTAAAGTATATTATATGACATAGGTGCGAGTTTGTAGTTGCGAGCTTCTAGCTTGTGGCCATGAGCTTGTAGCTTCTAGCCTTGGGCTTCGAGCTTCAAATTTCTAACTTCGAGCTTTGGGCTTCGATCTATGGGATCCAAGCTTTAGGTTTGTAGCATGCGAGCTGCAGCTTATAAGCTTGTAGCTCCCGGGCTGTAGCTCATGAGTTTACTTATAGAGTTGTCTGCAGCTGCCGTATGGCAGCTGGTATGAGTAGTGTACTTTTTCTGATAGTTATAAAGCTGAATAGTTGTCTATAGCTGTCATATAGCAGCTGACGCACTGACATGCATAGTTGTCTTCAGCTGTCCTGTAGCAGCTGACATACTAACATGAATAGTTATCCACAGCTGTCCTATAGCAGCTGATGTACTCTCTGACGTGAATAGTTGTTTAGGCTGATAAAGCTGAATGGTGGTCTGTAGCTGCCCTACGGGAGCCAGCCTGCTTTACCGGACCTGACTAGCTGATAAAGTGTGTTTTTATTGTTTTTATTTATTTATTATTATTTTATAAGTGAAGTTAATGGTTAGCTTACAAGTGCATGGGTTTTTTTACACGCCATGGTTACACTCATAAGTCCGTTCACTTTTACTAAGAATTTTGGGTCAAATATAGGTTAGGCTAAAAGTTGAAACGAGATGTAATGTTAGTATTATTCAAGACTTTGTTTAACAACATTTAGAACAATTGATTATTTCTTGAGAAGCTCGTTTCAGCGATATGAGAAGTAAAATATTTTTACACTTTACCTTGCTTAAGCTAGTAGGAGTTTTTTGGAGTTTGTACCTAATGTTAGTGTCGAGAGAGCGACCATGTGCTTGTATCGCATGTGCACATGAAGTGAAGTGAAGAGCTATAAATGAATGTTGAGTACACAAAGATGTAAAGTGAGCTTATATAGAGGAAGATTTCTAGCCCAGAGAGCTTCCCTAGGGGAGCATGACCCCGTTTAGTATATTAAGATGTAACATGAGCTCACGCAGGGGAGGACTTCTAGTTCAGGGAGCTTCCATGGGGGAGCTTGCCTTCCATACCTGCTAAGCGTTGACCCTTTTTTTTGTGCACGTTTAGCACATTAAGATGTAACAGAGGCTGCCATAAGGGAAGGCTTCCCGCTTATGGTGCTTCCTTATGGGAGCAATTGCTTCCTTCTGGGAGCAGGTGCTTCCTTATGGGAGCGAGTGCTGACCCCCCCTTTCTATATGTCAGCAGGTGTTTTTGCCATTTTGGTGAAAGATACCACTTTTTATGCTTTTGAGGTCTGATTTGCTTTTGACTAAGCACCTTTGTGGATTAGTGTGTAAGAAAGTCTGACTTTTGACTTTTCTTACTTTTTTACTGTTCACCACTGTAGCAGGGCTGCTATATGGCAGCCTGGAGCTTCCTGGCTGCCCTATTTGTAGTTTAGATAGGCTGCCCAGCTCTGATTTATGTGATCTTTTTTTTTTTTTTTTTTTTTTTTTCGTGGATCAGTTGTGGGATTCTTGCATCCACGTCGTGAATTATAGTGTTGAAAATATCACTTACAATGGAGCTGCGGTATGGCAGCCTGCAACATGAGTTATACAAGATGCAATACGTGTTGTACTAGAGACTTTAATGTTGGATAAAGTTTTTTCCTGCCTCTATCCTCTTTTGTGCTTTATTTTCACACACTTTTATGTGTGCTAAAAGACAAAAATGTGATAGTCAAACCTTGGGACAAGTGTACACATCTTCCCTTTCTTTCTTTTTTTTTTTTTTTTTTTATTATTCTTAACCATATTTGGACAACATGTACACTTGTGTTCAAAAGGTTTTTATGGTTTTTCATCAATAATATGCATTGATCTTCAGATTTAACATTTTATAGCAAAGAAGTTACATGTAGCAACCGAGTTACAAGTGTATGGAACCCGGTCACCGGCGTTTTGAACGTGGAGCAAAAACGCAAACATGTGTAGGAGGTGTAGGAGTGATTTTTCCGGTAAGAACATCCTCTCCATCCTTAAAAATAAAGAACTTAGGAACATTTGGGGCTAAACCGCAAAGAGTTTCATGTTCTAAGCGCGATAACCCCACGGTGGGCGCCACTTGTTGAAACAACAAGAATAAGGCATGGAGATGGTATGGATATCTCTTCGGGTTGGACCTAGCACCTTCCGAGCATGTACCTGCACCACGAACAACTCGTTAGAAGGGGTCCAGAGACCGGGGTCTCTGGACCACCCTCCGACGCTCAACATTAGTGATTTATCCCAAGAAATGTACATAAAAGTAAAGATAAAGGAGTAAATGAGGGATACGAAGTATGAGAGGAGGTGATGGTTGAAACCCGGCGGTTAGCTAGCAGCCGAGGCGATTTCGGGCTGCTTAACTCGATGGCTGAAAGTTGGTTATTAGAACCATGGATATGTAGACTGCAGATATGGCAGCTCCAGGGCTCCGACAGGGGAGCTCGTGAGTTCAACAGGGGAGCTTAACAGCTTTATTGTGTGTAATTATGGAGAGTTCATGAGCTGCTGATGTGATACTTTAGCAGCTCGTAGGCTCCTCTATGGGAGCTAGGCAGATTAGTTAGTGAGAGAATGTTTCTAGAGAGAGAGAGAGAAAAGGTGAGTGAGATGTCTTGAGTGGAGACCAAGACAAAAATGGGATGGGTTTGAGTGAAGGTGTAACCCCCTATTTATAGAGGGTGAAACCCCAAACCCTAATGGGCTTTGTGGTAATGGGCGGGCTGGCCCATAAATGTTGGACCCACCTTTATTATTGACCTCCTGTAAGGCAGGTCCTGTGCTTGTGTAAGGCAGGTCCTGTGCTAGGGAGCTGAGGAGCCGATGCGGGTAGCTTCTCTACACCAGCTTCTGGCTTTTCGGCTTCCTGGCCTGAGCTTGATAGCTTCTTAAATATGTTTAAACGTGGGGGTTTGGGTACCCACGTCATCAATATCCAAGGGTAAAATTTGGTTGTTACCACCATGCCAACAGCAAGGACACGTTCCCTTAAACTCACCTTTTAAATGTGCCGCGTCTATAATAATGACCGGTCTTAAAGATAGAAGAAAACTCCGAATCTATTTAATAAAATGAAAAACAGATAAAATTTTAGACTTCAGTAAACCAAAACAACAATAATTTATTTAAGTTGGTATAAAAATAGGTAAAAATATTTTACTGACCGTTGCACCAATGGCAATAAAAAGCATTTCAAAACGATTGTCTTCATCAGTTCTAATCTCAGTAACAGTCCCTGGATTTGCATTTCGCAAATTATAGCAGTAGAATGGAAGCTCAGAAAACGATTGTTTGCTACTTCCTTGCAAATGCTCAAGTGCATGACACTTCCCCCGCCATGCTTGAGTATATGATATATCAACCTTAAATCTTTCTCGAAAATCTTGTACTATTTCGTTTCCACGATAAACACGTCTAGTATCTCGTAATTGGTGCTTCAGTATGCTACCAATTACTTGTGGGTTAGCTTGACGAAGATGGGGATGTGTTTGAGTTTAGAACATGCGTGGTTGTTGTTAAAAAATGTAACATAAAACGTGCCTGAAGTTGGGACAGAACGTGACCTAAATTGCCAATCACAATCATCAACTACACATGAAATTTCGTACCTCGTTTTAGATGACCTGTCGACTTTATATGGAAAAACGTTCAGACAAACAAAAATTTCCTAACTGCAATTTCAATTCATCTTTGTTACGAAATACAGAACCTTCAGAAAAAACTGAAGAGTTTTGGTTATCTCTGAAAACAATTCAGGACTTGGCTTTCCATAAAATTCTTCCTTTTCAGCTTTCTCATCATCGAAATTTCCAAAACACCCATATGGTGTGTAATGATCAAATTTTCTAAAGACACATTTAAATCAGGGACTTTTGAATCTTTGAAGGTACGTCATTTAAATGAGCATTACTAGACGAAACCCACACCTGGTTCATCTACAACATACAACTTCAATACTTCATGGGGGTTTTGCAAAGCAACTTTAAAAAAGAAAAGATACATCACGATCATTAAAAATGTCGATTGCATCATCGAAAGCTGACATTTTATAAGATAACCTTGTAATGTTTGGAATCTCACACACATCGGAAACTACATTTAAAAAACTAAGATACGAGATATTTGCATCAATTTCAAAACCACGT